>JAZGLO010000015.1:62500-662500 GCA_036873155.1 Biomphalaria sudanica
AAACTTTGCTGCTAAGTTCAACAAAACTATTGGCCTGGGTGTTGGGATGTTCTGTGATTTTGTGTGGTATCAGAACCCGTTAAGCTTTTTTAAAACTATGTTTATTTCATATACCATAGAGCGTTTCACAGTATTTTATTTCGAAAATACGCAGATTCAGACATTAACAATATGTAATCTCACATGCCTCTGGGAGTTCCAATACGCCGAAAGAGCATATGAAAACATGTAAAATAAATCTTTTTTTTTTTACCATTTAGTAATAGTTGTAATGTCTTTCATACAGAGAAACTCTATATGCAGAGCACTTTCTTCGTACAGTTAGATATTCATTCCCTTTTATAAACAAGCAATAGGAAGGGGAGATTTTTTTTCTCTTTTCTTTCTCTCTATATCTCTGTCTCTCTCTCTCTATCTCCTTGTTAATATGTCCAGCTACACAAAAAACACTACAAAAAGTTAAAACAAAAAAAAAAAAGCGAACGTTTTCACACATGGATACATTTTGAATGAGAACAATCAAGCGAACGTACAGGCAAGCACACTCACACACATACACGGTCTGCTGGACCGTTGGGGCACCACACGAGATCTGCTAACCTTCTTTCTCCAATATTCTGTCATTTGCCTTTGATAGAATTTCATTCTGATATTCTTTCTGAAATTGAAACCTGCCTTTTTACCTGCCTAGGTGGACCTCTTCGGGGGCCGATTTTGAGTTTGTGTTTCCACACAAACTGTTTTTTTAACCTTGTTGTTTATTGATTCGCATTTTGTTAGGTACAATAAATAATTGTTTAAAGTATCGGAGAATGCGTGATTCAGAAATGGCGTTAACAGTTATTTGAAAGGCCTAAACCCAACAAATTTAGCTCTATCTGTGAATACTGTTTCCCTTGTTTCCCTTCCCTGGACTGAAAAGAAACGAAATGGGAACGAATGGAAATTAAAAAAAAACTAAATAAATTAAAACTAAAGCATATTTCAAGCGAACAAGACAGCTATCTTTGCTGTTCAAAGTAATCTACAAGTATTGTATTGTATATGATGAGATTTTCAGTCAGATTCGTTGATGTATTTGATCACGTTTTGTAGTTAAACAAAAACTGAAACTTAATCGTTGACAAAAACGATCACAATTCGTTTTTTAAAATAGAAAAACTGTTAGCTTTATTTTATCGCTTCCTTTGTACATGTTACAATAACATGTACTAGTTAGATTCAGGGCAAGAGTAGAAAATGGACAAATAATAACAATGTACGATAGATACAAAGGAGCAGACATTTTCTCAGGGATGCTATGTATGATATAATATTCTTTTCAACCATCTCCTCGTTTGTTAATAAATGTTAATGCAACTTTTAGTAGGCAACGAATGCAAGACATGCGTAGAATTGAATATCTCCAAAACACTCGACTGTTTGACTGTCATGGTTACATCACAGTATGATGAAACTGGAACAAAAAGGTTTCAAATGAAAACAAAAATGTAACTATGAAAGTAAGTATGTACGTCTGGTGTTATGATTGTGAGTTGCGTATGTGGTGTGGGTATTGTTTTTGTGTGGTGTGTGTGTGTGGTGTGTATGTGTACAGGAAGTGCTCTTCAGAAAGAGTTGTCTCTCCAGTCGACGTTTTTCTTCTTTCACATCTACGTCTTCAATCTCGTCTGCTGGGCACGTGCCGCGACAAGACTGTCTACTGTAATGCACGTTTTCCCGCCCCCTTTAGTCTCGTCTGCTTCTCTATTCACCAGGATAGTGTCCCATTAATTTACAAATGTACTGGCACATTTGGACCTGTCTGAGGCTCTGGGTTGAAATAAACTATCAGGCAAAAGTATTGGGGTGGAGGCAAGGGCGCTGTGGTAAACTTTTGTGACAGGCAAAGGAAAACTTTCTGTGAAGTTGAGAAAGAGAAATATGTCACACCGCCACCAAAAGACATTTTTTACGCACGTGCTGACGCGTGATGAATCGGAATATGTCAGACGTAACTAAATGACGTAAATGAATGTCCTCTTGTTTTTTGTTTTTTTTTGTTGCAGTCCGCAGGCTTCCACCAAAGTTCTTGAAGAACTGAACAAAACACAAACACTCTTTGAACACATGGATCTAACTAGTTACTTGTTTTTCAATCATATCTTGTTCTTCAGTTCCATTTTTATTAAACTTGCCAGCTGCTGATATTTATAGCTTGGTCTTCTTGATTATCCACTGTGATTGACTTTAATTGTAAAGGACTATTGAGGAATAAAAAAAAAAAGTGGGAGCTGGATACGGTCCACTAAACTAGTGTAAACATCCTCAATATTGATTGGTTGCTTCATTAGCTAAATGCTTATTTGAAAATGGGACCTCCCTGGCAGCTTGGGTCAAGGTTTATTAAATAAACACGAGAATGTCTGGACTTGTAAAAATGATTGGAATTGAAGTTAAAAGTATGAAAAGGAAGTAAATAGTCTTGTAAATAAAACTTGTCTTCATGTCCGAAGATTCATTTCACGTGATTACGCAGTCCTAGCTGTGATCCACATCTTTTGCCACGTTCAAAGCTGATTTGGGATTGGTTTCAATGAAATTATACTGTTGTCTTCTCGTGTCAAACAGTAGCTTTTCTTTGGTCCTCCAAGTCCTACAAGTCCTCCAAGTCCAACAAGTCCTCCAAGTCCTGCAAGTCCTACACTGCTACAGTCTACACGTTTCTTTGGTACTCCAAGTCCTGCAAGTCCTACACTGCTACAGTCTACGCGTTTCTTAAGTACTCCAAGTCCTTCAAGTCCCCCAAGTCCCCCAAGTCCTACACTGTTACAGTCTACGCGGAGAATTCGTTGTTGTTGAAAATGTATTGATGTTGTTGTTGATGTTGATTATTTTTGTATGATTGTGTACATTAGAGGTCAACATTGGTGTGACAAGGGGCTATTTACATTAGCACACACGTGTCACGGGCCGTTTACAAAAAATCAAGTTCAATGGCTTCCATATTCTTTGTGGGCAAAAGTTTAGAATGGGCCGAATAGCAACGCGTCATGCGCCAGATTTGGGCCACGGGTCGTAGTTTGAGTATCACTGTGTTCATTTATATTATTGATTGTGTTTCTGTTGTTAGTATTGTAATTAATCAAAGACTCTATGTGCTGGTAACGTGTCCAGGGGAGCTTAACCAACCAAAGTCAATTTTTGTTGGGAGCTTCCAGATGATTGTAGCGATTGTTCCTGTGCTACGCCAGACTGCACTGCATTGTGTTACGAGTCCGAAAAGGCGGTTGATATAATTAACAGGTTACTGCTGACCAGTTACCGCGATCGACTTTTCGCCTCTTGCTGCTGGCTGCTCTTGCTGCGCATGACAGGATCGGCGGTGTGGAGTGTTTTGTCTGTGGACCCCGCGAACTTGATTTGAGCAATCGGTCATTGTTTTGTATAGAGTAATTGGATAAGTGCTTCAAGTGGTCGCGCAGAGCAAAAAGCGTTGATAATGTGAAAGTTTGTATGTATGTGTGTGTGTGTGAAAAAAAGAGGGATAGAGAGATAGAAAGATAGATCGAAAGAGCAAGTATGTATATGTGTGTGTGTGTAGTAGAGAGAGACTAAAAAATAGATGAAAATCAGGAGACCTATGGGGGGGGGGGGGGGGAGAGACATCGAAAGACGGCAAGAAGGGATTCAGATAATATAAAAAGAGAGAGAGAGATAAAGAGTGAGAAGAAAGAGAGGGAGAGAAAATAAAAAAGGAAAAGAGAGAGAGAGAGAGGGAGAAGAGGAGAGTGAGAGATAGAGAGAAATAGAAAAGAAAGAGAGAGAAAACTTATCTCTGACTGAACGATAGGCATTACAAATTCATATTGAACAGAGTTAGTTTCATGGTGCCAACTTTTATTTATAAAAGCGTACGTCTTTTCATTAACTGTAAGAAGTCAGAAGACAAATCTGGACAGGTTCAAGTAAATATCAATGTGATTCTTTCCCAAACAAGAAATTTCAAAAAATTCAAGTTTGTCATCCAACAATTGAACTGTTTCCACACCGTGAATATTTTATGAACTGAATGTTAGAGTGTAGTCATTCAATTTTAATGTCATATTTTTTCATGATTTCCAGAGCGGAAATAATCGGACACAAGTTCTATTATTGTGAGCAGCCTGGGTGAAATTTTAGTTCAAAGATTTACGCGTTTTTGTGTGTATTTGTGTGAGTGACTAGTGAATGAAGTCCCGGAGAGCACGTGATGTTATTGTTAGAACGAGCTCCCAAACATACTTTGTTTTGCTTTCATTTGCAATTAACCGAACGGACTACAAAACCGAAGGCTATAACTTCGTTAAAAAAGGGGAGATTATTTCGCTAGAACATTTAGAACAGAAGAATAATTGATAGCGTAACAGTTGTCTTTCCTGTGTTTCATTTGAATTATGCAGGTTAATGTCTAACGGATCGATACATTTACGACCACGCTTGCTAGGGGAGGCAATAGTATTACTTTTTCTCAGACTTCATGGTCTACTTCCTGTTCTAACTATAGAAATGTTTTTTAGCCAAGTAATGGACTCCAATGGTGTCAAATGTAGGCCAGTGCGGTCACTCTCAATCTCATTTGCATTGAAAGAAAAATGAATAAAAAAGACTTGGTGAAAAGATCTCTTTTTAATCATACAAAATTTCCAAAGTATTTATTTAGTTTTTTTTTTTTAAACAAATATATCACTTACTGTAGACGTCTGAATCTTATTCATCGTAACTGTAAATATTGGAAGTTAACCATAGAACTGACTACATAATAGAAACTAATCATTACACTGATTAGATAATACAGCGTGGCAAAGATAAGAGTCCCGAAGTCAAGATGCACGTAATATTTGAATTGAGCCAGCGGCCAACTTAAGTTTTGCTTGTCATCGTAATCATACCAGGCCTACTTTACCTTGGCCACCCTGTAGTAGCTAGTAAAGAACAGAATCTAGTCAGTAACATTGGCTGTAGATATTAGAATCTAGTCAGTAACATTGGCTGTAGATAAAAGAAGCTAGTCAGTAACATTGGCTGTAGATATTAGAATCTAGTCAGTAACATTGGCTGTAGATAATAGAAGCTAGTCATAACATTAACTGTAGATATTAGAATCTAGTCAGTAACATTGGCTGTAGATAATAGAAGCTAGTCAGTAACATTGGCTGTAGATATTAGAATCTAGTCAGTAACATTGGCTGTAGATAATAGAAGCTAGTCATAACATTAACTGTAGATATTAGAATCTAGTCAGTAACATTGGCTGTAGATAATAGAAGCTAGTCATAACATTAACTGTAGATATTAGAATCTAGTCAGTAACATTGGCTGTAGATAATAGAAGCTAGTCATAACATTAACTGTAGATATTAGAATCTAGTCAGTAACATTGGCTGTAGATAATAGAAGCTAGTCAGTAACATTGGCTGTAGATATTAGAATCTAGTCAGTAACATTGGCTGTAGATAATAGAAGCTAGTCATAACATTAACTGTAGATATTAGAATCTAGTCAGTAACATTGGCTGTAGATAATAGAAGCTAGTCATAACATTAACTGTAGATATTAGAATCTAGTCAGTAACATTGGCTGTAGATAATAGAAGCTAGTCATAACATTAACTGTAGATATTAGAATCTAGTCAGTAACATTGGCTGTAGATAATAGAAGCTAGTCAGTAACATTGGCTGTAGATATTAGAATCTAGTCAGTAACATTGGCTGTAGATAATAGAAGCTAGTCATAACATTAACTGTAGATATTAGAATCTAGTCAGTAACATTGGCTGTAGATAATAGAAACTAGTCAGTAACATTGACTATAGATATTAGAATCTATTCATAACATTGACTGTATATTTAAAAAGCTAGTCATAACATTAAAAGTTGTTAGACTACATTGTTACATATCATTTCAACCTAGATGAAATGAAGCTTAAGTTGACTTATATATTCATTTACTTTTATAAGACTTCAATGTCCTCTCTTGTTTTCTTATTTGTCTATGTTGGACCTTTTTTTTTGTACTGCTTTACTGGTGGCATTTGTACATCTGATAAATAAATATACAATAAAGACCTCTTTTCAAGTCTGAAGATTACGAAGAGAGTGCATTTACTCACGCATCTTACAGACCCAACTGTGACCTACATTTTTTGCCACACCCAAAACAAACATATATTTTTATAATCTTCTTCTCCCGCTGTAGTGAGCTTTTTTTTGTTTCTTAGCAGTAATTAGTTTCTCATTTAGAAACAAATTTGTTACACCGTTAATCTTGTAATCCCCTCACTAGAGGCCAGTGTCTAGAGTCCATTAGCCAGCTTCAATGGCCATCTAAGTAATTGATGGTCTTAGCCAAAACTAGGTGCTTAGCGCATACCTGACTAATCCTTGGAACCTGGCAGGTGACTCGCATCTCAACAAGTCTTAAGTTGAAAGAGACTAGCAGAAGAGGCTTCTCTACGATACAACACATTTACTTAATGACCAAATTGCGCTCGTTTCTCCAATTTGTTTGTTTCACATGTTTCTAGAAAATCAACAAATTATTTCTTCAACCCAATTGTCATTATGTTTATGAGCAAGTAGAACTAGTATCAGTTTGCTACTGTGAGGTTATTATGCTACAATATATCCGTACGTTGTCTGAGGACATAGCTTTAAGCTTAGCAGAGGATCCTTACCATGATTGAGAACCGAGGCATACCCACTTTGAGCAATTATTTAATTATTTAATATTACAAATTAAAATCATTAAATGATTAAGACAGAAAATATTACAAGTATGAATACACATTATACATACATTTGAATAACTGATCCACAGATATAGATTTATCAAGCAGTTTTAAACTTAAGGACCTTGAGTTTTCCAATTTCCCTTTATTTTTAGAATATTCTAGAATATGCTGGGTTGCAGTTATTGCGTCGTTTAATTACATTTTTACTTCCCTTGGAGTATTTGGCTATTTAAAGAATATAAACAAATTATTAACCTTGTAACAACCTGGACAAGTTTTATGACTTGACATGTAGCTAAATTTAATTTTTAAAAAATATAGCTTCACCTTTCTCTTCTCCCTGTTTTTGGGTTTAAACTTTACGTTTCAAAAACTTCTCTAGTGCAAATGTAGCGTCAGGTTAAGGTGGAGGACTTTCTGTTCATCTCTCTTTCATCATTTCTCTGTTTCAAACTGTTAAGCTCACCCATTAGCTGTTTGGCACTATAACACACACACACACACATACAATCAATCGAAATGGTATATCTAATGTCATCGGACATTATTTTCCTAACTATTCAAATGATAGGAACACACAAACTCCAACGCACAGTTCTCCACTTCCCCACCCCCCTACCGACCACATGTTACTCAACAAGGTCATTGACAGTGTTTGACCTGTGTACTTGTTGACCTGTGCTCCGTGATGTGCTCAACTTACTATCCCCCCAGAACGCCCCCAAGTCAGGGCGCCGCATACTTCTGTGGCGGAGAACTTGGGATCGCTTGACTGAAATTCTTTACCCCGTTCTTTGAGACATTCCGTGACGTGACTTTAATGTCAACAACATGGCCGTCGTAGTCTTTTTTTTTTGTTTCCTTTTAATGTCAAAACGATAGTATGGGGGGGGGGGGAGACGGGTGCATGGACATTTTCGTACGAATGCAATGCAGAATCCTTTCTCCACGTTTATTGATAACTGTAAATGTATCTTTTAGTCTTTTACATTTAAAATGAAGAGTTCTTATCTTATTTCTTTCTTATCTTATCTTTTAAAATACAGAACTTTCTTCTTCTTCTTCGTTCTCATTGTTATGTTGGAGTGTTCAGATGACTAGACCAATACATGAGATGAACTGCGCATTTGTTTCCAAATCAGGGAGCTCTCCATTTAGTTTTCTTTCTATTGAGGTGTTTTGGGGCCAGTGTCTTATACGGGCCTCTTGGTAAAGAGAGCAGTTTTGGAGGACGTGGTCGGTATTCTCTGGTGATACTCCACATGGGCAGATTTCACTGGTTGCAATTTTGAGCTTCCAGTACATGTGTTGTCGCATTCTGTTGTGTCCGGTCCTGAGTCGAAAGATTAGACGGTGAGAACTTCCTTCAAAACATTATCATTACGTCCTGAGTTTCCCTGTGTTACTGTAGTCGTGCATGTCACTAGAGACAAAACATGCTAACTCATTGGTTTCCCTGGCTGATTCACACAAACCAGGGGAAGAGGTTACACTTGTAGAATGTATCCTATCATTTGTAATAAGAATAATGTAGGACCTACTTTTATTTGTGTGTGTTTCTTAGCTCTAATGTCTATGATATGTAGGTTAGTATATGCAGTTTCGTGCACTGTGAGCACTTGGGAACAAATAGACTACACTGTATGTATAGTTTCAGAAGCTTTGCTCTTTAAAAAAACGAGTCACGGGCATTTTTATCAAAGAAAAAGAAAAACCCAGCACCCAGTTAAAGCAGACACTAAGTGGACTAGCAACACCACCAAAAAGGATTCACAGAGTATTGCGCTATCGCTAGAGTTACATGGATGAACATCCATTTACCTGGGGGTCACGTGGTCACATTTCTACCCAGCGTCCTCAGGCTTGTACGTGTTCTCTAATTACCACTGGGTAAGCAGACAGAAAGCTTCGTGGTTTTCCAGAACACTAACACATACAAAAACAGCTTTGTTGTACCGTAACATTCTAACTACAGGACAAAACAATTTAAATATTCTCATCCACCTTCTCTGAATCGGTCTTCCGTCTCAAGGTTTAAAGGGAAAGAATAGAAATAAACACTAGCTCTTACTTGTCCACTTTATAGTCGGTAAATCTGAACATTTCATTGCCTGCTATTTATTCAAACCTGCTCTTTTTCTCTAACTTTAGACATGTGTCTATTATGTAAAAAGGGGAAATAATTAGCCTTCAATTTATCAACACACAGTGTTCTCCTCCTGATCGGTTTTCAAAGTATATCTCTTGGCCCTAGGAGTTAGGTCTGGCCAAGGGGTACTACGCTCTTCTTTTCTTCTTTGATAGAAACAAGCGAGGACACTAATGAGGTTGTTGGCCGAAATCTGTACACGTTGTATTTTGAATGAAACAGAATGGTGGAATGATTCAAGCCTTCTTCTAATGTAGACTAGTTTGGAAGATTGGTGTTGATCCGTCATCGGTCGTCACCGCGTTTTCTGTCACCAATAATCGAGTTCATCAATCTATAGAGAAGATGCACATTGTAGCTGTGATTGAGACATTGGAATAAGAATACTCTGATAGATTAAGATGAGAATTCAACCTTGACGTTCAGGTTCAGTTTTGAGAGGACATCTTGCTCAATCGTTTTGCCGATAGAATATATTAATCTTTTAGTGCTGCACCTTTCCACGAACTGCAGTTAGGCCTACCTTGACCACAGACGAACCTTGCTATTAAGAGTCCGATGCTTCAGCAATCTCACCGCTTACTCCAAAATTACATATGTTTAGCTAGAGACTTTTTAAACAAACAAATTAAGTGACGTCATTTAATCTGATACTCTCCGTGGAACGATTTTAGAATCTTTTTGAGCTATTTAACCCTTAAAGTGCTGAGCTTTTTTTACAATGAGTGCATACAAAATGGAATTACAATTCTAGTGTTTAGAGGCTAAACAACCACACGCGTCTAAAGGGTTAAAAGACACGTAGTCCAGACATTTTACAGGCTAAATTAAAAATCGAATCCAAATGTTAACTACGTAAGCTAAAACTCGTTTTCAGCTGTCATAAATCTTTTTTTTTTATAGCGTAAGAAGAACCATTCTTATGTTCCTAGAATCAAAAGAAAACGGGATGCAGACGTTGTGTTGAAACAGGGTGAAAGTGCCTATTTAACTCTAAAGATTTAAACTGTTTCTATTGACATCGCAATTTAAATTTAGCCTCTTGTCAGTTAAGAATACGGAGAATGGGGGGCAGTTGGGGAAGGGACAACCCGAGCGGGAGACGCGCAAACATGTCATGGAGCATCTCCACAAATGTCGTCCACTAATTACTTAACACAAACATTGTTTCAGACGAGACCACTATCCTTTCTTTTTTTTGTGTGTATCCCATTTCTCTTCTCACTATCCTGGCCCAGCTATCGGCTGTATTCTGTATCTTGACCAATCTTTTCGTCTGTCGTTCCTGTTTAGCAAATATTTGATTTCTCTGTCATGCTTTTCTCTCTCACCATCTCTCTCTCTCTGTCTCGTTAGCAACTCTTCTTTCTCTTTCTGACTCTCCTGGATCGCGCCCCTTACCCTGATTCTATTTCTGTGTTGATCTCCAACCATCGGAGACCGTACTTCAAACACTTTGGACATATCCTTAAATAAACTTGATTTTAAAGTCTGTCGCAATGTAAATTTGAATGCCCCGATTAGAGAGAACGAGGGGGAGGGAGAGAGAGAGAGAGAGGGAGGGAGAAACTATTGAGATAGAGAGCAGTAGAGCGAAGCATGTGTATACGCCAAAAAGAAACTAAATAGAATAATTATAACAGATAGCTCCCACCGGCTGACCCATGTTTTTACTAGCGGCTTTGTCGTTGAGGTCCTTTGTCGCAAGGATTAGTCGGACGAGATGTAGCCAAATAGTTCACCGTGCCGCCTGACTGCGACAGTGACATGGCGAGTAAATATTTCCGGATCTGAGCAAATGTCTCTTGTTTCAGTGCCATGACTTCCACCTGAAAGCTACATCCAAGCTCGTTGTTTCTTTTTGAATGCGAACGTGGAGTGAAATAAGAAAGTAGTCCCGGTAGATCACGTGACTCAACAACAACAACAACAGCAATGGAAACAGGAATACTGCTGCAGAGATAAAAATAGTAAATATATTGATAACGAGAAATCATGTGTGTTTATGTGTGTGTGTGTGTGTGCTTTATCTAAGACCGATTACAAAATTTAATTATGATTTTAAAAAAGAACTTTTTTTTATACCACCTGTATAACATATTGCGAACATTTCCAGACTTCATTTCTTAAGATCTCCACACAGATGAACTCTGAGCTGATCTTAAGTTCGGTAACTTTGGTAACAGAGACCTTATTAAACTCCGATACTAACCTAGATCTTTAGCCACGCGACCTGATTACATTGTGGCATTATTATCTTATCCTTTGTTATATCTTATCTTATCAAATGAGTTGTTCAAATTTGAACACTTTTAAGTCACAGCTTCGCACAAGATTGTATATAATTCTTCGTTCAAACTTTAAAGGCACTAAATGAACTTTATGATATTGACACGTATCAAAAGTATATTACTTTCTAAGAGATATTAATTAAAGATACCTACCCGAATATCTGAAGCCGTAACGAGGGAAAAAAGGGTGCATTGAATATCCGACACTGTAACCCCTGCCTTTCCTTAAGACAACGCCACTGTTTCTATCCCATGATGTTGTAGTGATCTAGTTTAGCTTAGAGAGAAAGTTTGTTTGTAAATAAATAAATTATGCATTGTACATGTATTTAGTGATAGTAAAAGTAGTGACGTAGCCGGACAGACGAATGACGTTGCAGAATATGTGTACTTCAAAGGGAATATGACTTCGGCTTGAAGCAGGAAGTATGGGAAAGGAAGATAAAACCAACAGATTTAGAGACGTGACGATCACATTCTCATCTTGGAAATAAACATCGTTGGAATAGTTCAAAGACCTTATCAGTTGTATCTTTATTAGCAAGTGTATTGTATTTTATTCTTGTGTCCACTTAAATGTGTCTCACTCGTGGTAGTATTGAGTAATCATCCACAGATCATCGAAGTCAGTAATCATATGAGATCAGGTCAAGTCAAGAGTAGGGAACAGACACCAACACATTCAAGTACACAGGACAATATAAAAATTATTATCAGTCTCATATGACTGGAACTAAGATGCTACAGAGAGACCTTAGATGTCACAAAGACCCCATTACGAATGAAGAGATAAGAAACAGGATTCATACAGCAATTGGACCCAACGATGACCTGCTAACCACTGTCAACGTAAATTCAAACTCAGGCCACATCACAAAGTCCACAGGGCTCGCAAAAACTCTCCTTCAGGGAACAGTACCAGGAAGAAAAGAGGAAGACAGAGAAAGCGATCAAAGAATGGATAGGTCTGCCACTGAAAAAATTCTATCCAAGGCAAAGGACTGAGAGGAATGGAGAAAGACGGTTGACAGTTCTTGTATGGTACCCCAACGGTCCAACAGACTAAGCCTGACTAAGGGATAGGCGAAGGTGAATATATGACATTATGTAACAGTCATAAACTGCGCCACTAAACATAGGCTTGAACTGATACCATTTGAATCTCATAACTATATTTTTTTGTCACGAATAAAAACGACCTCATTTTTCTCACTCTCTCTCTCTCCCTGTCTCTCTCTCTCTCTCTCTGTCCCTGTCTCTCTCTCTCTCTCTGTCCCTGTCTCTCTCTCTCTCTCTCCCTGTCTCTCTCTCTCTTCTTTCTTGTTCTATTCCCTGCTCCCATTCCTCCCTCATGAAAACGTAATTTCGCTATCACTGGAACTCGGCCACCAACTAGATTCATGTAATTGTGAGTGCGTTTATGTAATTACCTCCCTTTAATAGTCTGTCATTTCATGCATTGGGGGGAAAAACAAGACCAGAGCAAAGTGTAGCAGGTTTCTTGAACATCATGTCCAGGGTTCAAAGTTCCTGCTTACCATTCATGTTTACTCTTTACCATTGCAACTAAAAATTGTTGCACATCATTTAAAAGGTTACTTCACACAAGTAAAACGCTAAAAAAAAAAAAAAAACGTTATTGGTAGGTTAATAAAATTAGTTCATAAGTGCGGCAGTAACATTTAAATAGTACTAATAAATTTTTTTTTAATTGTTAAGACTTTGTCTGTTTGAAGGGTTCTCACTATATTCATTAACTCACTGCCTCTAAATTTTTTCCATTACTCCCTTGTAAAATGAAAAGTATGGTTTTGAGGAGTCCTTTCTGGCGCTGTGGCTAAGCGGTGAAGCGACTTGCTTCTGAACCGGGGGTCCCGGGTTCGAATCCTGGTGAAGACTCCGATTTTTAATTTCGGGATCTTTGGGCGCCTCTGAGTCTACCCAGCTCTAATAGGTACCTGACATTAGTCCGGGAAAAGTAGAGGCGGTTGGTCGTTGTGCTGGCCACATGACACCCTCGTTTACATCATATGCCCTATAGACCACATGGTTCTGAAAAGGAAAACTTTACCTACTTTACATGTGCACTAATCTCCTTCGTTTTAGCACTGCAACATTTAAACAAGAAAAAATCAAAGCTTATGTAAAGTGTAATTGTATCATTTAGTTTAGATCAGTCATGGAATGGTATGTATAACAGACCTAGACATAATAAATGCGATTAGAAATATTTGTACCAATTGTTTTTGGTTAGCTTTTAGCTTTGTCAATGCGCTCTGATTCTATCACTTGTCTGGACCAGTTGGGGAAGGGGGGTAGGAAAGATGAGGTATGTTGATGAATGTTCCTCTCTCCTCTCTATTTCTCTTCTGTTTCTTCTCTATTTCTCTTCTTTTACATTTTCTTTTCCTCACTCAACTATCATCTCCTCTCTTATCTCTCCTCTCTTTCTCTTTTTTTGTCCTCTTCTATCCTCTCTCTCCCCATTCTCTCTCTTCTCCCCCCCCCCCCCTCAACTCTTCTCTCTCTCTCTCACATACACAATCTAACTTTCGCATCCATTAACAAAATATAAAAGAGACATTCCTGGTCATCAGTCAATATTCTGCATGTAGGGCTTTCAATTCATTTTACTCCGCCACCCCCTCCGTTTCCATCTAGTGTGCGGCGCCCTTCACTGGTTGAGCCCCTTTGAAATGGCGTCATGTGCTACGTTCGCGGTGCGCACAAAACTGTCCCGACCCATTTCCGTTTCCGGCTTATTATAGACCTGATACAGACCATCTATTTCTTATCAGCCTCGCCCTTCTCGCTGTACGAACTTTAATAACCTAACATCTAAATAATTGTTTTTTTCGCACATCATATAAAATATGATTATACGGTATTCTTATTGAAGACATACTACTGATTTACCCAAAGTTCCTTAGAACTGAAATGAAAATTGTAAGTGTACAGTGTAAGTGGTATAGTTCACATGAAATGTAAGCCTGGTAAGCTGTGGGTGTGGGATGTACATGTAATGGAGGTAGGCACATAAACTCTGTCAAAGTACATATCTAAACTAAGTTAATTCATTGAGAACTAGACACTTATTGACACTAATGGCTATATAACACTCGTAACAAATCTATTCAGTTGCTGTCAGTGTCTTGTTCAGAAAGTTTAAGATTCAGTTTGAAGGAACATAAAAGTACCGGTACAATAATTTAAAATATATATATATCATATTTTATAGTTTGATTTTTATGCAATTACAAATGAGGTGAAAACCAGAAACCAAACAAAATAAGAATAACATTCAAGTCTACCTTTATAAGACAAAAAGATTATTATTATTATTATCGAACCAGTATTCATTCACTGGCACTGCCAGGGTCGAGTTTCACTAATTCATAGTAGTCCCTTTATAAGTGTCCACTGGGGGAATTATCTGGTTTGTTAAGATTCAATTAATTATTTTTTTAATATAAAGAAATATGACTCTTGAAAACGTCTACTTCAGTTTGAACACTATTTAAAACGTTTTGCTCATTACTTTTAAGGAAAAAAAAACCCAGCACGTACAGCCCCCCCCCCCCCTTCTCCATAACATCGTCACAATGTACTGTGAACCGAAATTCTTGTTTTAGAAAGCAGGAGCCCCCGCGGAGCCTCGCTTTCAGCTGGTGACATCAAGTGGTCAAATATCGCAGCACAAAATTGGTAGAGCACAGGGGATTAAACCCAGCGCCAAGTGCTAGATCTCCTCCCAGAGCGAGAAACAAGATTTGCTATGACACTGGTTGCCACTCGTGTCCCATCCCTGGAATGTTTATCAATTATGGAAAGAAGAATAGACTGCGTCCTACAACCTACTTGGAACAGAGGGACTCCCGCTTAGTGAAATAACACTACAGGTCTGTTAGTGAATCGACTGCGAAAAAAACACGGAACTCCCGACAGTTGTAGTCGCTTCCAAGGGACGTAACTTTAATTTCAAGCCGTTTTTGTTTAGGGCAGCTAACTCTTGTATGTTTTGTCAAATTGAAAAACCCCTTCCCGTTTTTCTACTATTTCTCCTGTTCAATTGACTAGTATCCCATGTAAGTAGATATATAATTCTACTATTACATCTCTATAGGTTAGTGGCGTTCAACATTTAATCAGCCTTGCGGCTTTATGTCCTTTTTTAAATACTGTTAGGCGCTTTCGCGGTGTATAATGCAGATAAACCAAATGGAGGTAACGCTCATCGTAATACACATTCCAATAACACCGGCGAAAGGCCGTACCATACATTAAGAATAGTCGATGCTGATACTGAATGTCGAACAAGTTGAATGGTTGTGAAGGGAACCATCGAATGTCAGCTAACTTTCTACGTTTATAAAAAGGATTCCTATTTCTAATGCGTCTTGGAAGTAGTCTGTTAACATCAGGTGGTATTTCGTTCCGTCTAAAAAGCTATTCTTGTTTTTATTAATCACGTCATTGTCACTAAGTCAAATTTTCCTCACTTTCCGAAACAAACAATTAATTCTTAACCGTGCCATAAACAATACACAAGACTCCGCAACTCCCGCGGTATTTTAAAAGTCATCGGCCATGAACAGTGAAGATCTATAATCATTAACATGCTTTACTTTTGTAAGACCATCATTTCCATAATATTTCACAGAACTTTATGAAAAGGTTTATTCACTTAATAATTGGATTAGAAGTTACTTCTTTAAGAAACAACACAAGAAATTAATTATAAGTTTATTTATTTTCGTTATTTCTAAAGGTACAATAAAGTTGATTTTAACAAAATCAATGAAGTATCAACTAAGTAGTTTTTGAATGACTCAAATTTAATGATCGGAAATTCTTCAAGATTTCAAATTAGCTTTCGATATTTTCAGCCATTTTTTTGTCAGGCAGACACAAATCTAAAAGTAATTTTTCTTTGTTTTCAGTTATATTTAAACGCACTCCAAAAATATCAAACAAACAATCAACTTCGAACTTTAGATGTAACGATATATTGAAGATGATCATGTTATAGATTGTTATAATACGGCTCATGACATTCAGAGCATTGAGTCTTTTTAAAAACATTTTCAACACATTTTTTTGGTGTGGAAAACTTCAAAAAACTTATTTTAAAACATTTCTCATTATTTGGAGTGAAGGCTGAAGTGGTGAGTGAAGGCTGAAGTGGTGAGTGAAGGCTGAAGTGGTGAGTGAAGGCTGAAGTGGTGAGTGAAGGCTGAAGTGGTGAGTGAAGGCTGAAGTGGTGAGTGAAGGCTGAAGTGGTGAGTGAAGGCTGAAGTGGTGAGTGAAGGCTGAAGTGGTGAGTGAAGGCTGAAGTGGTGAGTGAAGGCTGAAGTGGTGAGTGAAGGCTGAGAGTGAAAGCTGAAGTGGTGAGTGAAGGCTGAAGTGGTGAGTGCAGGCTGCATTGGTGAGTGAAGGCTGAAGTGATTATTGAATGCTGAAGTGGTGAGTGAAGGCTGAAGTGATTATTGAATGCTGAAGTGATTATTGAATGCTGAAGTGGTGAGTGAAGGCTGAAGGGGTGAATGAAGGCGGAAGTGGGTGATGAATGAAGGCCGAAGTGGTGAAGGAATGCTGAAGTGGTAAAGGCATGCCGAAGTGGTGAATCAAGGCTGAAGGGGTGAATTAAGGGGAAGTGGTGAGTGAAGGCTGAAGTGGTGAATGAAGGCTGAAGCTCTTAATGCTGTCAACAATTTAATTTCATTCTGTGACTGAACTTTTATTGATTTCATGTTTTTGTAAGAGTCATTGTTCTGAAATGAAATGGTGATTGGTTCAACCGGAAGTGAAGACCCCACTTCTGTTTGTATATCGCATTGCAGCGAGTTAAAATAACAGTCTCGTGAGATATATATAGTTAATGACATTACACAACGAAATGAACACATAACCTTACCTTATATGTTCAACAAATATAAGTATATAATAAATAGATTATTGTCGTAAAGAAAATACACTTTTCTAATGTTTTTTTTTTTTTTTTTTTTTTTAGGAAATCCTGGTACACCAGGGCTTCCGGGACCAAAAGGTGATGTTGGCCCTATGGTAAGTTTATATATTCATTCTCTCTCTCTGTCTCTTTGTCTCATATGTATAAGTATAAAATTCAAAGTCCTCACTTATACATTCTTTCACCAAGACTCTTCCTAAAATACGATGTTTTACTTTTTTTTAGTCACTCTACTGTTAATGTTCTCAAATAGTTTTTTTTTTTTTTATAGGGGAAAATTACACGGTCAAAATCATTATGAACTCTTTCTAAAAACAAACAGAAATATTATTTTTGTCCATAAAAAAAACAACTAGTTCTTGTGTGGGTTGTGTGTGGGTAAATTTGTGTGTGGAGTCGGTGTGTGTTGGGTTGTGTGTGGGTAAATTTGTGTGTGGAGTGTGTGTCTGTGTTGGGTTGTTGGACTAAATTACTAAAATGCTAAAGTGAAATCTTTTCTCTTATAGAATGCTGAGCAGGGTTATTTTATAAGTGATTGACCTAAATGTATTCAAGAGTAGAACAGCCAAATAAGTTGTCTCATAGTGTACATCCACGTAAGAGAGTTTTTATTCCTATGTTGGGCTACAGGTCTCTAACGAGGAGACAAAACTAATGTATTTTGTATATATGGATTGCAACAGGGGGACACAAAATGAATGAATATATAGTAAGAAATGGCTATAGATCCGGGCTAGGTCTAGAGTTAGATCTAGAAATGACGAGCCTAAGAAATGCCTGTGTATGTGTGCGATTCTCGTGGAAGAGGATTACTCTTTATCAGCTAATAAACAAATAGAAGTCACTTTGTTCTAAACGTTGCTATAAAACCCTTCGCTGATTTTTTTTTAGCTGTCACATAATGCAAGGGTTAGTGGAAGCCATGTACATCTGTATAGTACATTCAAAGAATACATGTGGATTTTATTCTTTCATCTTTTAGAAGAAGACCACTAAGAAGCTTTAAAAAAACTGTAACTCTGTGAGTCAGAAGAGGACATTTCAAAATGGACGTAAACGTTATCTTCTTATTTGGAACAGTATCTTTCCATTGACTGTGTCTTTCTGTGACGGTCGTAGCGCAGCATGGTGTGCATGAATAAAGGTGCGAGTTGGTCTAATGAATGGAAGGAATGTAAAAAGGAGGAAGCCGGGAAAAAGTGTCAGGAAGACAGATGATAGGCTGATGTTTACATCATGGAGCTATACTAATGGAACACCAGCTTCGAGTTTTGTACAAAGCCAAAGAGAGTCGAAGTGCCGTCGCGCATCTTTTTTCGCGCATGGTACAATGTGGAGAACTCCATGATGATGCCAAAGAAGAGATTTACTGCGTCAGTCCCTTGGATTGACCTGCAATGGGTCTAAAATTTTCGTACGCTCTATTGGATTAGATGTGTAAAAACTTCATCCATTTTCTGACTCTCTGATATAATAGATACAATTTTCTCGAATAAGAGATCGTCACAATAGTTTTTTTTTTTCGATCACCCTATAAAATGCCACTTTTTTTTTTCAAAAAAATAGAATCTAAATTCCGAAAATACAATCTTTCAGTGTTTCTGTGTTTGGTTTATTTACACTAAATCTGGATGAAGACCTGTCTACCGTTCCGCTAAATGCGTATTTGTTACGATATACTAAATTGCAAGAATTAAAAATAAAAATAGGAGGCCTAATACAGTTTTGACACTCCAAGCTACGCATTTCTAATCGTTTCATTATAATTATTATCGAAAGGACTAAGCTATATGCATAGACGTCTTGTGGGAAACACAGAAAAAGTTCATCTCGGTAGCCTAAATAAATGAACAAAACAAAAACTATAGCCTAATCTAAAATGAAATAGATCTAGAGATAGATTTTCTTGGACGAATGATATAAAATAAGTTTAAATAATAAGTCATATGATACAGATGTAAATAAACAAACAATGATGGAGTCATTCTTTAATCAATTATTAGAATTACTTGACTACCAACTGGTTATTTTTATTGCCAAAATACAATGCATTTTATGCGCATTTATTAAAAACAACAACCAAAAATTAAGCGTTCGACGCAACTAGATCTAATATTAATAATGTAGATTCTAGTTCTAGATCCAAAAAGCTACTTCTCTAATTCAGTTTTCTAGTTTAATTCTAGTTAGATCTAGATGTCTAGACCAGTAGATCTAAATCTAGCCAGGGTTTTTGTCATGGAATACATCTATTATGATCTATAAACCTGCAGCCGCCTACTGATCACAATATGACAGATACTAACTCTCTCTAATAAAAGTCTCTACTTCTACATATGATCTACATCTAGTATTCTAGTAGATCACAGTCACTACAGTAAAACTCAAACTCAATGTGTACTTCCGACTTTAGCTCAACAAGTCTACTCCAAAGTATAAGATTTTACTAGTAAAGTCACAAAGTGTAAAGGATCATTATATATTCACATTAAAAAATGTATAGGCCTAAATGAATCGAATAATCAGTCACTAATTAGACTAATCTAAATTGTTTTTTTTTTAAATGGCAAGTGTTATTGGTGACTTCAGACTTGACACTTGTACACGAGTTGCAGAGATTCTAGCTTTTATTTTGATGACATGTTACGAGATATCAATGATATTTAGATAAACGCAAGTACCTAGTGGAACAGAGAGAAGGACCATTTAATATAAGACAAAGAAGTAAGATGTTTATAATCCATCAAATTCACAGAGGACTTGTGTCATTTGTGACGGCATTTCATGCATTTACAGAAGCTACAAACTATGCTACAAAAATGATCATAGGCTTGTCTTTGATTTCGAAGACTTATGAGGAATGCTATGTTTCCAGTGGCTACTCAGCCCCAGCTGTGACCTACATATTATGCCACACTGAGCACAGGCATAACCATTGTCCACCTGTGGTAGAATCGTTTTTTTTTTCTTTTTGCCGTCTACCCTCGGCAATTAATTTTCATTGGTGTATTCTACACCTTTGTAAGTGACCTCTAGCTGTCTCGTTCTGAAGCTGTATGCAACCAGGTGCTCTCTTATTCTATGTCAGTTAAAGCAAGTTGGCGCCTAAGCTTGTCTTTAAAGCATTTGTGTGGGGTACCTCTTTACGTGCATATGACATGTTAGGCGAATAGGTTTTGCCTATCGGAAGTCCATTTCGGAAAGTATAAGTGTTTAAAATGAAACTCCAAATCTCTGGACTTCCAGTTACCAAGAAAATAAGCTTATGTTTCAAAGAGATGACACTGGCATTTCAGCTAAGACGATCAGTAAAATAAATAGCAACTTTAATTGCAGATGACCAAACAAGATAAAAAGAAACAAGCGTGGCTTCAATAACATTGTTGATATTTAGTTTACTTTTATCTCATTTACTAGTATTACTATTTCATTGACGAAGGTTTTTTATTGTCAAATAGGCATAAGTACATGTACTAGTTCCTGCAATTTGATGAAAAATAATAATTAAATTGTTTATAAGAGATCACAGCTTAGCTTAATTTACTTAATTTCAAAACTATGATTTTGTGTTCTGACTCTACTCTAAATAAATTATATTTTATTTTAAGAATGCAAAGTTGGAAATTCTGTTCTGATAAAAAATTATTAAACTAAAGTAGATGTTTATTGTTCCTTTTCAAAATTTATTTTAAATTTTGTATTTATTTTTAAATTATTTATTCTTTCAAAATTAATTGTTCATTAACATTTACTTGAAGTAAAGATCAAAAACACAAATTCAATACATGATCAGCTCTCAATTCACGCAGATCACAGCCCGTCACTTCAATGTATTTACTGTCAATTCTACGGACTATTCATTTCAAAATGTTGCTTTAACATAACAGAGTGTTATATGACACTATCAAAGTACTGGTACCTCACATTGATGTAGGCCTAAAGTAGCTGAAATAATGACAAATTTTTATTCACTAACTTATACTGTCGTTTAATATCAGACGTGTTAAAACTAATGACCTGTATATATAATTGATAAAGCAGGAGCATCAACAAATCTTGTACAATAATAGTCTACAGAAAAACTTTATTCTTATCCAAACAATATACATTTACATTGTATTTAAACAAGTTAATTTATACAAATCTGTATGGCCTAAAGATTATAGCGTATTGTGAGCCAAGTTACATTATGACATGAAAATAGTGTACTCATTTTTGAAATATTCTGGGTAATAAAAAATTAAAAACTAATATGATACAATAAAATTGAAGCATTAGTCAAATAAAAAAAATATTTTCACTCTAGAACTATGTGAACTCTATGCTTGAAAAAAATCATTTTGAAATTAATTAAAAAAAAATTATGGTTGTGTAGTCAATGGAATGATAGCAACAATTATTTAACAATTTCATGATTATCCATTCATTTCAATATACTTATAACTGAAAAATAATTCACGAGGTTTAGATACAACCATTTGAAATAATGATTATAATTTTTTTCTTAATTTGCTTAATTCAAATCTAATACAAACAAGATTTCCTCTGTCGAGAAACTTATGAGGGAACAACATGCATGTTCTTCTCAGTAAGTTTTGCAAATGGAATTAAGAATATTTAATTGATGTTGCTTTTTTTTGCCAACATTTTAAACCTTCGCACCAGGTTTTAGTTTTAAGGAGAATGCACCATATTTTATATGTTTACTTTTGTTAGATTCTTATTTTAATTTTAAAAAAGTACAATTCCCCTTACATATCTTGCAATCTATGGGGCAGATGATATAAAGTTTATCAGTTTTTGTGCCCCATGGTTAGCGAGGGTGTCATGTACCCAGCACAACAACCAACCAACTTTTGAAAAAATATCCCATTTCAGACCTCACAATCTATAGGGCAGATCATGTTAAGGTCATTTGATTCTTTGGCCAGTGCATCATGTGGCCTGCACAACAACCAACCATCTTTACTTTCCAAAACGAAAGTCAGGTACCCATTAGAGTTGGGTGGACTGAGGGGCACCCAAAAATCTCAAAATTTTAAATCTGAGTCTTCACAGAGATTCAAAGCCATGACTTAACCATTCAGCCATGGATCCCCAAAACGGCTTTACTTATTCCTTACTATTGCCCTGTATCCATTAGAGCTTGGTAGACTCAGAGTAGCCTTAAGGATTCTGAATTTGAAAATTCCAGTCTTAATCAAACCCAGGAACCCTCAGTTCAGAAGCCAAGTGCTTTACCACTCATCCACTGCACTCCCTCTTGTTTTAATGGGGCTCGGATTAATAGTTTTCAAGTACAATATCAAACAGATTTAAAGAAATACTAAATCCAAACCTGTTGGCTGAATGACAGGATATACATAAATATGTATAGAGCTTACAGTATAATATAACTTAAATTAAAATTGGTCCAAGACTTTTATTTTGCAACATGATGGGATTTTCCTTTCTGGTGGTGCTCTGCAGGAGTCCAAGAATCTTTTCTCATAACAGAAAGTTACCTAGTTATACAAATAAATAAAAGGATTTTAAAAAAATAAAAAAATATGTGTGACATATGTGTTGACCATGCTAAACGTATATATTATTAAGTATAATTATATAATTTTTCCATTCTAAAAATAGTCTGTACCTAAAGGGGATACTGCCTTAATATGTAGACATGGCCCTGACCTTAATAGTTATGAATTATTACTATAGGTGCAGGCAGATATTCAGTTAATTTGATGCACATTGAACTCATCTAAAAGCAACTATAACATATTTACATTTTCGTGGAAAACTAGTTTTTCAAAAATACAAGTACTTCAGCTTATGAGAAAATTGCATAGGGAAACATTGCAGTACCTTACCTTTAAGAGGTGCAACTAATCATTGACTTTTTAGGAATGCATGCCTTTTTCTTGCATTTCCAAACATAGCTGTAATTATATAATTAGGCATATATATATATGGGGTGTAGGCGAGACTTGGATTATAAATTGTCTTGTATAGATTAGATTGGGTAAAACTTCCCGTCGAAGGTAACTTATTATGATAGATCTGGATCAATTATAAATTTATGGGATCTAGGCCTGCATAAATTTTATCTTTTATTTATATATTTTATGTATATATATATGTGTGTCTAGATTCTATAATTATATCTTAATAATAATTTTTGTAGACATATAATATCTAAAATATTAAGTATAGATCAGTAGATTTAGAATTTTAGCTAGTAAATATTTTTATATTCCAAATCTAAACTGGATCTATATATCTATCTAGAATTTAGATAAGTAGATTTAGTATTTTAGCTAGTAAAATATTTTTACATTCTAAATCTAAACTGGATCTAGATCTAGAACTAATTATTCTAGAAGCTTAGATCTAGAAGACAAGTTGTCAAGATATGACTACACTATGGCTAATGCACTAGGCCTACTAGATAGATCAAGAGACAGAGTACTAATAGACTCTTGCCTCGTTGGGCCTCTCAAATCAGCTACAGACTTTAGAGACAATTTAGGAAGGTGAATTTCGATCCAATTCCAAGATCTACATGAAGTACATGTTAGAGTCTAGTAGCAAGCATGTAGCTAGAGATGCTAGATCTAGTCTAGAAGGCTGATCAATTAAAATCAATCATTTCTAAAGTTTGTAAAATTATATATAGGCTAGATCTGATCTATCTATTTATAATATAGAAATCTATGTCTACTTTTTTATATTTAAAATGATATGGCTGATGATATATTAATTATTTTAATTGAAACAAGTTACAAACATACAAAGTAACAAAGTAATTAGATCTTATACTAACTTATAGACTCTACTTATACCGTATTGTATTAAACCTTCGAGTTTACGTTCCACTATTTTGACTTGACTATATTGACTAAAAAGGGCACTGTGACTATGATTATAGATCTAAATTATTATGTAATCTATGATGATGATAATTATCAACAGGTAGATCTATATTCACTGCATTCGTTTCATTCACTGTCTGTATCAATAATCGTGTAATGTGAAAGTGATTTAGTGAAGTCTAGATATCTACTAGATAGATTATAGATCTACTATTATTAATTATAGATCTACTATTAAAAAATAAAAAGTATTATTATTATAGACTTATACTAAGTTATAGTTATTTGTAAGTTATAGACTCTACGAGTCTAGATCTACTAATTATAGATGATCGATAGATCTAGAATCTAGACTAGATCTATAAATATTCATATTGATCTCATGTATGGTCTAGATCTAGAGAAAATAGAGTGGATCTCATGACTATATTAGATTTTTAAAATCTTTAAATAGATCTAGACCTTAGTTTAGGTGTTGTAGATCTAAATTATTCTAGATATAAGAGATCTATAGATATGTTTCGGTTTTTTAAAAATGCGCATTCGAAATTTAAAATACCTAGATTTAAGTATTAATATACCCATATTTGTAATCTTCGTTAATCATTTATTAGAATATTGGATCTATTAAAGCATGTCAATATAAAAGATATTATTATTTAAAAAATATATTATTATATAAAATATATAGTTACGAATATTTACTAAAAAAATTAAAATAATGAATTTTTTACTTTTGCCAATTAACACTCTGTCTGGCAAAAAGGATGACTCCTCAATACTGTGAAAAGACGATAACTGCATGAGTTGGTTTGGAATTGTATTTTGTAAGACTAACTTTTAAAAAATATCCTTCAAGAGAATAAACGCAAAAAGGGTTGTCCGAAGAAAAGCTGGCTGGACTACGCAAATAATGGACCAGCCTCTCTCTCTTGATATCTTGTTAAGAACATTGGTGACCGGGAAAAGTGGAGGATTTGGTTACGCGGGACAGACGATAATGATTTCATGTAAATAAAAAAAAATCCAGATTTTGTGTAAAATACCCAAATGTGAAAGTACTGAAAACAGCTATTTTAATGGGGTGGCCTTAAAAAAAAAACAACTTTTGTGACGATCCCTTATTCAGGAAAATTTTGTGAATCACAAAGCATTATGAGAAAATGGATGAAGTTTTTAGAGATCTAATAAAATAAAGCTTAGGAATGTTTTACTTTCATTGCAGGTCAGTCCTAGTGACTGGAGGAGTAAATTTCTTCTTTTGCATCCTCCTGAATTTCTCCATATTGCACCATGCGCGAAAAAAGATGCGCGACGGCACTCCCCTAGTAAAAACTAGGAGCTGTTGTTCCATTAGTATAGTTCCATGTTTACATTAATTGTTATAATATTAAAGTATTACTAGAATAAAACCTGAGAGTGTATTATTATTTTGAAGAGTCTTGTGTTCTAGCACTTTCCATTGACTGTATCTTTTCATCGACTGTATCTTTCCATTGGCTGTATCTTTCCATTGACTGTATCTTTTCATTGACTGTATCTTTCCATTGGCTGTATCTTTTCATTAAATGTAATTTTCCATTGACTGTATCTTTCCATTGACTGTATCTTTTCATCGACTGTATCTTTACATTGACTGTATCTTTCCATTGACTGTATCTTTCCATTGACTGTATCTTTCCATTGGCTGTATCTTTTCATTAAATGTAATTTTCCATTGACTGTATCTTTCCATTGATTGTATCTTTCCATTGGCTGTATCTTTCCATTGGCTGTATCTTTCCATTGACTGTATCTTTTCATTAAATGTAATTTTCCATTGGCTGTATCTTTACATTGACTGTATCTTTCCATTGGCTGTATCTTTCCATTGACTGTATCTTTCCATTGACTGTATCTTTTCATTAAATGTAATTTTCCATTGACTGTATCTTTCCATTGATTGTATCTTTCCATTGGCTGTATCTTTCCATTGGCTGTATCTTTCCATTGACTGTATCTTTTCATTAAATGTAATTTTCCATTGGCTGTATCTTTACATTGACTGTATCTTTCCATTGACTGTATCTTTCCATTGACTGTATCTTTCCATTGGCTGTATCTTTCCATTGACTGTATCTTTTCATTGACTGTATCTTTCCATTGACTGTATCTTTCCATTGACTGTATCTTTCCATTGACTGTATCTTTTCATTAAATGTAATTTTCCATTGACTGTATCTTTCCATTGATTGTATCTTTCCATTGGCTGTATCTTTCCATTGGCTGTATCTTTCCATTGACTGTATCTTTTCATTAAATGTAATTTTCCATTGGCTGTATCTTTACATTGACTGTATCTTTCCATTGGCTGTATCTTTCCATTGGCTGTATCTTTCCATTGGCTGTATCTTTCCATTGGCTGTATCTTTCCATTGGCTGTATCTTTCCATTGGCTGTATCTTTACATTGACTGTATCTTTCCATTGGCTGTATCTTTACATTGACTGTATCTTTCCATTGGCTGTATCTTTACATTGACTGTATCTTTCCATTGGCTGTATCTTTCCATTGGCTGTATCTTTCCATTGGCTGTATCTTTACATTGACTGTATCTTTCCATTGGCTGTATCTTTCCATTGACTGTATCTTTCCATTGACTGTATCTTTTCATTAAATGTAATTTTCCATTGACTGTATCTTTACATTGACTGTATCTTTCCATTGGCTGTATCTTTCCATTGGCTGTATCTTTCCATTGGCTGTATCTTTCCATTGGCTGTATCTTTCCATTGGCTGTATCTTTCCATTGGCTGTATCTTTACATTGACTGTATCTTTCCATTGGCTGTATCTTTCCATTGACTGTATCTTTCCATTGACTGTATCTTTTCATTAAATGTAATTTTCCATTGACTGTATCTTTACATCGACTGTATCTTTCCATTGGCTGTATCTTTCCATTGGCTGTATCTTTCCATTGGCTGTATCTTTCCATTGGCTGTATCTTTCCATTGGCTGTATCTTTCCATTGGCTGTATCTTTACATTGGCTGTATCTTTCCATTGGCTGTATCTTTCCATTGGCTGTATCTTTCCATTGGCTGTATCTTTCCATTGGCTGTATCTTTACATTGACTGTATCTTTCCATTGGCTGTATCTTTCCATTGACTGTATCTTTCCATTGACTGTATCTTTTCATTAAATGTAATTTTCCATTGACTGTATCTTTACATTGACTGTATCTTTCCATTGGCTGTATCTTTCCATTGGCTGTATCTTTCCATTGGCTGTATCTTTCCATTGGCTGTATCTTTCCATTGGCTGTATCTTTCCATTGGCTGTATCTTTCCATTGGCTGTATCTTTACATTGACTGTATCTTTCCATTGGCTGTATCTTTCCATTGGCTGTATCTTTCCATTGGCTGTATCTTTACATTGACTGTATCTTTCCATTGACTGTATCTTTCCATTGACTGTATCTTTCCATTGACTGTATCTTTCCATTGGCTGTATCTTTCCATTGGCTGTATCTTTACATTGACTGTATCTTTCCATTGACTGTATCTTTCCATTGACTGTATCTTTCCATTGACTGTATCTTTTCATTGACTGTATCTTTCCATTGACTGTATCTTTACATTGACTGTATCTTTCCATTGACTGTATTTTTCCATTTTTATAAAAGCTTTTCTTTCTGCCTTCTGCTTTCTATCTCTCTGTCCAGCTTTACGTTTCATGTAAAAGGTTGCCTATGTATTTACAATTTACAAACAAAATATACATTTGTATGTAGTGTACATCGGTGTATATTATTGAGATTCCTACATGAGATATTTTTATTTCAGGGCTCTAAAGGAGAAAATGGTTTTCCGGTAAGTAATGTCATGGAACTTGAAACAGTTTAGATAGAGGCTCCTGCATCATTAATTTTATTTAACGCATTCAGTAAGATTTAATAAAACAGGAACAGGGAAAAAAATACTGATCCATACAAATAAAACAATGTTTTCATACAAGTTTCTTTGCCAGGATGCTAGACTTTTAGAAGTCGTCATTAGGCCACATTAAGAAAAATATATATATATACTGGTAAATTTAACATAGCATGATAGTATTTCTAAAAAAGCATGATAGTACTGCCGTTTCAATAACATCATGAATTCATGGTACTATTTAAATAACATCCTGATTGGTTCATATAGCATGATAGGAAAATTCTTATATTATCATACCGCCCAATTAACTCAAATGTAACTTTAACAATCCTTTTTTTTAAAACAATATTTTTTGGGGTAATATAGAACAATGTGTGAATTTCATAATTTCATGTACATTGACAAAGTCAATGAAACAATGCAGTTAATGAACATATAGAAATTTCTTGTGTTCCACATTAATTAGTAGTTTTTTTTTAATAATGTTACTGGATTGAACAAAGAAACATAACAAGGAGTGAACAACTCTATAATAAAAATCTTAATATTTAAAATATTTTCATTTCTTTTCATAAAGTTGACATTTATTATTATTCAATGAAAAAATACTTTTATAATTTAGGAAATTTATTATTTTTATTTTTCTAGAGTGTGCTATTGCATTAGCAGACTTCAAAAACGTCAAGTCAACTCTCGTATAACATTAAAAACAAGTTTTAAAAACCCAGCATGTTGCTCTGGACTTGAAGTTCGTTCTTCATAAAAACGTGCGCCAACGACACATCCAGCCAATTAAGTCTGCCAATATTCTAACATGTTAAAAAAAACTAAACACAAAAACATATATACACACACGCACATTCAGACACAAAAGTTCAATTAATTTGTTCAGTAACATTCGACACATCGCCAGCAGAATTTTTTAAATTTATGTTTTGTTGGAAGAACGCAAACTAAAAAATCGGAAAAAAGTTTTTGATGACCAAAAAAAAAGTTGTTTTTTTTTTAACAGAGTTTTTAGAGGTGATTCTAATTTGCTTGATCAGGCTTAACAAAAAAATAATATAAAAAACCTGACAATTTAGCTAATTTGTTTAGAAGCAAATAAAGGGCGCTAACTCGTTATAAAAATGAAACTGATGATAAAATCTGAGCGCTGTTTTCTCCCTTTAATTACTTACATTGACTTCTCTGATTGCTTTTAAAAAACTTTTTTTTATGTTAAGGTAACAAGGATGAAATAATTTTCTTATTTCTCTTCAATTATTCCTACAAGGGGCTAAATTCATTTACTTTTAAATTCAGAAATGATTATGTGATCTGAATATAGTAGCAGATTTCTTGACAATTGGTTCTCCATTGCTATCCATTGGGTCCTGTATCAAAATATATAAACCTCGTGAATTAGATGTACTTGTATTATGCTCGGGCAATATTAGAGTCATCTATGGCGGAAAGCTACAAATAGCTAGCTTTTCGGTGTATCCAGTACAAAGATAATTCGAAGTACTTATTAGCTATGTTATTTAGAAGGAACAGTACTGTGTACACTTTTAAGCTCTGAAAAATCTCATGTCTAACCTCTTTCGCACGTAGCACATACATATTTTTACTATTTCATTATATCAGCGATCTTTTCATATAGCGTCCTTGATGATTAGAATAAAGACAAATGTATTTGGAAATCGCCAGTACAACTTGAAAACTACAAATGCTAAATAGACTTTTAATTGTAGCAGAAATACAATGTTGTTTACTCTCGTTGGCAATAGTCCAGTCGACTTAAACCGCTGATTTTAAAGATGTTTCTGGCAGTGGTGGTATATGTGACTGAGAGGCTCAAACCGCTTGACAACGACTTGGCCACCTAACACGGAGGCTGGAGTTCGAATCCCGACTCGATCAGAATTGTGTTTGCTAGCTGAGCGCATAAAGACAGGACGGAAATCTTCTCCCAGATACCCCCTCCTCACCCCACTGGTCCACAAAAGAGATAAGACCGTAGCGTACTGAGCATGCTAGAAGCATGTAAGATGCGCAATGTAAAAGCAATTTAAAAAAATACCAATACACCTTAAATACCATTACACCTTAAAACCATTACACCTTAAAACCATTACACCTTAAATACCATTACACCTTAATACCATTACACCTTAATACCATTACACCTTAAATACCATTACACCTTAATACCATTACACCTTAATACCATTACCCCTAACCCTAACCCTATCCCATACCATTACACCTTAAATACCATTACACCTTAAATACCATTACACCTTATTGACCAGTCTCCTTTACTAGAAAATATTTAGTATTGACACGTATATTTTTTTAACGCACTACATTTTACACGCATTGCACTTGAAAGTCGTAGCTGGTTCTACATTCTCAATCAAAAGTAAATAGTAATTTGATATCGATATAAGATTATGCATCAGTTTCGCTAGGAATGACGTAGTTTCTCATTAGATTTATCAATATAAAAAATTATTTCTTACATTTTAAAATTTCTTAACATACCTTCAAGTAGCTGGAAAAAAAGTGACCTTAGAATATTATTTTTACATTACGCTCTCTACTTATCTTATCTTATATATTACAGACGTTACTTCAAAAAAGAAGATAAATACGTCCTACGCAATTCATGTGTCAATCTAGTCAGGCATGTTTAACTTTGACTTAAACTCTGGTTTTCTTGGCGGATCCATTCCATTCTACTAAACAAACTAACAATGACTTGCCTAAGTCTATCTATATCTATGTCTATCATTGAAATTCAATTATTTTCATTTAAGCGTGATAGCATGTACAGGGCATTTTATGCTCGCTTACACCAGCATTTGTACTTCCAAATCTCTTTGCATTTCTCTTTCGAACATCAAATTATTTTCTACCATTGTTTACTAACCAACTTGTTTTTGTTTTTTTTTTAATTCAATCTAACTTTCTGAAGGGACCAATTGGCCCACCTGGTAAATCAGGAGAGTCGGTAAGACTTGCATGTTTGATATTTATTGGCTACTATGGACTTTTTTTTTTATGGGGGGAGGGGGGGCCAAACTCAAATATTTTTTAAAATATATAATCTGTTTAAGTTAATGGTATCTAGCTAAACTATTGAATCAGTTCTATGTTATAGTAAAAGAGCTTTATTTTTAGCTGAATAATTCTTTTTAGAAGCTAAATAGTCAAAGTAGTCAACATTCCCCTATTTAAATGGCTGCTAACCACTGTTTCGAACCACTTTGTTTCTAACCACTTTGTTTCTAACTCTAACCACTTTGTTTCTAACCACTTTGTTTCTAACCACTTTGTTTCTAACCACTTTGTTTCTAACCACTTTGTTTCTAATCACTTTGTTTCTAACCACTTGTTTTCTAACCACTTTGTTTCTAACCACTTTGTTTCTAACCACTTTGTTTCTAACCACTTTGTTTCTAACCACTTTGTTTTCTAACCACTTTGTTTGTAACCACTTTGTTTCTAACCACTTTGTTTCTAACTCTAACCACTTTGTTTCTAACCACTTGTTTTCTAACCACTTTGTTTCTAAACACTTGTTTTCTAACCACTTTGTTTCTAACCACTTTGTTTCTAACCACTTTGTTTCTAACTCTAACACTTTGTTTCTAACTCTGGCTGTGAATTACATATAGCTAAAACTGAATCCCTGCCAACTCTGGACGTGAACTACTGACTACTAATACTGGCTGTGAATACAGACTGCCACTACTGTCTGTAGATCACTGGCTGCCAACACTGAATTTGAACCAGTTGTAAACCACTTGTGCTCAACATACAATGATACCCTCGATACATTGTAGGCGCGTTTTCACGTCTGCGTTTATCACTGAAGTTAATCTTCTAATTTCTACAGTTAGACCGTTAGACCACATTAAACGTACATACTTTATGATTTGAACGTCTGACCATCAAATTTTGTAACGGCTTATGTTATAATATTATAAGCACTTTATTATATTATGTTATTATGTATGGTCACGTGATGTAATTATGTATCTCTACAGGGTTCACCAGGACCAAAGGGGGATAAGGGAGAGAAGGTAATACAAATATTTTCCCTCAAGTTATTTCCCCTCAAAACCTTACATGTGGATCATACTTTGTAACTAGGATATTTATTTGTGTTTGCTGAATCCGATGTGCACAAGCCACCAACTTTCAATGTTGCTTCAGCCATTTTCTTTGAAGATGAAAGTTTGGCTTTAGGCGCTAAGCTTGTTAAGAAAAATAATTCAATGTTCTTTTTATAACTTTTTTAAAGAACCTTTAAAAATAAAGAAAAAAAAAATAAATTTAAAAAAAAGCGAAGTGGTTTCTAAAAATGTAAGTTGCAAAGACTCCTTGAGCTAAAAGATTTACTTCAATACAATTTTTTTAATTGCGAGAAAAAAGTGTATATACATTTGAATGCGTCATTGTCATTATTATTTAACTACATCTAGGAAATGCTAATTGAAAATCATGATTTAAACGGCTTCTCCTTAGCCCCTTTTTCGATCTCACTAATCTAAGGAATTAAAACATCTCTTTAATGTGACGATATTTGCCTAAATAGTTTGATGTCTGCTTCACAGGGTGCAGAAGGGGAGCCAGGTATTAAAGGGGAAACAGGATTGCCAGGCTATGACGGTAAACCTGGAGATGCCGGGGAAAAGGTAACTTAAAATATTTTTTTATGTACTCATCACATGTTATGGAATGTTTTCATGTACTCCTCACGTGTTATGGTAGATACTGATATGATACTTCTGTAGGTGTTACTATGTTTCACTGCTCTGTCATGATTATCTTAATAGTTGACTGACTGGTTGTTTTGGTTACTGGGGTGACGCTAAACACAGCGTCCTTGTCAATTTATTAATTATTTATCGAAAAGTATATTCTTGTGTTTAAAAATGTATTTGCAATGTATCTCTCTAATCTAACTCTCTGATCTATCTCTTTAATGGATTTTCCTACTGTACCTTTGTAACCTCTCTCTCTCTCTCTCTCTCTCTCTCTCTCCTCTCTCTCTCTCTCTCTCTCCCTCAGTCTATATCTCAAATTAAATCTAGTCTCTCCGATGCAACAGACAAAAGTAATGTTATTTTTTTTAAAAGTTAATCTTGAATCTATTAGGCTTCTAAATGGGGAGCTGATCGAGTAAGGAGGCATGAAAAAAACAAGCCTCTTTCATTCTCTTCAAGACTTCTGTTATAAATATTTTACAAAATCATCATCGCCTCTGAATCATCAAAACATCTACTTACTTCTAACGAAACTACAATTTCTGATTCAATTTGACTAAGAACGACAACACAGTGAGAGAGCTCGTTTTGTCTCTATGATCTTAAGTTTGACTCGCTTTTATTCTTTGAACACAAAAAACTACTTGATGTTTTTTCAAAGAATAAGCGTCCATTAAAAGTTTAATGTTCTTACAAAACACACACATATACACATCTTTATTTAAGCCTAAAATGTAGAGAAAAAAAAAAGAATGTATTAAACATGCTAACATTAAAATATGATTTTTGAAAAAAAATTGATTTCATAGTTTTACCAAACACTGGACATGTACATTTTAAATTATAAATATGTTCATTTAGCATTGTAATGTCATTTTGCTTAGGTATTCACTTAGAAAAATGTCAGTTGTTAAGAGTAACAAAAAAACTAAAACAAATTAATTTTACGTATCTTATTCATGGCAAACCAGTGACACAGACTAAAAACGCAAAATACCTAGGTGTTATAATAAATGAAAAACTGTCATGGAATCCACATATTGATGAAACTATAAAAAAATCAAACAAAGCATTAGGATTTATTAAAAGAAATTTCTATAAATCAAATAAGATCATAAAACTAAAATGTTATTTAACCTTGGTTAGGCCAATAATAGAATATGCATCCACCGTGTGGGACCCCTCAACTCAAGAAAACATTAAGAAACTGGAACAAACACAAAATAGAGCAGTGAGATTCATAACAAATGAATATTCACATTTGACAAGAGTAAAGAGTAACACCTATAGTAAAATCACTAAATTTAGAAAGCCTTCAGGACAGAAGACTCAAAAGTAAAGTAGCAATTATACATAAAACACTGAACCATAATCTTCAAATACAAAAACAAAATTTAATAAAATACTCTGAAAGACACAAAGATAAAGGCACATTCCTCGTCCCATATGCTAGGACAAATTTGTACAAATACTCCTTCTTCCCTAGTGCCATTAGAGCATGGAATGGGTTGCCTGAGCTAGCCAGGAAAACCAGTGACTTGGCAGAATTTAAGTCATTGGTTAACATGCATGACTAAATGCATGACGCTTAGGACGTAATCATCTTCTTTTTTGAAGTAACGTCTGTATTATTTAAGATAAGATAAGAAGAACTATTCAAAGCAAAAACATTATAAATAAAAACATTTTTTTTGTAAATCTTCCTTGTTTTCGATAAAACATATATTTAGCGTATTATTTGAACGGTTTAAGCCGCTACAGTCACTGTACAGGCCGTAAACAAAAAATATCGAAATGTGATTTCATTTCAATATTATGTCTTATTAATTAGAAAGTATGTGGATCATAATCCAAAGTTTCATTCCTGGATTCCTTCCCCTCTGCTTTTACATCTGTCGAAAATAACACAATAATCATAGAGGCAGATCTCTCTATAGTCACACAGGTGGTTCAGAGGTAATGGTTTTAAAATGTAAATTTCTTGACACTAGGCGAAGGTTTGTACACTGATCTTAAAAGAGATGAACTCACGTTACCTTTGAACTTTCACACCATGGTAGTAGGGTCACTTTAGAATTCCCCGTTCTTGATCACATTTTGAACACTGCCAGTCCGAGGTAGTAAATTTGTATTGAGTCCATAACATTTTAAATTATAGGCAAATCTTTGAGACATTGTGTGCTTCTATTGGGCTACGTTTCCAGTTGTAACTTCTCCCGTGCTTACTCCCTACTATGTTCTTGTAACTATTAGGAGACCTAATTCGTCACGTTTGTTCCGTCACACTGGTTTTGTGACTCTTGTTTTGTCATACTCGCATGTCACACTACTTGTTGAGTCACACTGGTTTTGTTACTCTTGTTTTGTCATACTCGCATGTCACACTACTTGTTGAGTCACACTGGTTTTGTTACTCTTGTTTTGTCATACTCGCATGTCACACTACTTGTTGAGTCACACTGGTTTTGTTACTCTTGTTTTGTCATACTCGCATGTCACACTACTTGTTGAGTCACATTGGTTTTGTGACACTTGTTCTGCATTTTAAACAAATGAAGGTCTGTGATAATTCTTTTCATAACTTTTTATTTTTTTCTCAAGAGTACAAATAATTTAGAGGCTGAAATTGTGTAACATTTTTTTTAACCTTTGCTTGAAAATTTTGTCATTAATTATGGTTAAGTATAGGCTATAACCGAAACATAACTCATTCCTCAACCACACACACACACACACCAATGAGACGCCTTTGATTATTCCCTTGCTGGTTGCATTTATTTCTTGAGAACCAATAGGCCCCCACGGTCTGCACCTTAGATCGACTCGCTGTGTGATGAAGTTTTGTTCAAAAACTTCGAGACAGACAAAACAGGCATTCAGTATATGCGAGACAGACAAAACAGGCATTCAGTATATGCGAGACAGACAAAACAGGCATTCAGTATATGCGAGACAGACAAAACAGGCATTCAGTATATGCGAGACAGACAAAACAGGCATTCAGTATATGCGAGACAGACAAAACAGGCATTCAGTATATGCGAGACAGACAAAACAGGCATTCAGTATATGCGAGACTGACAAAACAGGCATTCAGTATATGCGAGACAGACAAAACAGGCATTCAGTATATGCGAGACAGACAAAACAGGCATTCAGTATATGCGAGACAGACAAAACAGGCATTCAGTATATGCGAGACAGACAAAACAGGCATTCAGTATATGCGAGACAGACAAAACAGGCATTCAGTATATGCGAGACAGACAAAACAGGCATTCAGTATATGCGAGACAGACAAAACAGGCATTCAGTATATGCGAGACAGACAAAACAGGCATTCAGTATATGCGAGACAGACAAAACAGGCATTCAGTATATGCGAGACAGACAAAACAGGCATTCAGTATATGCGAGACAGACAAAACAGGCATTCAGTATATGCGAGACAGACAAAACAGGCATTCAGTATATGCGAAACAGACAAAACAGGCATTCAGTATATGCGAGACAGACAAAACAGGCATTCACTGTAGGCAAACCTTTTTTTTTTCTTATTGTCTTTCTATCACTATATGTAGGCCTACATCGAAGGATGTTTATGAAATCTGACTGTGTATTTGTGTCATTTAAAGACATGTGACTATATGTAGATGTATTATTTTATTTTTTAAATATTTTTTTGGCAAAACTATATTGGTGAGATATCTTTTGATTTGTTTCAGAATAATATATATCGTTCTCAAGTTATACTTTTAAAGGTTTGTCTGTCACAGAAAAAATAAAAACGTTGTTTTATATAGCATGAAAACCACTGGTTTTGGAATTTGGTGAAAGCCATCAACTTATTCACTAACCGTCTCTTAGTATGAACTATAGCAAAACTTTTGCATGTTTAAGGAAATGGTCAACTCTCTAATTATTTGCTTATTGGTCTATCTATTTTAATTAACGACATATGTATACTATTCATTTTGCAGACTTAATGACTGAAGTCTTTTCTCTGTCTACAATGATTCGTATTCATCATGATCTGTCCCTTGCCTTTCGTTCTAGGGAGGGGAGGGGGCTGTGACTGTTCGCATACTTGAAGTCTAAGTTCCTATTATCTTACACAATGAACTCAATATTTCAAAGAAAGTTGCTTTTTTTTCGGTTATTTTCCACCTTCACAACTTATCTCATTGTCGGATGGACCGTTTGGGCATCATACATGATCTGTCGACCCTCTTTCTCCATCCAACTCTGTCGTTCGCCTCGACAATAGCAAACCCGCCGATTCTTTGATGTCGTCCAATCGATTTCTCTGCCTCTTCTTCTTTCCCTGGTACTGTTCTCTGCAGGAAGATCTTAGCAAGCAACGAGGAGCTAGTAATAAACCAAACAATTTAAATTTGCTTTCCTGGCGGTGTCAGCAGGTTTTCGTGAGACCCAATAGTCACTGTGATCAATTTTCGAATCTCCTCGATTGTGGTGCGGTCTTTGTAGGTTATTCGTAGAATTTCTTTTATTTTTAGAGGCATAAAAAATCGAGATAAATCCTTTCTAAAAGGTTTTGTATTGTAATAATGACGACTTCTGTAACCTTACCTTTTAGAACACTACTATTTTGTTACGGTATTCATTCAATAATCTTTTGTAAACAATCTTGTCGAAGTTTTTCACTTTCCAGTTCCAGTTTTAATTTGTTTCGTTTTTTTCTTCAAAATCCAAATTTAAAATCAACATTATTTACCTTGCTACTTTCTGACCTGCTTTTCTTAACTTATCTTATAATATCAGGTGACCGAGCCTCGCTCGGATGAATAATTTGTTAAGGAATGATATATACCCGAAGTCATTTTGGGAATATTGTTGTAATTACGAAAATGACTCGAAGACAAGTCTTATTATTATGGCTTTAGTAAGAATCATCAAGTGATGCAAAGTCTCTACGTTATAGTGTAAAACGTGTACCTAGTAACAAAGTAAAATGACGTATTTTTTCCTAAGAGACTTAAAAACATCGCGTTAGTGTTCTAAAGAAGCGTTATTGTGATACATCTCTGTTACTCCGACAACCTTTCAGCTTACTAAAAAAAAAGATTGCTAAAAATATGTTCGTCCCCCATACGGAAAAAATGCTCTGCAAAGCGCGACTGTCGGATTATAAGTAGTTCATACCATTTTGCAAGAATATCGCTGTTTGTATTGCGGTCTTTGGTGAAGTCGTTCAAGAAGTCTTAGTTGCTTTCTATAAAGTACTCATGTCTCAGATTCACATAGAGGAGTTGAGAGAATCACTGGTTGACACTGATTTCTGTAGACAGGCGGAGCGATTTATTTCGCCACACTCTCGCTTGGAGGCGTCCAAAAGCACGACTATCCTTGATCACATATCAACCTCTCTTTAAAGCAATGCGTCATTTGATACTATGCTTCCCAGATAATGTGAAGTTATCTACCACTTTAAGGGAAGTCTATGCGCGGTGATCTTTGGGCTGAGTAGGTTTTATTGGGTGACTTCTGGAACATGACTTCTGTTTTACCGAGGTTTATAGGTTAACCAAAAAAAGCATCAGCGTGATGAAAATTTGTTGTTGGGTATCATCAGGGGCAGCCTTAGGCCTATGCAGCCGAAGTGGACCCCAAAGGTTCAAAAGCCCCGCGCTAATTCTAGGTGTAAATTATTAAATTAAACTATTATAATTTATAAATGGGTTCCTGTAGTCTCTTTGTTTTCAAGGAGCTCCTGGAAATCTCCTGAAACTCATAAAAATGGCCTTAAAAAAGACAAAATTGTCATTTTGGGGTGTCAATCAATATGGTCAACGCCAGTCCTACGCGGGATATAAAAAAAAAAAAACGACATCGGCAGCTTTCATTACTAAAAATGTAATGCAAATACGAATTTATTTTCTTATACAAAATCTTTATTTCCCTCATTATCCTTATCCCTACCCTTACTGGTCCGCGCGCAATCCATTTCACATAGGGTCCCGCAAATGTTAGGGCCGGCCCTGGTTATGCAAGTAAGGCATTGATAAGTTGTGTTATGATCATTTCCTATGTTTTGGTATGGGACAGTAGACTTTGAACCTTAAACACATTGCAATAATTCACCAGCAAAATAATAACAAAGTAAAAGCTACCTACGGGTATACTCAATTGAAGTGTAAACAATTTATAAAGCCTTTAAAACACAATAACTAATCATACATAAAGATATTTAATTTCATTATTTTTCTGCCATAGTTTCATAATGGATCAATGTACAATAAGATGGTGCGCAAATGTTTAATTACGCCAAATGAATCATTAAAACTTGTTCTTGTTTGCGAAGAAAAGCCTTAGTGTACTGCTGTGAGCCTAGTGACGTAAGCGGTGTCAAGTTTTTTCCCATTGACGTCATATAGAAAATTTCATTCATAAAACATTCTAGCCAAAATTAATTTTTCGATAATGAGCCTTTTTAAAACCGATATAACGGTCGACTTCGAGTTTTCCCGATGTGACCAATGAGTTGAGAATTTTTTTCTCACTATTATGCACATACCGTGAAATTTTAAAGAAAATCGTTAGAGCCGTTTTCGAAATAAAATTTATATATAAATATATATACATACATACATACATACAAGAATTGCTCGCTTAAGAGTATAGGATAATGCAGACGTTACTTCAAAAAAAAAAGAAGATGATTACGTCCTACGCGTCATGCATTTAGTCATGCATATTAACCAATAGCCTAAATTTTGCTAAGTCACTGGTTTTTCTGGCTAGCTCAGGCAACCCATTCCATGCTCTAATAGCACTAGGGAAGCGAAGAAGCTTTTGTACATATTTGTCCTAGCATATGGAACGAGGAATGTGCCTTTATCTTTGTGTCTTTCTGAGTATTTTATACAATTTTGATTTGTATTTGAAGATTAAGCTTGCTGATTCATGCGTGGAAACTGGACCCCGGATTGAGACGGATCTTGAAATTTTACTGTTTATGTATATATTTAAGAAAAAAAAAAGCTAATCGGCCACACATTTACAGTTATAATTTTTCATAATATAATCGTCTTAAAATTAAATTTGATCTATTTTGAAAACTTTTCAGTGGGAATTCCCATATGTATTCAGTAAAGAGTTGAATAAATAACTAGATGTTTAGAAACAAAACTAGATCCAGTATTCTAGTCTAGACTGCTGTCTTTTCAAGTCCCTTGAGTCTTGATATATAGTATCAAACTACAATTTTTTATGCCCTGAGTAGATTTATACATGGGCGTAACCAGGATACATGGGTGTAACCAGGATTTTTTTCGGGAAGCAGAGTATTGGGGCTGAGTAAAAGACACTTTTTTTTAATAACAGGAACACATTTTAATTAAATGTATTTGGCTTTGTAAATCTTCGTTGTATTACTATAAAAAAAAGTAAATGTAAATGTCAGCTGTCGACTTGATGTATGAGAATGTAAGAATATTTTGTTGAATTAAATCTCCGCTCCAATCAAAACAGGAATCGATTCTAGAGTCACGGCGCATCGATCTCTCGGTGTCACATTTTGAAACAAAATAAAATTTGGTCGTTAGGCTCAATTATTGACATCATGTGATGTGTCATGACATGTGTCACTGTCAAGACTCAATTATCTGGGTCAAGGGCAGGGTACTATGACTAAGCCTAGTGCACTCAAATCTTTCAAACATCCCCGTCATTGCCAATTTCATGTGCACAAATTTAGTTTCAGATCTAATACCATATCCTGACATTAGCAAACTTCTTACTGAACTGTTCCAAATCTTTTTACTTTATATCAAGTCCATAATCTTCTCTAGTTATATTTATATCAACAAGATAATAGAATCCTTATATGGAACACATAAAAAACAAAAAACAAAGTTTATTTAAGGAAAAGAACCGCTAGTTACTGTCGTTTTTCTCACGATTGCAGAGTTTATCTCCCCTTCTGCTGTATTTAATTACCGTAACACTACTACATCTACTTATGGATTAAATAATTAGTTAATTTTTGTATTGATCCATAAAAGGTACTATACGGTATGAATATGCAAAATTTCAACTTGATTAGGTAACAAGGGAAAAAACCCGTACATACATCCACGTCTCTCATTTAGTAGCAATTAATCCCCTTATTTCGATATCACACAAGATAATTAATTACCAATAATTAATGAACAATGATTATTGAAGGTATACTCCATTGTATCCTAGTCCACCATGGAATAGGAGTAAGCTTTGCCCGCCACTTATACCTGCCTTTATTAAATACTCTTTATTTTTATCATTATATCTCTCTTTGTGGGCTAGCCTGAGAGGTTCGGATCCTCTCTTCTAAAAGCCCTTGCCTGAATTTTTATTTGCACTTATCAATATTACGATTTGATTTGTTTAGGAGGAACAATAGAGCCTCAAAACACTTTTTATTTCACCCGAAAAACAAACAATAATTAGTTAATAATATTTGCGGAGTCTAGCGAAATAAAAGTCGAATGCATTGTATCCTCAACCTACCACTCTGCCGCATCTAATGATACAGTCCTGACTTTGATGATATGTGTATTTGTATGCATTAACATAACTAATCTTGACATGGGCTTGGCACCTGTTTACTAACATGCATGTTTCTCTGTTTTCTTCTCTCTCTCTCTCTGACATCTAGGGCGACAGAGGCCCTCCTGGTTTGCCTGCTGGACTCGAGGCTGGCGAGTGGGAGCCCAAAATAATAGAGCTAAAAGTAAACGGTTTTGAACTTTGTCACTCGACTTGAATACGTCATACTTAAGTCTTATCCAATCACTAGACCTTAGTTTTATCCAATTACTAGACCTTAGTTTTATCCAATTACTAGACCTTAGTTTTATCCAATTACTAGACCTTAGTTTTATCCAATCACTAGACCTTAGTTTTATCCAATTACTAGACCTTAGTTTTATCCAATTACTAGACCTTAGTTTTATCCAATTACTAGACCTTAGTTTTATCCAATCACTAGACCTTAGTTTTATCCAATCACTAGGCCTTAGTTTTATCCAATCACTATACCTTAGCTTTATCCAATCACTAGACCTTAGTTTTATCCAATCACTAGACCTTAGTTTTATCCAATCACTATACCTTAGTTTTATCCAATCACTAGACCTTAGTTTTATCCAATCACTAGACCTTAGTTTTATCCAATTACTAGACCTTAGTTTTATCCAATCACTATACCTTAGCTTTATCCAATCACTAGACGTTTTCATATGCATGCACTTTTACAAATTAGAGCAATGTTTAGATAGTTAATGAATTAGCAAAAAGCATTTTATAAAATGTATGTCTAACTAGAATATTAAAATTTTGCGATATTTAGACACATATAGATGAGACTTTCTTGTACTGTAGATATTTAACTTGTGTATAATAGTCATGTAAAGTTTATATTTAAATTACATCTTAACAAGTTTTTTAATATAGAGATTTTGCTAGTATTATAGTCAAGTAATATTTAAATATATTCAGAAGAAAGGTTCTAATAATTTAGATATTTGTCTAGTGTATTATAGTTTAGTTATACATTGTACTTTTGAGCTATCCAGCTTCTATAATGATTTCAATACTATGTTCTGGTCAGGGGGAGCCAGGAGAAAGAGGCCCACCTGGAATGAAAGGTGAACAAGGAAATACTGGACTCCCAGGATACGATGGTGTTATTGGACCACCAGGAGAAAGGGTAAACGGCAATATGATACTACTAATTACTTGAGACTTATCGTTGAAGACTGATCACATGATCAGTCCTAACTTGAGCATGTTATGTTAGCCTCCTAGTGTACTGTGAAATTTTAACATAGAAAAGTAAATAACGTCCTTAATGAGTAAAATCTGGTTCAACCTTTCTATATTATTGATTTATTGTAGTGTAATAAGGCTATATTGCACCATATGAGGCTATAATACATAACTACAGTAGGGTTGTAATAAACTGCAGCTATCAAGCACTGACACATATTGCATACACATTTTTTAGAACTAATGGGCCAAAAAAATCTTGAATATTCAGAAGTTTGAACATGAACAGTAGAGAAATACCATCGAATATCGAATCTTGCATGGTATTGGTTTATATTTGGCCTTAATGTTGCATTGTATTAGCCATGCCAATGATCTTACAAAAAATCATCTAGATCTTATTGAATTGCTTTTAAACCAATAAGATGCTGTTCTCAGGGTTTGTTGCTAATATAGCGGTTTACGTCATTGTGACAGACAACCAATCAAACTGCTAGACCAATCATAATATGTGCTTCTATGTAGTTAAATATTTATTATTTTGTAAATCAAGGGACCTCCAGGATCAATGGGGCCACCAGGACCCCCAGGGAGAGATGGCGCTGTAGGAGCACAAGTAAGTAGAACATTGCTTGTTTGTTGAATGTCTAAGTGTAATTATATCATTTATAGTTCATCATTTTACACCAAACTTAGTCGCTGCATAGTAAAAATGAGATATCAACTAATTATTATTATTATTGCATACATTCGTAGTTTACATATAAAATATAGATTATGGCTTGTGTAAACAGTAGGGAAATTTGTTACTTATCAAATACTTAATACTATTGTTAATATTGTGTCTTGTTGAACGTATTTTACTTTTATTTATTGTTCTGGCATGTTTCTATCTTGTTGACTTGATCTTACTGTGTAAACTTTCTTGACATCTTGTGGACAATTATGGATACTCCGTGAGTCACTGATCTATATCAGTGTATAATTAACATAACAGAGATTACACTGTAGACATCACTAACCAACATATTAAATAAACCCACGTCTGAGTGAATGCAGAGACTTCTTTCTAAATTTCTTCTCTCTCTCTTAACATTTGTATGTTGTTCTGTTCAAGTCTCCGGTGTATGCCGACACTACCTCTCGCGATCTTCGTGTTTTGTTCATTTTATACGTTGAAATAGACATATACGTTCGTCTCCTCCATGTTCTAGAGAGCTACCCTTTTCTTTGATAACAAATACAACAGGAGGTTATTACACAACAAGCGTAAAACTTAAAGCAACTTTCGCTAAAATATTTGAACATAATTTTTTTTTATTTTTTTCAGTAAAATTTTACACATAGAATGTTCAGATAGTTTTCTTCATCGATATAAAGGTCTAATTATCCTACAAGAAGATATTTAAAAACAAATTAATTATCCGTTTTGAAAATTTGTTTTGTTTTGTTAAATTTTGGTATGGAAGGACTATTCTCTATTCTAATTCAAAATTTGTATAATTCAATATTAGGATCTAGACTTTAATACTTAGGCTTGAAATGACTGACCATTTGCTTAATCTCTACTGATTTTCGAATCCATTGTTACATTGTATTCAATTATTAGTGGCTTCGTACTTTCATAAAATGCTCCTTAGAGAGTTAGGTTAGCAAATGTAAGGATCTCCTCAAAGTTCACAAAACTTATAGCGCCGACTGACTGTAATCTATGCACTGCCCTCCCGTATACCTGCACTTGTGTTTCTATCTCAGCTGTAGTCACCTCTAGGCCACTGCTACACACTACAACATGACACCTTGTTACGTTTGTGTATCTCTGACACCCAGCTGTTTGTTGTCATCAAACTGGACGCCTCCTTTTAGTCTTTTTATTATTGTACTTTCGTTGTTCAACTCGTTGCCATGAGCGTCGAATACTTTGATAAAAGTAGGCTCTAAGGTTCACCACTTTTCATACTCATTTGGTAGAGATGGAAGAGAGTAGCCTAGAGTCTAACATCAGGAACGGATTTTAAGAAGAGCAGACGCTACACAAAAAAGGGGCCTCCATAATAAAAACTTAAAAAAGAAGATTTGAAATTTGTCGGATCAGAAACTTCTACGTTTTTTGTTCCTCTCTGATATTTTTTTTTTCGCGTTTATACTTTAAATCTTAAGGTTGGCAACACTGTCACAATATCTTCTTGTAGCGTGATCGTAATATAGAAATGCAAATCCGCATTTTCGGCAGTGCGTCAACCCAGTTCTTTATCCTCTAAAAACTTTAAAATATACTTTTTTTTTTTTTTTTTTTACAAAAATATGATTTTTTTTTTAAAGAACTAAAGTAAAATTAAATTTACAAGAACTCTGTTTTTTTCTGAAATATAGCTTGCTTTTAGATATAACTATGAGTGGATTTTTATATAAGCTTTCGACAAAGTGTAGGGTCACCACAATAAATCAATCCCTGTCTAACATTTAAAATGTATTGACACATGCATACGTGTGTTAGCTTTAACATTTAGTGATTTTAAAAAGTTATTGGCACTTGTTAATAATTGTTAAGAAAATCTAGAGTCTATTTTAAAGTCTATTTGATTATATAAAGAAAGTGTAGTCAAGTAGTACAATTATTTGTACAAGTTATTAGGGCTAATATTTAATGTACAGACAATCTACAGGCACACTTTGTATCTTAATATGTCTATTTCTATTCAAATGGCATTTTGCTCTACAACTAGGACAAATTATACTGATTGATAAAGAATGTTTTAAAAATAAATGAATTCACGTACCGAAAGACGTGTAGACTTAGATTGTGACGAGAGAGGTGAGAGAGAGAGAGAGATCGACTCACACGCACACACACACACACAAACAACAGAAGAGAGAGAGAGAGAGAGAGAGAACGAGTGTGAAAGGAAGATTGAGGTAAGGAAAGAAAGATGTCAATAGAACAACAAAGAGTCCTCGACAGGACACATTTCTTCATGACAACGTGCTACCCACCCGAAATATGACACGGAGTCTTTTGTAACATCACCAGCCCACATACAGTTGTGGACCTTTGCATGCAGCCCACAGTGTGGGTACTCTCTTACTTCACCAGAGTATCTAGTTCAATACCGACATACCCGCGCGGTTTGTTTGTCATTACTTAACCAGAGTATCTAGTTCAATACCCGACATACCCGCGCGGTTTGTTTGTCATTACTTAACCAGAGTATCTAGTTCAATAACCGACATACCCGCGCGGTTTGTTTGTCATTACTTAACCAGAGTATCTAGTTCAATACCCACATACCCGCGCGGTTTGTTTGTCATTACTTAACCAGAGTATCTAGTTCAATACCGACATACCCGCGCGGTTTGTTTGTCATTACTTAACCAGAGTATCTAGTTCAATACCCGACATACCCGCGCGGTTTGTTTGTCATTACTTAACCAGAGTATCTAGTTCAATACCCGACATACCCGCGCGGTTTGTTTGTCATTACTTAAACAGAGTTTCTAGTTCAATACCCGACATTCCCGCGCGGTTTGTTTGTCATTACTTAACCAGAGTATCTAGTTCAATAACCGACATACCCGCGCGGTTTGTTTGTCATTACTTAACCAGAGTATCTAGTTCAATACCGACATACCCGCGCGGTTTGTTTGTCATTACTTAACCAGAGTATCTAGTTCAATACCGACATACCCGCGCGGTTTGTTTGTCATTACTTAACCAGAGTATCTAGTTCAATAACCGACATACCCGCGCGGTTTGTTTGTCATTACTTAACCAGAGTATCTAGTTCAATACCCACATACCCGCGCGGTTTGTTTGTCATTACTTAACCAGAGTATCTAGTTCAATACCGACATACCCGCGCGGTTTGTTTGTCATTACTTAACCAGAGTATCTAGTTCAATACCCGACATAAGCGCGCGGTTTGTTTGTCATTACTTAACCAGAGTATCTAGTTCAATAACCGACATACCCGCGCGGTTTGTTTGTCATTACTTAACCAGAGTATCTAGTTCAATACCGACATACCCGCGCGGTTTGTTTGTCATTACTTAACCAGAGTATCTAGTTCAATAACCGACATACCCGCGCGGTTTGTTTGTCATTACTTAACCAGAGTATCTAGTTCAATACCGACATACCCGCGCGGTTTGTTTGTCATTACTTAACCAGAGTATCTAGTTCAATACCCGACATACCCGCGCGGTTTGTTTGTCATTACTTAACCAGAGTATCTAGTTCAATACCCGACATACCCGCGCGGTTTGTTTGTCATTACTTAACCAGAGTATCTAAGTTCAATACCCGACATAAGCGCGCGGTTTGTTTGTCATTACTTAACCAGAGTATCTAGTTCAATACCCGACATACCCGCGCGGTTTGTTTGTCATTACTTAACCAGAGTATCTAGTTCAATACCCGACATACCCGCGCGGTTTGTTTGTCATTACTTAAACAGAGTTTCTAGTTCAATACCCGACATTCCCGCGCGGTTTGTTTGTCATTACTTAACCAGAGTATCTAGTTCAATAACCGACATACCCGCGCGGTTTGTTTGTCATTACTTAACCAGAGTATCTAGTTCAATACCGACATACCCGCGCGGTTTGTTTGTCATTACTTAACCAGAGTATCTAGTTCAATAACCGACATACCCGCGCGGTTTGTTTGTCATTACTTAACCAGAGTATCTAGTTCAATACCGACATACCCGCGCGGTTTGTTTGTCATTACTTAACCAGAGTATCTAGTTCAATACCCGACATACCCGCGCGGTTTGTTTGTCATTACTTAACCAGAGTATCTAGTTCAATACCCGACATACCCGCGCGGTTTGTTTGTCATTACTTAACCAGAGTATCTAAGTTCAATACCCGACATAAGCGCGCGGTTTGTTTGTCATTACTTAACCAGAGTATCTAGTTCAATACCCGACATACCCGCGCGGTTTGTTTGTCATTACTTAACCAGAGTATCTAGTTCAATACCCGACATACCCGCGCGGTTTGTTTGTCATTACTTAACCAGAGTATCTAGTTCAATACCGACATACCCGCGCGGTTTGTTTGTCATTACTTAACGGAGACGTTGAAGAAAATAAGTTACCATGGCAACGAGTTTTCAATGAAGTCTGAAAGCACATATCAAGATTCCGCTTTTTTTTTTCTCTCCATTGTACTCCTCCTCACTGCACCTTGACCACTAACAGGGGCCTAGAGGAGAGATGGGAGTGCCCGGTCTACCGGGAATCCCAGGTCGTCTTGGCAGGCAAGGTCTTGCAGGGCCACCTGGGCCTAAAGGAGACACTGTGTTCAACGGGAGACCAGGCCCGAAAGGCGCCCTTGGCTTGCCGGGTCCTGCTGGCCCCATAGTGAGTTGATAGCAAGAGAGACAATCCTGTTAATATAGTGACAATGACTTTAGTTTGGTTATGCCCCTTTAGTAATGCTTCAATTCCACTTTTTAATGTGAAAAAAAAACAACAACAACTTGCCTTTTTTATTGGATCAAACATTATTTGCACTATTAATACAATATTGCAATGCAATCAAAAATAAATTTATTAATTAAAAAAGAAACGGAAATATGTAAATTAGGGCAAGAAAAACCAAACTAAATGTCTAGTATCACGTGGTGTGGTCGATCATCTGCAGTTTTTTTCCCCATCATTCCTTACCTCATCATTCACACCCTTCCCTTCTAACTATTCTCCATTTTGAACTTTTTTTTCTTTCTTTATTATTCTTTGTTTCGTTTTGCATTTTGGTTATGGCATGAGATACGCTGATGCTTTTCAATAACTGCTTTGATTTTTTTCCTAGTAACACTTATGCTATTTGGGACAGAGGACTTTTTGTAATGTTAACTGGCTTGTTATAAATAATATGTTTTTAAAAATTTTTAATTCGACCATTGAAATAAATAAATATATTGTTTATATTCTGACATCCAAATGATTAGTAAATAACCAAAACTAAATAAGATTTTTAAAGTAGAATAAAGTAAATGAAAACTTTTTTGTGTTTGTGCATATTGACGGCATATGTAATTTTTCAATGTCAAAATCTATATTCTATGTCAGTCATAATCGTAGTCTTAACATTTGTACATATCTTGGAAAAATTCTTTTTAAGAGCGTAAACATTTTTTTCCGAATTTTATTAATTAATTGTTCCAATAATAAACTGTATATGAAGAAAATAATCTAACCTTAATGAAACAAAGTATCAGTTTATAGGTCAGTGTCACGGTCTGGACAACATTTGAGTGTCTCGTCCTTAGTGTTTGTTAGCTCGATTTCTTAGTAACAATGACCTGGCTAGCGGGGCGAGGCTGGCCCCAGAGGAAGATTTGAACCCATCCCTTATTTGTTTACTCAATCACATTTCGATAACCACGTGACAACATTAAGTCAGGATGACTATGTCTTTCAAAGAGGACATTCGGACTCTGTCTAGAGGATAGATCACTCATTATTACACTCCATTGTTATTTTACCTGGAGATCAAATCTCATTGACGGGTTTGGACTCTAGAACACCAAACTACAGGTGTAACGTCCACTTTCTGTTAAACCAAGGACGGGACCTGAAGGACTATTATTGTCAGTCAATGAAAGGACAGCTAGACATCCCCTAGCCTCACAGTACATTATTTGAAGAGAACCCTTCCAGGGATCAACAGCAATGTACGTAGAATGTAGTAGATCTTTCCTAAACAAGCGCAGTAACAACTGGCAGAGGCGTCAATTATTAGGACTTCCCCGAGTTGTACTGGTGGCAGTAATAGTCAGTATAGTTACAATAAAGTATACTAGAAAAAAAATCTTTTCAAAACCTTGTACCTGTATAAAATCACAAGTTAAATGTTTTGTTTTTCCAAAATAAATGTTAATGTTAATTTTTTATGGGTCATTGATTTGATTTAAAAAAGAAAACTAAACTAAATGCTTGAATTTAACTTGTTTTTAAAGTGTAATATTAATTTGTTGTTGCGTACGAGTAATTAAAAATAAATTTAATTATGATTAAAAACATTAGGGCTTAAAAAAATGAAAGAGGATACAGAAGAGACTGTCCCATATAGGCATCATGATCTACTAGAGATTCTGAAGTTCTTGATCTAGTTCGATGTCTGATTATTTTAAAGATTTGTTCAACGTATAAGTTATTGGAGTATTTGTTTCGATATGAGGGTTAAAGTTGTTTACAGACATCTTCCAATTAACATGTGTAGAGCATGGGACATAAAAGTTTCAGATCATTTCATTTCCAATCGAGTTTCGATGTATTCTCTTCAGGCTTCTCTCTTTTTGAATAAATTAACATTATCTTTTGAAGAGAATACAAAGTCAACGTGACACTGAAACGTCATAGTCCTGAGTTCTTTTCATGTACTTATTGATGTCTTTATTTTCTAAGCAATTCCGATCTTCACCGCGCATGTTAATGTCTCTTAAGTTTGTAACAAACGCATTAGCTTAAAAGCTATTCTAAAACAGTATCTTGAGATATAATTATTAATGTAATCTAAAGTTTTATTATACAAGTTTAGCTGTTGACTAGATAAGTAATTCTCTTTCAATGGACCTCATTCACCAATCGTAAACAAACAACATTTAGTCACGTGATCTTATTGATAAAACAATGAAAAAAGAACTGTCACGTGACAACCATCATGAATTAAACATGAGATCGTAAATTGTATAGAAGAGATAAAGCACCACGTGGCTAAATGTTGTTTGTTTACGATTGGTGAATGAGGTCCATTGTACATTGTTGTGCTTGAGTTACCAATGATATAATTATCAGATATTGAGTCCGGAGCAACTGTTTTCCCTAACAGGAGTAGGGGCAAAGGCGAGAAAATGGCGCCTAAACCAGCAAGCTTCGAGCAAGAGGGCTCGTTAGTCATGGCTGGCTACCCACCTAGGAGAAGAAAAACTCTTATTTCAAAACTTTGCTGCCCTGCAGCTAGACCCAATCACGGTAAAGGTCAACCCTGAGCAAAATCCAGAGCCGGAACCCAGTGCTACACCCTGGCAGAGCCTGCGACGACTCCTGAATCAGATGTCCTTATGGTTCGAGATTTTCCGAATCCCTTTTATGAACCATGTGACCAGGGAAAGGATTTTATCCGTGGCTAGGATGAGAAATTGGCTCTTTACCAACCCCTCTGTCTGGAGTCCGGCCTTATCCGAAGTGATCATGTATGCACACCCGGTATGTCGTGGGACACGGTCCATTGAGCCAACGCCACGGGTTCCCCCAACCCGTGCGAGGCCGGTGGCCGAGCCATGTGGGGGCCCTCCATATGCCTATAATGTGCCACCGCACCCGTGGGGGGACCATCAACACCCGTATGGCCCCCGTTAGGAAACGAAGCGGTGGGGGGTTTGGACTGGTTAGCAAGCCTTTTTTACATCCCCAGCACATGCAATGTACACTCGCTAGAGCGTACATGTGGTAACTCGCTGGGAGTCGTGTTCGCTCCCGTACTTAGCCTATCCGACTCCCCTGGCGGACGTTTCCACGTCGACACTTGCTGTTCCTTTTGGACACATCAGCTTCGTGGAGAAAGAGGGGGGGGCAGCTGCTGTGTGGGATACATCTTTCCGACCACAACTAATGCCCTGGCATTCTTCTCATTTTCATCAAATAGTCCATAGTCGCTTCGCAACTGAAGGAGGGCATATATAATAATATATATATATATATTATTTATTTATGTATCACTGATGTATAATCTCAATACAATTGACGACTTGTAAATGTTTCGTTACCTATGTCGTAGAATAAACAAATAGAAACATAACATACAATAGATACAGTTGAAACAATTGCCTGCTGTGTAAATATAGAGCGTGTTGCAGGATGTTAGGATTCGACAGTCACCAAAGTTGCCAAAGACAATTCACTTTTAAAATAATCTCTAGTTCAAAGACTTCGTTTCTGTTGGGTGTGAGCACCTGTAGGATGGATGCGGACCGTCACGTGATCATGGACTATGAACTATTTCGGATTTATGTGTGTTCAGAAGCCTGAGGTCCTTGCTCTTTGTGAGGAACTTTACAAATTAATCGCGTTATGTAAGCGTTTTTATGCATATGCTTTAGTTTGCGACAATGAATACGCAATTCATGAGCTGTAGCGAGTATTTACGAATGAATAGTGTACATGATCATCCACTATACCCGATAATACCCGTTCACATTTTTGTTTTGGATGTTTAAGTAATTAGAACATATCAAACAAAAACTACAGTGTTTTTTTTGTTTTTGTTTTTTTACTAGTACTTAAAATATAATCTTCAACATGGACATATAACTAATATTTATTACATTACATGTGAATCACTGCACGCATCCTTAATCTTCGGAATCGAAGACATTGCCAATATCATTATTACATTATTTAAAAAAAAAAAAAACAGCAACTCTGATCTCTCTTGTCTGGAAAAATAACCATATGTTACACCACTATTACACATCACAAATTCACAATGTCTTAAAGTCATTCATTTCGTGTAGGTTTTAACATGCACAGCTTTAGTCCTATCAACTATTTTTTAAAGGAATTATCTGTACACTTGCTGTATTTTAGTGTCCAAGAGAAAACAAATAAAAAAAAAATAAATAAATAAAACAGTGACTCCAAACCACGAACCGAGGGCCATAACGAGAAACTAAACGCGGTGCTAAGTGGCCCTTTGAAACGCGTGTTCACGGTGCACAAGAAATCCGCTGTGCTTGACCATTTTTGGCGTAGTTGCGGTTCGTGTCGAATGTCTTATAAAATGTAGATGGCCCTCAAACTGAAAAGGGTTGGGAAACAGTGTTCTATAAACTTTCCATATGTCCAAATATACAAGCACACTATCATCATTGATCATCTTCACCATCTCCAGTGGACCTCCAACAGTAGAAACATACTGTTGATATCCACAATTCTTAACATATGCTGACTTTCACAATTCCAAAGCCATAGGCATGTTGATAATCACATTTCTCAAAGACATTTTTTTTTCTAAATTATTGACACTATCAACATGATCATATCTTAACTCAGCGTTTCTCAGCCTGTGGTGCCCGCCCTCTTGAGTGGGCGGTGGAATAAAGGGGGGGGGGGAAGCGTGGAAAGTTGTATTTATTTTTCAAAGGACAAGCTTTTTTTAAATTTTTAAAGTTGCATTGTCTTTATAAATCCATATTCGAAAACCTATCAATTAAAAAGAAAATTTCTAATGTTTGAAATATAAAATAAAGAGGTCTTTTTCATCTTTGAAGTAAAACCTGCCTGGTGGTGCGGTATGTGCGCTAGACTGTCTTTCGATGGTCCCAAGTTCATACCCTGCCCTCAACCATCCCTCGTCGTCCTGCGGAAGTTTAGGCCAGAAAGTAGATTATCTTCAACTCTGAAGGAGCCTTCGAAACTTGCAAAACATTTAACAAGTAAACATTTGTTTTATATCATTCTCTCGAAAGACGTCTGCAGCAAGATCAACACATTTCAAGCAAGAACTTGTAAAACGTCTATGCCGACGCTAATTCTAGTCGCGTCTTATTGACGTAGCGCCATCGTTCTGTTTACGTCCTTGCTTACAATGCTTCCCCAAACTTGTTCAAGGGATCTTAGACTTATTTAATTTTCATTCGGGAGGCGAGTGGGGTCGTCCAAAGTAAAAGGTTGAGAACCACTGTGTCCTCTCTTCTCATTCTACTTGTTGACTTTTGTTCTCAGGGTTTGAAAGGTGACAAAGGAGAGCGTGGTCTCGGTTATGAAACTGCTGAGAATTTTCCCACCGGTTTCATTCAGGGCCCGCCGGGCCCACCGGGTAAACCAGGCCGCCCCGGGAAGAAGGTGAAAAAGGGCCAAACATGTTTGATAGTCTTCCCTAATCCTTTTGTGCTGTGTAGTTTGACGATGTACTTTCTAGTTCTAGTCAGTGTTGTCAGGTGATTTGTGTCATGAAATACATTTCAGAATAGTCTTCAGTCAGAATATGTTTTTTTTTTTTTCCTCCACTCAGTGTCATGTGCAATAAGAACCTTAATGTTGTCTATTCAATCCACTTTAGTGAGTGGACATCACATTCAGTTTTCAATGGATATCACATACAGCTGTTTGTTAATATAACTTTCAATTGATTGTTAACATCACATACAACTATTTGTTGATATAACTTTCATTTGATTGTTAACATCACATACAGTTTTTTTAACATCACATTCAGCTGTTTGTGGACTCGCATTCAGTAGTTTAACATACCTTTGCTGCAGTCATATGAAAGTTTTCAAAAAAATTATTTAAAAAAAAAAAAAAAAAAGCCAAAGATTTGTACCCTCATTTTGTTTTGTTGCGAGGGTATGCGAATGGTAAGTGGAGAATTCAGCCATTTCTTCCAGACTGTAGCAAGCGTATGTTAAATGCTTGAATCCATTAGCTTGACTATGGCTGCAGCAAAGGGAGTACATTGTGAATCGATTGTTTAAAAAGTAATCGGAAATATGTTGTAGATTAGATGATGTAAACAAAACAATTATTAAAAACTTCGCTTTATTCATGTTTTTTTTGTTTTTGTTTGTGTTTTGAAACGCTATTCTGGGAAAGAACAAATTGCTATCTTTTTTTAAGCAGCGACGTCGCACTTGCAGACTGGAGGTCAAGGACATTAGCTCTATAAGAAAGAAGAAAACTCGTTCAGAAAGAACCTCAGTGGGCGTGGGCTGTGACTGGGAGGTACGCGCCATTTGGCACCAGTACCATTTACATGTGGCTCTTTTGTGTTGTTCCGAGTGAATGGCTGATCCTGTTTTTTGATTGCTTTAAATTCTTTATTTGTTGGTGGATGTCGTCGCTTGCATATGATTATCACTTTTGTGTGTGCAATGTTCACTGTTAAGAAATAAAATGTGTGTATTCTCCCTTCGGTGACAATATTATAGTCACAACAAAAGTGATTTCCCTTTGCTGCAGATTCATGGTGACAACTAGAATTGTATTTCTGTCGTTGTATTGCTGTTACATTTCGAACTGTATCTTTGGAATAAGCTTTTTTTTTTCTAAATCAAATATATTGGATGTTGGCTTGGTTGTCATTTGTTTTATATTTTTCTCTCGTAGGTGGTTTTGGTTTTAAATGTTTTGTAATATGAAGGAATGGAACGCTATGCCTTTAAACACAGCAGAAGTTAAAGTGTATAAATGACTTTGTTATTGGTTTGTTTTGCTGTTTTCTGTTTATTTCATATTTACAGCGCTGCGAGGAAAATTGCTGGGTAATTTTTAAGATTCTGTATTTTCATTGATGTTTAACTTGGTCTTTGTTTGTGGATATCTGAAAAGAAAACAGTGCCGAAGTTATTTCCCCTTCGCTAAACAACCTCTCTGCAGTTGTTACTGAAGAATACAGATTCTCTGATAATAACAAAAACCACAGTCACATGACTATGCTATCAGATATCTTGAAATCATAGCAATTTTTTTAAAGTTTGAAAACTACTTAAGTTTCATTTTAAAAAAAATTTCCCCAGTGGGGTTGGGTCAATGTGACATTTTGAAAGTACTAATGCCTTACATCTTTTTCTGTTCTCTTTGTGATAATGATTAATATAACTCTACATTAACCTCTACAGATACAGCTGTAACTAATTGTAAAAAATTAACAGTTTGATAAGTTTTGGGACCACACCACCTGATAGAAGTTTCTTTAATATTTATTTTCATGTATTCTTTATAACAAACTTTTAGTATAGTAAGTAAGTCTCTAATCTAATGTAGATTTTGAAACCAAACAAAAAATGTAAAGTTTCATAGTAAGATGCTCATTGCAATGTGACTTACTGGCTAAAACGTCTAGAGCAATGGAAAGGGGCAAACATTGATTCCAAACAAAATATTTTTCAATATTCAAGTCCAATCTTGTTTACAAAATTTAAAACGGATTTAGTTATTTAGATTTATTTCTAATTATCAATGAAAATTACTGTAACATTTGTTATGTCATAATAATAATAATAATAAAAGTAATAATAATAGTAATAAAATATGAGAGATTAAGCTTTTATGGAACATAATTGAAATGACAATGCACCTTGGCATTATATCGCCAAGGGAATAGTGACAATCAACCTCCCAAACACTTTCCATTCCATAAATATCCCAAAGAAGATTCTCATCACCTGTAAGAAGGTGGTACAGCTTCAGACTTGTCACAGCACTAGAAAATTCCTGTGGAGATTTAAAAAAAATCACTTTTAAATAGCACATTTTTATGCTTACAGAATGCTCAGTGCACTTTAGTCCAATCTTTGGTTGTGTGTGTGTGTGTGTTTGGGGAGAAGTATATGGGAGAAGATGTTTGCGTTTCTTTTAGGGACTCAGCAAAACACAACTCTGTTCAAGTTGGGATTCGAGCCTGAGCCCTCTTGTTAGGTGGCCAATAAGTTTAGGTCTCTGATCCACACATTGTATAGTTAAGGAACGTGAATGAATTTTGTTTCCCTCAGACAAATCTCAACACTGGCAGTGCTAGAGATAGAATACTACTAGTTCCTTTCTGTCATGATAATAATAATAATTTTAATAATAATAATAATAATCGTAATCATAACATTGTATGTGGTTACAAAATTAATAACCTAGTCTACACTTGGGCCTTTGTAATCTAAATTGAGTCCTCATATGTTTATATGATTATATCAATATGTCAGAAGACCACTAGAGAAGTGACTGAAAAAAAACACAATTATCTACTGTTTATGAGTTGCCCAACTGTGTCTAGTAATGACATTGCTTGTTAATTAAGAAAAAAAAAAGAGCTTGAATTAATAAAAGACATGCCAGAAGTAGTGCACAGAAAAAAACAGAATGACTGTCATGATTTTAATAAATTATCCCCCCTCCCTCACCTTATTTTATTAAGTTATCTACCCTTGCTTATCAGTAGCATTTAAAAGAAAACCTAATAAATATTTATTCTATTTGTGGATTTCTTGACTTGTTGAGCTCTGATACTATAATTATATTGGCAATGTATTGTCTACTAATAACATGATATGTCTTGTTTTTTTTTTTCTTTTTTTTTTCTGTTTTTATATGTCCTTTTTTCCAAATCTGAGCATGTGCACATGCTGTTGCCTTTGTGTTTGCAGGGGCCTTTGGGCATGCCAGGACGTACAGGCCCCGCTGGGCCCCCTGGACCCTCTGGTGAGAAGGGGGACCGGGGCAAGAGGGGATTCAGGGTAAATAGCTGCATGGTCCAACAATAACAACAGCTACATCAAATTAACTCATTCAGCTTAAATAAAACAAATTGTTAAGTAATAAAATCATAAGTTTTTTTAATTTGGCTTGTAAAGCTCAAGATGCATAGAATACTAACTGATACTAACTTATTTTATTTATATCACTGATTTAGTTGTATTAATAAACATGATTTTGCTACATTAAAGCTTTAAGTTTAAAGAATTGTAAGTTTAATTATTAGTTATAATAATTAACAGAAACTTGGTGATATATAAATTTACTATTAAAGATTGAAAGTTTATAACCATTCCTATATATTTCATTGCATTTTGGATTGATTTGATCTAGTATGTTTGCCTTTACTGAAATGTTGGCCTCTAAAGCAATAAGTCTCAACTTTTTCAATACACTTCTTTAAATTAAGAAATGTCCACTAAAGCTATAAACTTTTATGGCTGTTACAAAAGGACTCATTTGAAATAAAGGTAGTCTGTAGCAGCTTTTTTACATTAGGAGGTAAGCTCTCTCATTGGCTTAGAGCTACAATCTCCAATTTTTGAAATCAGAATTTGTCTATTTACTTGTCTGTATGAACCAAATCTTCACATATTCAATTTTTGTGTATGCCTAATTTCGTTGAAAACTTTCCAATTTTTATCAACTTCTGAAAATTGATGAACAGGGCAGACGAGGCGAACGTGGCAAAACAGGATACACTGGGTTCCCAGGACCTCAGGGCCCTCCTGGCGAGCCAGGAGGTCCTGGTCCCAGGGGTATGAAAGGAAGTCTAGGACTGCCTGGCCAGCAGGTAAAATAGCTTCAATCATAAGCTCTACTGATGTAGGCCCACATTAAGTCATAATTTTAAAAAAAATCTATTTTTCAATCTTATGTATTAACTTTACTATCATTTCAAATCTGAATATCATGAAAAAACAACAAATAATGATACAGTTTTGTTTTTACCTAGGGTCCTAAAGGCAGCCCGGGCGTACCTGGAAGGAATGGGTTAGATGGACTAAATGGACAGATAGGACCACCAGTAAGTTTCATATATAGTGTAAAGAAGAATCTGGTAATTGTGGTAAAAAAAAAACCAGTATGTACGAAGTACTAGCTAACAATATATTAATCTTTAATATTCTGGATCATTACACACTGATACTTAATAAAATAGTTTTTAATCAATGAGCACATCATACTATTGCCATTATGATATTCATATCCTTGAACAAATTAAAACATAAAAGTGATAACTTCATAGTCAAAATATTCTAAGATAAGAAAGATGTTCGCAGCCTTCAGCCCTTCATTCATAAAATGATGATGACAGAATGGTGGTCCTGCTTTTGGCAGACTTCAATGACAAGTGTTGCAACGGAAAGAACTCAGCATATCCACAAAACTGAAAGTCTACAGTGCTGTAGTTCTCCCGTCACTCTTATATGCATCAGAGTCCTGGACCCTATATTCCCGCCACATCAAAAAGTTAATCTCCTTCCACTTACTCTGTCTAAGGAGTATCCATAAGGTGCGTTGGTCCAACCACATACCAGACACAGAAATCTTAGAGCTGTCCAACATGAACAGTATCAATGCAACAGTGAAAAGGTCCCAACTTCGATGTGTGGGACATATAGTCCGCATGTCAGACAATCGCCTTCCCAAACGACTTCTGTACGGGAAGTAGTGTGTGCTCCATGGGAGGTCAATACGATATAAAGACACTCTCAAGAGCTCCTTCAACAAATGCGATATCGACATTCACAGCACTAGCTCTTGATCTTTCCTCATGGCGTGAAGCTGTGACTCTCGGAGTCTCGAGATTTGAAGCAAGAAAAGTGGCCAGGGTGAAAAACTAACAAACTAGCAAAAAGCTGAGAGAAGAAGCAGCTCTATCTGCAACTGACCAATTCTACCCATGCCATGTATGCGTCCAGCTTTTTAAAGCAAGGATTGGACTTTACAGTCATCTTCGAGTCCATAGGAAATGAGAAATGAACTCATCTTCGACCACGAAGGAGGAGCTTTAGATGACAAGATGCAAGACATCTTTTTTCATATCAGAATCATGTATGAAATTCTCAACAAATTATCATTTTAGTATTATATCTCAAAATGTTATAATCAATGTTTATAAAATGTTATCTAACATTTTAGTATCATGACGAAAAATGTTGATTATATGTGAACTTGTACACTTTTCTTTGAACTACTGTTGTCACTGCTTAGGGCGAACCAGGCCGTAAAGGAGAGTCAGGTGAACCAGGTCAGTCAGGCTCCCCAGGAATGATTGGACCTCCTGGACTACCAGGACCACCAGTAAGTTAGATTGTAATTGGAGGAATAGTTTTCTAGAATTATATCTAATTTTAGGCCCTACCAACAAAGTATAAATCACAACAATTATTGTTTTTTATTAGGAATAGACTTATTTGTTTATACTTTCCTCCAAAACTATGTCATGATAAGCTTGATTATTACAAAATAAGCTATTAGCATTAATGTCAATGAATATATAAATGATAAGTGTTAGTTTATTTGAGTCTCTTAATACTGTATGTCTGCTGTTGAACAGGGTGAACCTGGCATTATAGAAGGAGCTGGAAGTGGAGAAATGGTAAGAACTAATAGTAAAATGTATCAGTCCAACGTTATTTAATAAAATATTATCAGTAAATAGATTTTAAAAATTATAGCTTCTATATAGCGCTATTTTCATGCTCATAGCATGCTTACATCCCTTTGGTCCAATCTCATTTGTTGACCAGTGGGGGGAGGGGGTATCTGGGAGAAGGTCTTTCAGTGCTTTCTTTAGGCGCTCAGTAAACACAACTCTGCTCGAGTTGGGTGTTGAACCTCGAGCCCCCTTCATAGTCAAGCCAAGCCAAGTTTAAGCATACTTAGCCTCTTAACCATGCATCCCAGTTACACAAATTAAGATCATATTTTTACATTGGGCAAAGAACTGTTACTCTCCTGATAAAGATTTTAACATGTCGGGCAATTCAAATGCAACGCGGTGCAATGATTACTTAGTAAAAACAAACATCTAAGCTTTTGTTGTAGGCTGAATCTAGTTGTAATCTATAGAATTCAACAACATTGATTTTCTTTTTCTTAGAGAAGCATATTTATTTTGTGTAGCCATTTTAGGGTTTCAATGAACCATATACAATTTTTCCTTTCTACTAATCAGAATATTATTGAAGTATGATAAATAAGAAATTGCCATAACAAAAGTTTCAGAAGTTCTTTTAGATATTAAGATTCTTATGTCTGAATCACATACAGGAGGGCAGGAGATAACAGTTGGCAAGGTTCAAACTCTAGAACATTGTGACCACAGTCTGAAGTGCATACCACATGACTAGACAGCCACCTATAGCTTGTTAATTTAGTTAGTTTTCTTTTCTACCAATCTTAAATGCATTTTCCAAGAAAGTCCCTCCCTCAATAAATTAATCATAGTATTTTTTAAAAACTCTGCCTTAGAAAGTAAACATTTGTTCACTTTATTTCTTTTAAAAAACATTTTGAATTTTTTATTTTTTTAGGGGAGGGGGAATTCATTCTGCAGTATTCTTTGTTTTCCTATAATATCATTTGACTCTTTTTGTTTCCCTAGTTTCCAGGACCACCTGGGCCACCTGGGCCAATGGTAAGATTGATGATTTATTCACGTTTAAAAAAAAATTAATGTTGGTAAAGTCATTATATTTATAGATAATTCTTGTTTTTTAAAACTTATTTTAGATAATGAAATTATATGTACAGATACATTTTACTAGCAGTGATATATTTTTTCAGTCTATAAAGTTAAGAACAAGCCTCCTATTGACTTTGAAATCATTTCATTTTTCTTTCTACTCTTTGGCTAGGGTCCAATGGGTCTACAAGGTCAACCAGGTATAAAGGTACAAGTTTTTTTCATGTGATTAATTAATGTACTTACAATTACACTTCAATAAGCACAGGATGTGCAAACATTTATTATTACCAGTGCAAAAATCTACTTGATAGTGCCTGTTTTGTTATTATTGTTATTATTATTTTGTTATGGTTGTATTAGTCTTTATTAACGTAAGATTTTTTTGTTTTTACAGGGAGATAGAGGCACCTCTGGACCAGAAGGTGTCAAAGTATGTTATTCTTTAAAAATTACAGTTCTTATGCATAAATATATATATTCATCTGGAAATAGTGTTCTGAATACTTTAGAGATATAGGGGAAACAATAGATACTTTTAAAATATGTTTTAAAAAAAAGGTTTAAAATATATTTAAGACAGTTCACCTTCTTCAACTTCACCAATCCCATTGAATTGACACAACACATGATTTGTTGATCATCTTTCTCCATTCCTCTCTGTCTTTTGCCTTTGATAGAATCCCTTTCCATGACAGGTACACCTCTTCTTCTTTTCCTGGTACTGTTCCCTGAAGAATGTCATTGCAAGCCCTGAGGAACTTAAGATATGGACAATTAAATCCCTTCACCCAAAATTTTAACTAGCTTTGTACAAGTTTGAATACATGGCATTTATTTATTTTATTTCCTCAATCTGGAACTTAAACCTAGCTAATAATCATTTACTAAAAGGAAGCAAAACTATACAATTACTAAATAGAAAGAAGTTTTATGACAATCTAAAATAAAAAAAACTTCCTTCAATCAATTTTACTTCTTTCAAGATGTATCTTTTTATTTCAATAATCATTTTATCAAGTACACTTTCAGTACCATAGTAATATATATATTGTTTGTTTCATTGTAGATTTTGAAGTTTTTAAAATGAAATGCAACCTAATGAATGAGTATGAATAAGAGTACAAAGGTTAATCCTCCACACAAATTGTGTAAATAGGCCAAATGAATGAAACAAATTTTTGTTAATATTTTATGATCAATATATGGTAAATGTCTTTAAAATTTATTAAAAAAATTTTTCTATCTTCACTGTTTTGTTTTTCTATCTTAATCTTTGATGTGTTTAGGGCCCAAAAGGTGAGCCAGGGGACCCAGGAGCCATTGGATTGCCTGTAAGTGACAGCTGTAATTAAAGACATTCAGTAGGGTGTAAATACCAGATATCAATATTACACTTTTTTAAAGAGAACACAGAACTAAACACCATGTTCTATTTCTTTGACTGAAAGAAATTCTTGCAATCTAATTGGCATAATTTGGGAAAAGCTGTAAATCTTTTTCAAATGCTTTACACGTGCTGATATCTGCTCTTTGCTTTACATGTCCTCTTTACACATATTGTTTACCAACTGACATAGTGGTGGTGGAACATGCTAATTTGTGATCAATAAGCCTACAAATATTTCTTAATATCAAAACAAAGTTAAATTTTACTTATATTATAAAATGTAAAAAAAAAACATACTTGGGTCTTATTTTATTATTAGACCAGACTAAATCTAGATCTCATTTGTTTGTGCAAGAAAGTTGCAGCAGATGTGAATCTGAAAAGTGTTCTATAAATAACTCTCTGTGTTTGCTTTAGTGTGTGTCTTTTTTTGTTCTGAAAATGTGTGTGACTTCTTGAATAGAGTAATTTCCCGTATTAATTTATGACTATCACTGCCCTATATTACCATGCTAGCACTTGCAAGCTGACTGAGTAAGCCATATATATTGTGTTCAATTGTCATATTTTTATTTTATCTTTTAAGAGATGTTTAGCCTATATTCTTTTACATAAAAATGTTTAATAGTAAGGCTACAATATTTTTTTTTAAATTATTGATTTAGTATAGAGTAATTAAAATTTGAAAATTCTAATTTATATATCTACTATTTTGTGTTGTAGTAGTCTATTTCATGCATTTTCCTCCTGGAAATATAAAATCAATAAATTGCTATAGATGTATATGCACAATATACAAAATTGTATCTTAGCACATAGTTATAAGACCGAAATTGATAGGTTAGGTAAGAAAAACTAGCTTAATGCCACTATCTTGAATAATATCCCTTTGTTAAAGTGTGTATTTATAGAAAGCTGTGAATGGCGTTAGCTTTAGTTACTCACATACATACTCAATAGCTTGGCTTTGATATGTGAGTGAGCACTGCTTTCGCTGCCACATTCCTCACACATTGGCCCACCCTTCAATAACATCTATATTATGTAAAACTTCTAGGGCCCTCTCTAGCCCCACACATTGGCCCACCTTTCAATAACATCTATGTTGTGTAAAACTCTCTCTAGCCCCACACATTGGCCAACCCTTCAATAACATCCGTTATGTAAAACTTCTAGGGCCCTCTCTAGCCCCACACATTGGCCCATCCTTCAATAACATCTATGTTGTGTAAAACTTCTAGGGCCCTCTCTAGCCCCAAACATTGGCCCACCTTTCAATAACATCTATGTTGTGTAAAACCTATAGGGCCCTCTAGGAATACCTGGGGCACCGGTGAGTTGACTTTCATCCACCTGTTTCAAAACAAACAAGCTAAAAAAATGTGCTGCATGTGAATGATTGAAATCTTGGAACTTCAACACAAGAACTAACTAAATGCATTGTTTAAGCATAAATAAAAGCAAACAACCAAATTTTTTATGGTATTAATACAGGTAAAAAACAAAAGATGAATTAGCTGATATGTCTGTCTTTTACAAGTGCTATAACTTTCAAATAAGATACAATTTTTAAAGTTTGAAAGAACCAAAGACAGCAAATGATTATGAAACTAGATCTCATAGATTTAATTTTGAAAGTTGAAATTAGCCAATATTCTGGAGATTTATCCACCAATAATTTGTTATTATAAAGCCTACATCAGAGATGTAAACAGTAACACTACATATCAAGGAAAAAAAATTCTTGAAATAAATTTAATTTTCTAGTGCATTGGTAGTTTCACTGAGTAATTTTTGTTTTTAAAGTCAATGGATTTTAAAGTTGAGATCAATGTTTGATTATGAATTCTATTTCTCTGCCACAACTATCCTTCCTTTCATCTTATTTTATCAATTTGATCAAAGAGAATGTTTTTGTTAAAAAAAAATCTATTCAAACTATTTTCTGTTTTCTATTTAGCCATTTTATTACTTTTGCATATATTTCAAATAAATTGTTTATAATTTAATAAAAGGTAGAAATTCAATTTTGGCTGGTCTTCTAATATCTAAGGTTAACTGAATTTTAAATATCAAAACAGCTGCTCAACATTTACCTTTACCTATCCTTTAGTCTGTTGGACTATTGGGGCACCATGCAAAATACATGCTCTACATAAAACACTCAAAAGTTGGCATGTTTTTTCTTATATTGAACTACAAGTTGTTACTTTATGAATGAAATGCAAAAAATTTGTCCGATTTAAACTATTTTTGTAAAAAGCAACTAACATTTATTATGTTTTGTATAATTTTACAGGTTTTTGTATTTATGATTTTCTAAAATCTTTATGAATCAAACTAAAATGTAAATAACAAACTATTTGGGTTTTGTATGTCATGGAGAGTGACATTTTTGCTCTTCTTTCTTCATTTCATAATTTTGCATGTGATTCTATTGTTTTTGTGTATTTATCATTTCTTTGGAATGAAATTAGTAAAATACAATTGACAAAAAGGCATAGCGTGAAATTCCTTTCTTTTCATACTCATTTGTTTTACCAACTTTTTTTATGTTTTCAATGGGAATTAAAAACTTTCTTGTTGCTTTTTGTTGTATATATTTTGATTACTTAAAAGTTCAATTTTATTTATTCCTGATAGACTTAAGTTAAATTTAGAAAAAAAAAAAGAAAAAAAAAATAGCAACTACAATTTGTGATATTGAAAAATTAAGATATTAAAAGTATTCTAATGATAGTATTCTAACATATTGAAGCAAATCAAGCCTAAATAAATATTTTATACACATTTCTAATAATGGTGAAAACCAAAATATAAGTTTATAAAATCCTAAATTCAAAATTGTAATTATTATGTATTCAATATCTTGGTGCAAAAATTAATCCATTTATTTCCCATCCTGTCCACATGAACTTGCTTTATGACTGACCAATAGGGACCACCAGGACCACCGGGTATTGCTAGCAATGAAGACGGCACTTGCCAGTGTACTAAAGGTGAAAAAGGAGATCGCGGACCACCGGTTAGTAACAATGTTGTTCTGAGTTGCAATGGTTGTAAATGTAGCTCTAGATCTAGCAAACATTTTAAAAAATTGTATTACTATTACTACTTTCATCAATCAGTGTTATTTGCATATCTATAAAAAAAATATTTATGCCATAGCTCTACTATGAATAGGTTTTTAAAAAAATAGGGTATAAATTAAAAATAAAAAAAGGCATGAATTTTTTAAAGCCAAAAACTTGTTGTTTGAATCTACTTCATGTTATGTAAAATGATTTCAGTTCAACAGATAATTTTATGTACATATATGCATTCTGAGTTTAACTTAAGCTAAAAACTTGTTTATTCTTATGTTTCATTATTCAGTTTGCAATTATGCATTTCCCATAATGCAAATTGCTAATGTCAAGGCTATTCTTATTTAAAGCATGCTTATTAAATTTTCTAAAGAAGTGACCAGGATTTTATCAAAATGATATTAGTGAATTAATACATTTGAATATTTAGATTTTATTTAAATATATGATTAATAAATATAAAAAAAAACAACTTGTCCATGGCGTAAAAAAAGAAACAACTGGTAGAAGTTATGCTTATTGAAAGAATTGAATAACTGGAAAAGATTTAAGTCAACCTTTGACTTCTGCTGTCTACATTGATTGAAACTAACTACCAGACTCATTTATCTTTTCATCTTTATTCAAATTATGTTTTGTTGTAAACAATACTACTAACTATTCTATTACTATAGACTTGGACTAATATGTGGTTACTATTTTCTAGAACCGCAATCCTATGTCTGGCTAGGCATTGTTCTCTTGAGCCGCAATCCTCTGCCTGACTAGGCATTGTTCTCTAGAGACTCAATCCTCTGCCTGGCTAGTCATTGTCAGTTTTTTTTAAAATTCAGTTTCCTCTTAACGCACAACTAGCCTATATAGAAATCTATTGCAACACAAGTGTACTCTAATGACGACTTTACTTCTTCCCCTGTCCAGGGAGTTTCGGGTCTACCTGGTACTAGAGGTCAAGAGGTGAGATCATTCATCTAAGCACGCAGTAGATTTAGTTGTAAATTGGTGGGCAATGTTGACTGTACAACTACTAATGCCTTCTAGATGCTTCATCTAGTTTCATTTACTGACTTTTTTCGTTCTAATATTTTGTACAGTTTATTTCTAAAACCTACTAACAAACATTCAATATCAGCGTCTTTCTTGGGGTTGTAGAACTTTGTTTTGATCTCCCACATTTGTCTTGATTTTTTGCTTGGATTTTTATTTTCTTTCGTTGTTTTTTTTTTCATGACTGTTTTTGATTGTTTGTTTTTGCATTTTGCCTTAACCCTTCAAGATTACTGTCCCTTTGTTATGACACTGAGAATTCATTTGTTATGAAGTAAAAGGAACCAAATAATAATAAGAAGAAGAAGTCTCGTCTTGATTTAAGACTAGTAGGCCTAATCCTATTTCTTGCGATGAAAATGTGGTTCCCAAGGATACTTCCTTAACAACCGGGGATTTTTCAATACAATATACAATACAATATACAATACAATACAATATTAAATGAGTGGATGGCGTCAGGTACGCAGTAGGCTTACTTTAAAAAAATATATACAATACAGTAAAGAGTCCTCTGTAAGAAAACACCGTATTGTAAGTAAAGTTCCCCTTCAGACATTGAGATCTGTGGGGCAGATGATGCAAAGGTCATCTATTTCTGTGACCCACGGTTAACGAGGATGTCATGTGGCCAGCACAACCACACACCTCCTTTACTTTTCCCCGATTAATGTCTGGTATCCATTAGAGCTGGGTGGACTCAGAAGCGCCCAAAGATCCTGAAATTTAAAATCCCAGTCTTTACCAGGATTCAAGCCTGGGACCCCCGGTTTAGAAGCCAAGCCCTTTATCACTCAGCCACAGCGCCTCGACTGCCTTGTAATCAGGGCCGAATTGGGGGCTTTGGAGAAAGAGAAGAAAACATTGTGTGAAGTCTTTCAAAAATTAACTATTTATCAAAAGCTAAATCACCGCTTTAACGAATAGAACTTTGCTAGCTTTTTTTTTGTCGACGATCCCCTGCTATAAGAACGCTACAAGCGGGCACTTCTTCACCACGACAGTATTGACAACCGTAAAATTGAGAGTATTGTCGGTAAAAATACGAAAAAAATATTGCTGACCTATCGAAATTTCGATTATTTTTTTTAAATATCTGTAATGTGAGGACCCCTCTCTTGTGAAATCCCCTGGGCAGTAGCCCCGCCTGACCTCTCCCAAATCCAGCCTGCGTGTATTACAATGTACATGAAATAGAGGTTGTAAGCATGAAAACTGGTTGGCATCTTTGGTTTGAACTTTGAACATTGGCAACCCGGGCACACTTTGTTCATGCTTCGCTACCAATGGGGGTTTCTGATTCGGTGTGTGTGCGCGGAGGGAGAAATGGACCTTTCTACAATTTGGACCTGGGATGGTACATTGTGACGATCACACTTGCCGGGGATTATATTATCAAACTTGACAATTCAATGAAATGAAGAAAGAGACATCTCTCTGTATTTTCTTCAAACTTCTTTAATAACTTTTTCAACTTTCACATCAAATTAACTTCTTAATTCAATAACAACTTGACTTGATACTTCATAAATAAAACTCAAAGATACATAAAACTTCACTTAGTATAACTTCAACTTCAACTACTAAAACTTTATTTAATGGACCCGCTAATATCACAAAACTTATTACTAATAGAGGACTGAGCGAGGACCAACGCTCTACAAGAACTACTACTATGCGAGGACCCCCGTCTAACTCACTTTCCCTTAATTTATACTTTCTTTGATCGTACGTTCTAGAATCATGAAACCTTCTCAGATAATTATTTGAGTAACTTTGACCTTCTAGAAGCTGACGTGTGCTATTTTTTTCCTTAACCCCTTTCTTTGATTGGATACCTAAAATTAACTTGTTTACGCTGGACACTTGCACTGGTTTGAACTCGAGCTTCTAGAAACTGGTCGAAATAGGTCACAGACTCGACTCGTGACATTACCCCCTTGTCTTTTTAGCACTTTGTATGCAATATAAAATGCGTAAAATAACATTATTACTATTATAATATATGCACACAAAACCAAAAAAAATAAATTGCTCTATTAAATGTACAGAACTGAAAATTCAAATAATTGTTTCATTACAAGTACATAATTCAAAATCCAAAATATTGTACATATCCAGCATATATAATAAGTATCACAAAAAAAATACATCTTAGTTCCATACATTACTTGTCACTAAATAATATTTGAGTAGAACTTTTCTAACTTTTGTAACTCAAGAAAATATCAAAATTATACGACTTTACAATACTGAAAAATACATGTCATCTCATCATATTATTTGCTAATACTGAATATCTGAATATTAACTTACTTTTCAATATATGAAATCTAAACATGTACAATGCCAAATTTCTCTTTTCGAAAACTCTTATAACAACAGTACTAATGTAAATACACTAAGTAATAAACAATTGCATGACATTAGTATTAAAATAAATCTTGACACAGCTGTACAGTCCTGATAGATTTGCAGCTTTCTTCTGTCCAGGTACTTGAAACAATTCTAGTCTGTCTGTACATTTCTTCTTTCTTGGTTCTTTATAGTTCAAAATACGTTTAATAATATTGTCCTGTGTTTTCAGAGAATTTTGTTCAACTCTGCCGTTGAAAATTGTCACTTTTGGTTTCAATATAAACTTGCTTAGTTTAGCTACAAATTCACGTTTTTTCCAATTTGTACAAAATGTCTCTCAGTTCATGAATATGTTTCATTAATGCTTTATGCAGCATAGAACAATGTATAAGATTCTTTGGTTTTAATCTGTTTAAACAAGAACTGTTTAAAATCGAGACTAAATCTTTCTTGTTTACGTTTTAAAACGATTGAAGTAGAAAACGTTGAGTTCGAATGGTCATGTATGCGTTGACCTAATAAAGCCATTAAGTACTTATGTTACTTTGTTGCTGAGTCATATCACGGTTGTTGCATGAATTGTCCATCAATGTCAGACGACCATCTGTCTTAGAGTTAAATGTAGAATTGTTTATTTCATCAATAATTGAGTCATTTTTGTCTGGTATATTTTCAACAAGTTCGTAACTTTGTTCAACTTGCATACTCTGTTCTTGAACTTGTTTTCTCTTAGGATTGTTCATCTGACCAAGTTGACACATTGACGAACATGTTTCTTAACATCTTTTGTAACGCTCGGCCAATAAAATTTGTCAAGAATTCTTTTCTTTGTCCTTGTCACACTCGATAGATTGGTATGTAGAAAATTGTGATTCTTTTCAATGATGTCTTGAGTATATTTCAGCGGTAAAATGATTTGTTCAACAAACTCATAGGTATCATAATTAACACTTTTCTTCACAAGTATTCCTTCTTTGAAATAAGGTACATCAAATCCTGGCTGCTTTACAATTGTTGGCGCCTTCTTGTACATTCTTGTCAAAGTTGTATCTTTCCTCTGGTCAGCTTTACATTCTTCATTATTAAATAGTTTAAGTTCAGTAGTATTCTTGTTGTACTCATAAACAATGTCAGGTCCTTCAGTAATGTTTGTCTCTTTCTCTTCAGTTTCATTTCTTTCTGTTTCTTTTATTTCTTTAAGTTTTCTGTCTTCTTCTTCTTGTATTTCTTTAAGTTTTCTGTCTTCTTCTTGTATTTCTTTAAGTTTTCTGTCTTCTTCTTGTATTTCTTTAAGTTTTCTGTCTTCTTCTTCTAGTATTTCTTTAAGTTTTCTGTCTTCTTCTTGTATTTCTTTAAGTTTTCTGTCTTCTTCTTCTTGTATTTCTTTAAGTTTTCTGTCTTCTTCTTCTTGTATTTTTTTAAGTTTTCTGTCTTCTTCTTCTTGTATTTCTTTAAGTTTTCTGTCTTCTTCTTCTTGTATTTCTTTAAGTTTTCTGTCTTCTTCTTCTTGTATTTCTTTAAGTCTTCTGTCTTCTTCTTCTTGTATTTTTTTAAGTTTTCTGTCTTCTTCTTCTTGTATTTCTTTAAGTTTTCTGTCTTCTTCTTCTTGTATTTCTTTAAGTTTTCTGTCTTCTTCTTCTTGTATTTCTTTAAGTCTTCTGTCTTCTTCTTCTTGTATTTCTTTAAGTTTTCTGTCTTCTTCTTCTTGTATTTCTTTAAGTTTTCTGTCTTCTTCTTTTCTTGCTTTAAGTTTTCTGTCTTCTTCTTCTTGTATTTCTTTAAGTTTTCTGTCTTCTTCTTCTTGTATTTCTTTAAGTTTTCTGTCTTCTTCTTTTCTTGCTTTAAGTTTTCTGTCTTCTTCTTCTTGTATTTCTTTAAGTTTTCTGTCTTCTTCTTCTTGTATTTCTTTAAGTTTTCTGTCTTCTTCTTTTCTTGCTTTAAGTTTTCTGTCTTCTTCTTCTTGTATTTCTTTAAGTTTTCTGTCTTCTTCTTCTTGTATTTTTTTAAGTTTTCTGTCTTCTTCTTCTTGTATTTCTTTAAGTTTTCTGTCTTCTTCTTCTTGTATTTCTTTAAGTCTTCTGTCTTCTTCTTCTTGTATTTCTTTAAGTTTTCTGTCTTCTTCTTCTTGTATTTCTTTAAGTTTTCTGTCTTCTTCTTTTCTTGCTTTAAGTTTTCTGTCTTCTTCTTCTTGTATTTCTTTAAGTTTTCTGTCTTCTTCTTCTTGTATTTTTTTAAGTTTTCTGTCTTCTTCTTCTTGTATTTCTTTAAGTTTTCTGTCTTCTTCTTCTTGTATTTCTTTAAGTTTTCTGTCTTTTTCTTCTTGTATTTCTTTAAGTTTTCTGTCTTCTTCTTTTCTTGCTTTAAGTTTTCTGTCTTCTTCTTCTTGTATTTCTTTAAGTTTTCTGTCTTCTTCTTCTTGTATTTCTTTAAGTTTTCTGTCTTCTTCTTCTTGTATTTCTTTAAGTTTTCTGTCTTCTTCTTCTTGTACTTCTTTAAGTTTTCTGTCTTCTTCTTTTCTTGCTTTAAGTTTTCTGTCTTCTTCTTGTATTTCTTTAAGTTTTCTGTCTTCTTCTTCTTGTATTTCTTTAAGTTTTCTGTCTTCTTCTCCTTGTATTTCTTTAAGTTTTCTGTCTTCTTCTTCTTGTATTTTTTTAAGTTTTCCGTCTTCTTCTTCTTGTATTTCTTTAAGTTTTCTGTCTTCTTCTTCTTGTATTTCTTTAAGTTTTCTGTCTTCTTCTTCTTCTATTTGTTTAAGTTTTCTGTCTTCTTCTTCTTGTATTTCTTTAAGTTTTCTGTCTTCTTCTTCTATTTCTTTAAGTTTTCTGTCTTCTTCTTCTATTTCTTTAAGTTTTCTGTCTTCTTCTTCTTGTATTTCTTTAAGTTTTCTGTCTTCTTCTTATTGTATTTTTTTAAGTTTTCTGTCTTCTTCTTCTTGTATTTCTTTAAGTTTTCTGTCTTCTTCGTCTTGTATTTCTTTAAGTTTTCTGTCTTCTTCTTCTTGTATTTCTTTAAGTTTTCTGTCTTCTTCTTCTTGTATTTCTTTAAGTTTTCTGTCTTCTTCTTCTTGTATTTCTTTAAGTTTTCTGTCTTCTTCTTGTATTTCTTTAAGTTTTCTGTCTTCTTCTTCTTTGTCTTCTTGTCTTCTTTTTTCTTCTCTAATCCTTTTTCTTTCTTCTGCCTCATTGTCTTCTTAAAGAAACATCTCTCTGTATTTTCTTCAAACTTCTTTAATAACTTCTTCAACTTTCACATCAAATTAACTTCTCAATTCAATAACAACTTGACTTGATACTTTCTAAATAAAACTTAAAGATACATAAAACTTCACTTAGTATAACTTCAACTTCAACTACTAAAACTTTATTTAATGGACCCGCTAATATCACAAAACTTATTACTAATAGAGGACTGAGCGAGGACCAACGCTCTACAAGAACTACTACTATGCGAGGACCCCCGTCTAACTCACTTTCCCTTAATTTATACTTTCTTTGATCGTACGTTCCAGAATCATGGAACCTTCTCAGATAATTATTTTAGTAACTTTGACCTTCTAGAAGCTGACGTGTGCTATTTTTTCCCTTAACCCCTTTCTTTCATTGGATATCTAAAATTAACTTGTTTACGCTGGACACTTGCATTGGTTTGAAATCGAGCTTCTAGAAACTGGTCGAAATAGGTCACAGACTCGACTAGTGACATACATCGATATAAATTGAAAATCTAAAACTGAATAAGATGATCAGTTACTTCACCTTATTGTATATTATTTTATTGATTGATAAATATATATAAATATATTGCTTCCCGTACTAGTCTAAACCAACGAAATAACAACCCCCCAAAACTTGACGCTTTCACAAAATAGTAACCAAAAATCATTCCTAACATTGAACGTAAAAAAAAAAAAAAAAAAAAAAAATTGTAACTGAAATAATTATTTTTTGAAATATAATATTGTAATCTAGAAATTTGTAATTGAGGCTAATTATTTATAATTAAGTTTACACAGTTTTTCTAAATATATCTAGATCTATTTACTGAACATAAGTTGTACACACTTTGGTTTACCCATGGATATTGCTGTAAAGTATTTAGTCTTGCGTATCTTGTGAATGCCTAACACGCCATTCTGCCCAGATTTTATCGGCGTAATTACGTCAAGCAGCATTAACAATGCTTTAAATCTCAATTTTAAGTGATTTTTTTTGATTACTTTAATACAAGAAACAAATGTATTTCATGTTGTCCTTCTACTGAGTAGAACACATACACATTGATAACACATACATGTCAATGATCATCTGTTGATAATGCTGTTCATTTGTATTATTATAATCTTCTATTTGTAAAGAAATGTTTCTCAAATTGTTATAGGTGGCGACCCTTAAAAGGAAAAAAAAATATTTCTCTCGCACCCTTAGACAGCAGGGTGGGGGCCTGGGGGAGCTCTGAAGGCTCCCACCGTGGAGTCCAGAAGGGTTATGTAACTGTAAAACAGAAACAAAAATTAAAGACATAATTATAATTAAATTTTCCGGTTGTATTTTACATAACATATTTACACTATGTTTAGAATCCAAATTTACGTTCGCTAAAGCTAGAGGCTAATAGTGTCTCGTAGAAAACTGGACGTACCCTAACATCACATACTAGGCTACACGTTTAAACCTGAATAGATTAACCTGCTGGTAACGTCACGTAATACATGTTCAACCCTTAGTAGATTAGCCTGCTGGTAACGTCACGTAATACATGTTCAACCCTTAGTAGATTAGCCTGCTAGTAACGTCACGTAATACATGTTCAACCCTAGTAGATTAGCCTGCTGGTAACGTCACGTAATACATGTTCAACCCTTAGTAGATTAGCCTGCTGGTAACGTCACGTAATACATGTTCAACCCTTAGTAGATTAACCTGCTGGTAACGTCACGTAATACATGTTCAACCCTTAGTAGATTAGCCTGCTGGTAACGTCACGTAATACATGTTCAACCCTTAGTAGATTAACCTGCTGGTAACGTCACGTAATACATGTTCAACCCTTAGTAGATAAGCCTGCTGGTAACGTCACGTAATACATGTTCAACCCTTAGTAGATTAGCCTGCTGGTAACGTCACGTAATACATGTTCAACCCTTAGTAGAATAACCTGCTGGTAACGTCACGTAATACATGTTCAACCCTTAGTAGAATAACCTGCTGGTAATGATCAAAGTACTAGCGCGAGCCTAATCTTTCTGGACAGTCGTTGGAATTAAGATTACAGTCATCCTATACAGACTGCTTAAGTGTTTATGTATTACACCAAATACTCGTGTAAAAATAGGTAACATTTTGAGAACATCTGTTCTTCGCAACATATCACGCCTGAAGTTTAATTCGTACTTTTAAAATTCAAATATTATGTTTATTCTGAATTAGTATTCAATCTATTGACAATGTTTTTGATATAAGAAGATATTTTCATCTCTTAATTGGTGTAACATTGCATGCTTAAGAGTTTTGCCTGACTTACTAAAAGCGTCTTTCCTCCCCTTCCCTTCTTCCTCCTAGACTCGGTGATTCACTTGAAATAGATTATTTTGTATGAATACATATACTGGGCTTGGTGGCTGAGTGGTAAGTGCTTGGCTTCCGAACCGAGGAATCCCTAGTTTAAATGTCGGTGACGACTGGGATTTTGGGGGATTTTTTTTTTTGATGCCCTGTGTCCAGCAGTTTTTATGGGAAAAGAAAAGGCGTTTGGTCGTTGTGCTGGCCATATGACAGTTTCGTTAACCGTCGGCCGAAAAAACAGTTAAATCTTATGCCATATGGATAGCAAGGTCTTAAAGTGGTACTATATGTATGTTGTGTACAGTGGATAGCAAGGTCTTAAAGTGGTACTATATGTATGTTGTTTACAGTGGATAGCAAGGTCTTAAAGTGGTACTATATGTATGTTGTGTACAGTGGATAGCAAGGTCTTAAAGTGGTACTATATGTATGTTGTGTACAGTGGATAGCAAGGTCTTAAAGTGGTACTATATGTATGTTGTGTACAGTGGATAGCAAGGTCTTAAAGTGGTACTATATGTATGTTGTGTACAGTGGATAGCAAGGTCTTAAAGTGGTACTATAAGTATGTTGTGTACAGTGGATAGCAAGGTCTTAAAGTGGTACTATATGTATGTTGTGTACAGTGGATAGCAAGGTCTTAAAGTGGTACTATAAGTATGTTGTGTACAGTGGATAGCAAGGTCTTAAAGTGGTACTATATGTATGTTGTGTACAGTGGATAGCAAGGTCTTAAAGTGGTACTATACGTATGTTGTGTACAGTGGATAGCAAGGTCTTAAAGTGGTACTATATGTATGTTGTGTACAGTGGATAGCAAGGTCTTAAAGTGGTACTATATGTATGTTGTGTACAGTGGATAGCAAGGTCTTAAAGTGGTACTATATGTATGTTGTGTACAGTGGATAGCAAGGTCTTAAAGTGGTACTATATGTATGTTGTGTACAGTGGATAGCAAGGTCTTAAAGTGGTACTATATGTATGTTGTGTACAGTGGATAGCAAGGTCTTAAAGTGGTACTATAAGTATGTTGTGTACAGTGGATAGCAAGGTCTTAAAGTGGTACTATATGTATGTTGTGTACAGTGGATAGCAAGGTCTTAAAGTGGTACTATATGTATGTTGTGTACAGTGGATAGCAAGGTCTTAAAGTGGTACTATATGTATGTTGTGTACAGTGGATAGCAAGGTCTTAAAGTGGTACTATATGTATGTTGTGTACAGTGGATAGCAAGGTCTTAAAGTGGTACTATATGTATGTTGTGTACAGTGGATAGCAAGGTCTTAAAGTGGTACTATAAGTATGTTGTGTACAGTGGATAGCAAGGTCTTAAAGTGGTACTATATGTATGTTGTGTACAGTGGATAGCAAGGTCTTAAAGTGGTACTATAAGTATGTTGTGTACAGTGGATAGCAAGGTCTTAAAGTGGTACTATATGTATGTTGTGTACAGTGGATAGCAAGGTCTTAAAGTGGTACTATATGTATGTTGTGTACAGTGGATAGCAAGGTCTTAAAGTGGTACTATATGTATGTTGTGTACAGTGGATAGCAAGGTCTTAAAGTGGTACTATATGTATGTTGTGTACAGTGGATAGCAAGGTCTTAAAGTGGTACTATATGTATGTTGTGTACAGTGGATAGCAAGGTCTTAAAGTGGTACTATATGTATGTTGTGTACAGTGGATAGCAAGGTCTTAAAGTGGTACTATATGTATGTTGTGTACAGTGGATAGCAAGGTCTTAAAGTGGTACTATAAGTATGTTGTGTACAGTGGATAGCAAGGTCTTAAAGTGGTACTAAAGTATGTTGTGTACAGTGGATAGCAAGGTCTTAAAGTGGTACTATATGTATGTTGTGTACAGTGGATAGCAAGGTCTTAAAGTGGTACTATATGTATGTTGTGTACAGTGGATAGCAAGGTCTTAAAGTGGTACTATATGTATGTTGTGTACAGTGGATAGCAAGGTCTTAAAGTGGTACTATATGTATGTTGTGTACAGAGGATAGCAAGGTCTTAAAGTGGTACTATATGTATGTTGTTTACAGTCGTTGACTTGTTGCTCCAAACTACTAGTAGACAACTAAACCGTTGTAGGCGTGTTATATCTTAAATTATAAAACCTGAAATAACTTGAATAACTTCTTTATGAACCAAACTGAATAGAACTTTTATTACAATAGAGACCAATTCATCTTGAGATGAAATACAATAAATGTAGTAGATTTTAGTAATAATATAAAATGGTATTCTGAACCAAATCTGACTCACCACAAGAACACGTCTTTTCAGTCTGGCAATAGGGATTCGTTTCTCCTATCTAAGACCGCTGACGACATTGTCATTTATCTTGCATCAGTCACAACCAATCGCTAACCTCTTCCCACCGTTACCATAGAAACACACACATACTTACTCCATAACTATGTACACATCAGTTTGTAAATAATAAATGCGTTTACTGAAGGACATACCAAGATCCAAAATTGGTCAAACATTTGATTGAAATGTTTGATTTAACCGACTGAGAGATCAAATTAATAAAATGGTTTTTAAAAAAAGCGATTAGGCCTATGGGCGAAGAAATGTTCTTTTGCAAATAGCTTCTCTTTATGCTGCAATAGGTGTACATGAGCGAGTGGCTATAGGCTCGGGTGCTGGTTAACACGAGTGACGTCTCATTGTGAACGGGTTGAGTGGTCATGAGTGTTGCACTCACTGAAGTACAGACTGTGACCTTTCTAGAGCGTAGACTCTGTACTTTGTATCTTGGTAGGTCACTTTGTAGGGATGGAGGGCGCGTAGAGTTATTGGCCTTACTTTATATCAAACACTGCCCAATAAAACTAGGAATCCGGTATTCCGCCAATTCTAGTTAACATTTTGTCAAAAAACAACAAAAAAAAAACGTCAATTATAAAATACGAAATGCCCTGATCACGTTTGATTAGCAAAGGAAATAGTTGTGTAAAATATCATTATTATTCCCTTTGTCAATGTAAATCGAACTCTGATAATTTGAATGTATCCCGTGATCCTTTCAACTTCGAATTAAAGCAGATTCCATTGTATTTTATATTACATACATGTAAAAGCTTAGTCGATGTGAAAACTTGTATGGAAAAAATAGAAGTTTTTTTTTTGGGTGGGGTGGGGGGTTGCGGCAAAGAAGGAAAGTGATAAATGAAAGAATCGGGTGTCTAAAGGTCAAGGACTTTTAAGCCCCTCTTCTTTTTTTTTATATATTTTTTTTTAAACACTATTTGTTCAGTCACTATTTTTATTGATGTAATGAGCATGTATACAAATTGCTATCCCGTCATGCCTTCTTCTCACTTTAGAGAAATTTGTTTATGTTAATGAAAAGTTCATGTGCACTCTAAGATTTCAAGCAAGTAAAAGTTTTATCACCAAACTGGAAGTCAACTTTTGAATACACTCAAACATTCTGCGCGATTGGAAGATAAGTCCGTGATAAGTGCGACGTGTCATTGTTTTTAAGAGTTAAGAGAAGGTAGAGGATACTATAGAGAAAAGGCGCATTACAGTAGAGTAGATGACTTGAACAGTGGCGTCACTAGGGTCGGTCACTGGAGAAAGGGGGGGGGGATAAGACCGCCTTTGTCACGTCAAACCAAAACTTTTGTTTTAAATTGACCAAAAAAATTAGCGCTTGGAAAAGATTAAATACTTTATTTATCATACCAAGAACACTTCTTCATGAACCTGGCGAACGAAGATATTACGTCACTGTCTTGACACTGAACAGTATTGCTTGATTTTGTTAGATACACAGCAGTTTCAAACTTTTATATTTCTTTTGTTTTTTTGTTTGCATGGCTAAATAAATAACGTGTAAAATTTTGAAACCCAAAAAAAAATTGAAGCACACTTTTAGCACACTGTAAACGAAATTAGGAATACTCTACCTCCAAAGCAAGTGCTACGAAACGGATGTTAGTGCCACATTAATACATGTAGTTATATTAGAACCGTTACATTAATGTTCGTAAAATAACATGCACTAGGAACATTTTAATTAGTGATATCTATTCAAAAATACGAATCAAAGTAAGACTGCTTGTTCAAGTCATTCTTTATTAGACAGACAATCACCTACATATCAATAAAAAAAAAACGCCGACTAACGCTGCGTTTTTCAACCTTTTTTGCTCGGCGACCCTTTTTACAATTATTTACTTTGTGGCGACCCCCAAAAGTAAAATTATTTTCGTTCATAAGCATACATAACTGTGCTTTTGCAAATGTTATATAAAATCGTAATTCTAATGTAAGTATTTGGTATGTATTGCAAAAGCTTTATGTTTTAACAGGAAACTATATGTAATAATATTTTGTCTTATACATTGCATCACTGTTAAATATAAGATTGTATCTGTTTCACTTGATTAAGAGGAAGTCTCGAGACTGTCTTTGCAAGGATGATTGGTTGTGTTTTAAGACTTGATAACAGGCTGGAAAACTATGTTTCGTAAAAATGTAGTATTGCATTTTAATTATTAACGAAATAGCTTTTTAATTACGCCACGAAGAAAACAATATCTATGATTCTGCATGGCTCAATAATACTCAATATAGTGCCATCCATTTCTTTACAATCATTTCAACTGTAAACAAATATTTATACTGCAACCCTATTAAAAGGAAATCAGTTTATCGTCTGAGTAGCAATAGAAGAAAGAAGAAGACAAGAAACAAAATTTCAATGGACCAAAAAAATCAATATTTTTGATGTCCTTAGGCTGTTTGTCAGCCGACCGCCAAGGGGGTCGCGAACCACAGGTTGAGAACCCCTGGACTAACGAAAAGGGATTTCTTCTACAAGACGTACGCTCCATAAACTGACCTATATAGTATGATTTGTAGCACGAAATGTGAGATCCATGTCACGCGATTAACTAGCAGTACGATCTCCATTCATGGTCATCCTTGTTCCGAGGTCAAAGTCAAAAACATATTTATTTATCGCGAAATACTTTTGTTTTCAGATCAGCTCATCTCTGTTGGCCCCACTATATCCACGTATACACGCAATGTTTGCCGTTTACTCGTAAATTTCGAGCTACACAAAAAAGTGCGTTTAACCTGGTTAACATTTATTGTCAATCTTTGGTTGAGAGCTTTTAGATCTTCGCATTCATCATCTGTAAAAGGTAGACAATTAATGTGTTCTGTAAACTTTCATATGGTTCTTTCGTTTCGCGTTAACTCCCCTTGAAATAATATCTACAATGCTGGGCTTCTAATATTAGAACGTTTCTTATAAAGATTATTAACTCTTTATTTCCTAACTGACGATACCAACGTTGATTCTACTAGAATGTAAATAATTACGGAGAGAAAGAGTTAAGTCCTAGAACAGACATTCCACAGGACGACAACTGGCAAGAGGTCTGCCTTCAGCCCATAGAGATGACAGTCCGTAGCGCATACTGCACGGTATTAAAGAAATCGAGGAAAGGGAAAGGTCTACATGTCAAATTGCAAATAGGCCAACTGGGGACATTTAAATTACTAGCAAGAGTTCATTCATTAACCTTGACCTCGGTATTGATGAACTGTAGTCTTATTATCGATCCAGGGAAGTATTGATAAATGGTCAGACGTATGGTGACGTCAGTATAACACCAGGAATACACGACGCTTGGTAGTCAAACTTATCAGGTGTTGGATAAACTTAGAAGGTGAATGTCGCTAACCTTGGCAAGCATTGAAAACGTGTCTTGTCCAACACGTGCCAGGGAGATATGAAGGTTTCAACACATGTAATAAGTGACCAAAGCAAGCGATTTGCGCTAAATATCATCCTATCATCATATAAATATCAGACGCTACTTCAAAAGAGAAGATATTTACGTAAAAAAGTTTGACATGTTTCTGATGTTCCTTCAGAGTTAAAGATAATTGACTTCCTAGTCCAAACCTCCGCAGGACGACGGGGGATGGCAGCGGGCAGGGTATGAACCCGGGACCATCGAGAAGTCCGAATGACAGTCCAGCGCGCATATCGCACCATTGCATATATATGTGTCAATCTAGTCATGCATGTTAATCATTGACATAAAATCTGCCGAGTCGTTGGTTTTCCTGGTTGATTCAGGCAACCCGTTCCATGGAAAAAGAAATGCGCCATTATCTTAGTGTCTTTCTTAGTATTATAATAAAGGTTTGGTTTTTGTATTTGTCAATTAGTTATAATTAATGTAATTCCTGAACGTTCAACTTCTGGGTATTACTGAAGTAGATTCTGGGTTGACTTTGAAAGTAGATTCTGGGTTGACTTTGACTTGTTCTCGTAATTTACCCCCCCCCCCCTTTTTTTTTCCATTTAACTCAAGTAATTTACACCTCTTTGAAATGTGTAACTTAAGCCCCACTAATTTACACCGCATTGAATAAAGTAATTTATGATTCAATGAATCTCGTAATGTACACCTCTGTTAATCACGTATTTTAAGTCATTGAATCGAGATATTAATCCCCAATCGAATGTCATAAGTTTAGCTCGTCCTAAGATCTAATTTGAAACACATTTCATTAGTTTTGCTTGTCTGGTCTGACTCCCTGTTCAGTGTTTACCATACAGTCAAAGAGAACGTGAGGCCTTTAGTTGTAACTCATGTTATTTTTTTTTTAGTTGTTTCACCTTCACCTGACCATTAGTTTTTTGGACCTTTGGGCCACTGTCTTTTGCAAGTATTATAGTCCATTGACAGGCCTGTCCAGACTTTGACATTGTCTTCCCATCGCTTTTTGTTAGTCCTCTTAGCGAGCCCTGTGGACCTCGTACTATGACCTGACACTCTTTTTGACAATGTTCAGACGGTCGTCATGAGGCTCAATCATCATTGTGATCCAGTTTTAATTGTTTAATATGTTATAAAGTAAATTAATTTTAAAAAATCACAGTTTACTGTTTGACTAGAAATCTATGCAACCTTGATGACAATGTCAATAAACTGGAAACTCAGCAACTGATACGTAAGGTAAGGTTATCACAGTCAATACTGATGCCATGCTCTTGTCACGTAGTGTTGGTTTGGCTGTCCATATCAACGTAACGCTATCGCCGTTAAAACACAGCCACTGTGCACCATAAGGGGACAATGAAGACAACACCGAGCTACAACAGATTTGAAGATACAGATAAGAAACGCTGAACTTACATAAACAGATAGAAAGATACAGATAAGATAGAGAAACGCTGAGCTTCATTGTTTGGTACGTGTAGTTTTTTTTCATTATCAGCATCTCGGTCTTCTCGCAGTGTTTCATGGTCAGGTACAGAGATAACTGCACTTATTTTCGGAGGTGTGATTTCTCTTCTAGATTTACACGTGTTAAAATTACCCCTAAAATGACATAGATCGAATCTTTTTAGCTCTCAGATCAATTGTTACCAGTTCTCTTTTAGTTAGACTCATGACATCCCTGAACTTGTAGCTGCAATGAAGACTGAAGTTAATGATTAGTTTGGCCTGCGCTGTTTTCTTCTGTCTTTGTAGTTTCAGTTCAATCCGGTTTTTACCGCTTTTCTTCGTTTACAGAGCATATTTTGATTGTCTAAAAACATATGTTTGAAAAAACACTCACACTTCCGTGCGTTGAATAGATAGCGATGGATTTTTCATTGCCCCCCCCCCCTCTTAGTAGTAGAACACCTAAATATTGTTCATCTCGTAGAACGACTACCATTGTTCATATTTAGAGTACTTATTCATGTGGCTATAGAGCCCTATTCCAGAGAGACATTCTCGTCCACGTGTAGCACAGGTTAAGGTGACATTTACTTTGGCAGTAGAGGAACCAGACATTTACTTTGGCAGTAGAGGAACCAGACATTTACTTTGGCAGTAGAGGAACCAGACATTTACTTTGGCAGTAGAGGAACCAGACATTTACTTTGGCAGTAGAGGAACCAGACATTTACTTTGGCAGTAGAGGAACCAGACATTTACTTTGGCAGTAGAGGAACCAGACATTTACTTTGGCAGTAGAGGAACCAGACATTTTTCGTTTTGTACGCTTTTCTTTCAGTGTTGAGATCTTTTTTCAGTCTCATTAAAGATTGGAATGTATATGTGGAGGAATGTCGCAAGATTGGAATGTATATGTGGAGGAATGTCGCAAGATTGGAATGTATATGTGGAGGAATGTCGCAAGATTGGAATGTATATGTGGAGGAATGTCGCAAGATTGGAATGTATATGTGGAGGAATGTCGCAAGATTGGAATGTATATGTGGAGGAATGTCGCAAGATTGGAATGTATATGTGGAGGAATGTCGCATTCACTTAATTTTAACCGGGGCGCTGTGGCTGGGTGGTAAAGCGCTTTGCTTTCAAACCGGAGCGTCCTGGGTTCTAATCCTGGTGAAGAGATGAATTTTTAATTTTGTGATCTTTAGGGCGCCTCTGAGTCGACCTAGCTCTAATGGGTACCTAACATTACTTAGGGTTAAGTAAAAGCGGTTAATCATTGTGTTGGCAACATGCTACTCTCGTTTACCATGGGCCACAACTTAAAAAAATTCACTTATACATCTCGCATGCTTTTTTGTATAGACCAGTTGAGGGGTGGGGGAGGAGGTATCTGGGAGAAGGTCTCCGTGCTGCTATTCGAGCTCGCGCCTCCTTGGCCAAGCCAAAGTTAAACTGTCTTTACCTCTCATGTACACATCTCACATTAAATTATACGCGGTTTTCGTTTGTTTCTTTGTTTACTAGTAAAAATGTACGAAGCGGGGAGGTCAGTCAATTTAGAATATCATAATTACCATTATCGCCCTTCGGATCGCTTATTGAAGCGTTGTCCCACAGTTGAAACAAAGAATGAAAACAAAACTACTTCAGCTACAGCCTAATACTATTGTATATAAGTTGAGAATAAATAGTGTTTCACAAATATGAACATCTATTTGTCTGACTTTGAATCTTTTGTATTTCAGGGTAAGCCAGGTAAAAGAGGCAAGAAAGGACTTCGGGGTGATAAAGGAGAACCGGTAAGTTGACCTGCACTTAGGGCTCTTCTAGTTACTTTTTGATCATTCTTTTATTCTTCTTAGTGCTTTTCCAATCGTTTCCCATTTTTAAAAAAACACATAAACTTCCTTATTGTTAACGATTCTTTTATTAAATTATATAAAATTAATGTGTTTAATGCTTGTATCTTGGAAGATAGAATGGGATGGACATTCACATTTCCCTGCGTCAAATGGGTAGCGATGGATTTTTCACTGGTCCCCTTTCAGTAGTACAACGACTTGGTTCATTTCTAGAGTACTTTTTCATTTCACTGTAGAGCACTATTCTAGAGAGACATTCTCGTCCACATGTAACTCACTTTGGTGGTAGAGGAACCAGACATTTTCGTTTTGCTCGCTTTTCTCTCAGAGCTGAGGCTAATGTTGTTTTTTTCCACTGTTCATAGCTTTCTTGGTCACCATCTCTCACCCCGTAGTGTGGTCTAGGAATATGACAACATCAGTGTGCACTCTTTGACCTGTAGTTTGATGGAGGATACAATTATGTTTTTATATAGCGCTACTTTCATTCTTATAGCATGCTCAGATCGCTTTGATCCAATCTCAGTGGTGGACCAGTGGGGGGAGGGGTATCTAGGAGAAGGTTTTTCCATGCTGCCATTAGGCGCTCAGTAAACACAACTCTGCCCGAGTGGGGTGTCGAACCTCTAGCCCCCTTCATAGCCAAGCCAAGCTAAGTTCAAAAGTACTTAACCTCTCGACCACACTTCCCACAATAATCTCAATAAAAAACCCGTAATTCCAACAATGCCATCTTTAATCTTAGCTTTTGTTGGAAATAAGTAGGTCAAACCTTTTACTCATGGTTAGAATTTCATTTTAAAAAAAGATTCCTTCAATTCCTAGACTTACATAAAAAGACCTATTTAGATCTAGTTGCACATCTTTAGTTTTAAATTCCAGAGTGAGCACCGAGTCAGAATGCGCAGTGAAGGCCTACACAATGTAACGCCCAAATATATATATTTATGTAGGCTAAATGCTATAGGCCTACGCTTAAGAGCAGGAAATATTTCCAGAGATGCTTATGTTCTTTCTTTCAACATTTTAGTTGAAACATGAGAGTGAATGTGTTTGTTTACCTTGAAAGTGGCAGAAAAAAAAGGTTTCAATGCTTTTACAATTAAGTCTTTAAACATTTTGTATTAAGAACATGATTGAATATTATATTTGACGGAGAGGGCAGCTAGATTTTGAGAACCACAAATGTAGGCCTATAGACTACAGAATGTATTCTTATTCTCTGCCTGGTTGGAATGTACTTAGTCTATTTTCGCGAGGTCGGCAGGTTTCAAACGCAGATAATCGTCAGGCCTATATATAAACCTCTTTGATCACAATTTCTATTTTCTTTATTTCAAAGTGAGTAAAATGAAATTAAAATGTAAATTATATTTCCAACCACTAATTATATATCTATATCACTCATTATTTCTTCACTCACTACTTATTGCTCCTTAGCTTTCATTTCTTATATTAAGTGTCCAGTCACTAATCACTCATTATCTATCCTAAGAACACTTATCTTTATTTTTTTTTGTTAAGTGTCCAGTCACTTTTTCCCAATCCCTCTTTGTGACTTTGTTTGGTTTGACTTCTTGATTGCTCTCTGTCTTAAAACTGCCATGTATAGAAATGCACGTACCTGACCGAAGTAAGTACTGAACTAGTTGATAGAAGAAGTACAATAAAGAGCAGTTCATTTTTGAGACAGCAGAAACTGTATCGATAGAGTTATAAGACCTTGACATTGGTGATCCAGTGCAATGGTGGAAAGTTACCAAATTACTTTGTTATTCATGTCTCAAAATGTATGCCGTTCTTGCCCCATGTCGCTGTGTGTAGCCTACATTGCATTGATTGCGTGGCACTTCCCTTTGTAGACATGCACTGTACACTCCTATATTGATTTATTGAGCATTCAATAAGTTTTTATGTTTTTCTTTGTATGTTTATAAACCTTTGCTAAACTTATTTAATTATTTTCAGTCTTCCTACAAGTTTATAACTAGAGCTAGATCAATGTGTTTCTGATCAATATGCTTGTTGGATGACTAGATATCTAATTCCTTGAGGGATTTAATAAAAAACAACTTAACAAGACCCATTTTCTGAATGTCTAAATTTTTGGTCTTGCTCAATTGAATACATTTTTTAAAATTAACATCTTAGCTAAAAGTCATAAGATTAGCCTTTTAGGCCTAGATTTACATTATCTGTGTAGAATAAATAGAGTGATTACAAAAACACAGCTAAAAGTATCACAATAAATGTTTACAATATCTGAAGGAGCTTTGTTTACAAAAGTTTCTTGCCTTTAATTTTTTATGTTAGCATTTTAGTTTGACTGCCACAGGGATATTTGTTTCAATATTGTTATGGATATTGTGTTTTTTTCTAGAAAAATTCATGAGCAATGTTTTTTTTTAATTTTCTTACCTTATAAAATATACTGTAATTTAATTTTTTTCAGGCAATAGATCAATAAAAAAAATATTTCTATTATACTACAGTTGGTAATTTAAAACTTGTCGGATGTAACATACAACAATGTATATAACATAGTAGGCTTATATAACATACCGGTATATAAACATCCAATAGTATACACTATACACACTGTTTTTAAAACTAAACAAATCTTAGAAATAACAGATTAAGCAATTAAAATGTATGCTATTCAAGTAAAAGAAAAACCCACCCAACTTAAACCTAATATTCAATCTAATTAATTAATGAAACAAATTATATATGTCTGGTTAAAGAAGCATTTTTTGTGTTATCAACAAAATGATGATATCAGGGTGCTCCTGGATTAGATGCGCCTTGTCCATTGGATAAAGATGGCCTTCCATTACCTGGCTGTGGGTGGTAGCCTTCAGAAATGGGATCCCAGGTACACGGGCATGCACAGAATAATTTTCTTCAGACATTTCTTTTCTTAACATTTTTATCTGACATTATTAAACATCAGCTGTGGATAACCTCTATTTGTATCAATAACCAAGAGTAGCATGAAATTGAATTTATAACAGATGTAATAACAAAAAACTAGTTACAGGTCTAGATTTTATAACAGAGAAAAAAAACTACTTAACAAACCCTGCGTTTCAAACCAGGTGACCTACATTAAGACTTACTGCAGTGATTTATTTATTTACTACACATTTACTTTTGTTTGCTATGTGCAGATCAAACATGAATGTTTTCTTTCTTTCATTTATTTAACTATTTTTTTTATTATGTTTTAATATTGTGTTCATAACTAACAACCAGATCTTTGTCAGCATTTTGAAAACATTTAGGCATGTCTAGTCTTTTTTTAAATGCATTTTTTCTTTGCTAGGCTTTTGTGTTTATAGTAAGAAAGTGTTCCCCAATTTTATTTACCACTAAGAAATTATATAATTGATCAATTGGCAGTTGAGTCTTTATGTGTATGTATCATGAGTTGTTTATTAAAAGAAATAGTGGCAATAATATCATGTATAGAGTCATATACTTATAAATAGTTCACCTCATTATATGGAAATGACCCTTTAGGGATCAACAGGTTTAGATGGACCCTGTCCAATGGATGCCAATGGTTTACCAATCCCTGGATGCAATGCTATTCCAACTGGGCTATTGCACATTTGAACCCCCCACTTTTCAAAGGTAAAAAATTGTTTGAGCAGAAATCATCATCCCAATTCTTCCTTTTTTTATGTGTAGTTGGCATTGGTTACTAATTTTTAGTATTTGAGAGTTCAATAGGTCTATAGGTTGATAACTCATTATGTACAGAAAGTGTCAACATCTTGGGTCATCCAACAATTTGCTTTCATTATTTTTCAATATTTACATTGTACCTATTTATTAGCTAATCCCTTTTTGTTGTTAGTTCTTAAACCATTTTTTTATTTACTAGTATATGACATTGAACAAAATATTTTTATTTTTTTCTCACTTTCTTTCCTCATAGTCTGAATTCTATCTTCCATTATGCAAGATTTAAAATTAAGACAACATTTAATAACATTCTATCAACAAATTATATCGAGGAGGATAAATTTGTTTCAGGAATACATGTGCATCAAATTTATGAATAAAGAATGAAATTATTTGTTACTTTGTTCTTTTATTTCACTTCAAGAATTTTTTACAGAAAACTTTCTGTGAAATAGTAAACAAAAAAAATAAATAAAGTTTTTAGAAACATTGACTCTATCATATGTCAAAATTATAATTTCATGCTACTTCTTATGCTTTCTTAATGGATTTTTTTTAAAGCTTCATTTAGGTATTTTACAATAAACTTCTTTTTGGTTTTAATTTTCTATCTTTTCCTTAATTAAATTTTTAGTGGTGATGTTTAATTAACAAAAGTAATCCTAATTGTATCTAACATTATATTTCACTTTCTTCTCAGGCTTTCATCAAAATGAAATGGAATTTTAGACCATAATAATTTTCTATTTTGACCTCTTATCAATTTAAATTATTCTTTCATCTTGTAAAGCTTTTAAAAATATTTCTTGGTATCAACTTAAAAATTGGGGAAAACCTCCTTACATCTATGTTCCCAATGATACTTACTGTAACGCATAACAATAGGTTAAAAATATGCATTTTTTTATCTTTGGTAAAAAAAATAAGGATATACTTAAAATATTTTAAACTCCTTCAATTTCTTTTTTTGAAATTAAAAATTGTTGGAAAAATTTCATGATGTCTCTTTAAAATAAATGTCTAGAGTTGAGTTAAAATCAAAATCAGTACAAAACTATAATAATTAAAATACTATAATATACAAATATACATTGTATTGCAATTTTTCAGTGCTATATATTGTACAAATAAACATTTTTTTACATTTTATTTTTAATTTTCAGAAAAGAAAAACTCGTCCTTGAAACTTATCTCCTCAACAAAATAATGTTGTTGTTCACTGGAAACTTGAATAATGATCCTTTGAGGCAAGCAATGAGAGAGGCAAGACTAATGACCGCAAGATAGACATTTAAGTTTCAACGCAGCTGGTCATTTTGAAATGTCGCCAAGTTTATTATTGAATTCAATATTCAGACATTTGCTGTACTAAATGTTGTTGTCTAGAAGTAACTGTGTGTGTGTGTGTTTCACTTCAAGCAAGAAGACATAAACATGTGTGTGATATATGTTCTAAGTTTTAGTTTGTCAAATTGGAGCCTGCAAATAGAATGATTGTTAGTGATCTAGAACATAATAAAAACATTTTTGTGCTTGCTTGTAACTTATATTAATAGATTGTTTTGTTTTTTTTAAATATACATTTTAAAAATTATTATAATGGACAGAAATTCTTAAACTACTGTCAATCTATTTTATTATTTAAATCATTTTTATCTTTTTTTTTTTTTTTTATATTCGGTAATTGCAGAATACTTGAAATAGAAATAAATCACTTAATTAAAATTTTCTAGGCAGTAGAATACAATTCAAACTTCTTTGTTTTGGCATAAGAAAATGATTTCCAAAAATAGCTTTTCAAGGCTGACACATCTTCTGATGGGTGCTTTAAAATATCTCCTTTTATATTAGAGCTAACAATCTTGAATTAAACTAAAAGACATGTATTATTTCAAAATGTATTTATATTTAACTTAATATAATAACTTTTTTGTATGAGATAGTAAATGTTGCCATTGAGAGTTACATTCAACAAATCATACATTAATTACTTACTTATGGTGTGTGGATAATTGTACTTACATTATTATAGGGCTTTAGCATTATTTATTAGTCATTGGGTGCCAGATCCATGACACAAGGAATGCATAATGTTTGAATTAAGTTTCTAGATTGATAACCTTCTGTACTGATATTATCTTCACATGATCAGCATTTATAGAATCTTTGTTTGCACTACCTTCCAAAATGTTAAGGGCATTCAAAGCACATTTTTCCATCCCAATAGACAATTATTTCACCAGGTATATTTCTACCATTTTATGTCGCAGTAGACTGTGGGAGTCACGTCGTGCAATATTTTATTAGACTGTTAATAAATGTGTGGGATTCATTCACTATATCATCACTTTGAATTAAAAAAATATGAAACATACATTTTTGAAGACCATCGAAATAAAAGTTTTGTAAGAAGTGACTCACTAAATTCATTATACAAACATTTAAAAGGTTCTTGGTATTTTAACGCCAATCCTTCTAACACTAATCTTTGTTTTGTCTCGCAGATTTTGGTGATCACTGCAGTGGGTTATTGAGACAGTGTCAATGTTGCCTGATTGTTTTTCTTAGATATATTTAGAACTACATTATCATCTCAAACACGGGTTTCGTTGTTTCCTCTATAAATAGATCTAGTTCTAGCTAAGTCAATCCACATTATAAGAATACAAGCCCTGCCATTCTCTTGATGACTGTCACACATTAGATGCATGAACTCTGTTTTAATGTTTTATTTTTGTTTAAGCCACAGGGATTCCATTGTATATAGTTTGTTTTATTTCACCCAGGAGTATTGTTTTTAAATATGGTCGCGCCACAGTAGTCATCTGTGCTTTGAGAAGCACTGATCCCTGAATCAATACACAAGTCCATCTTGTGTGGCAAAGTGAGTTGATCAAACCCTGATAGTTTTCCCTTCAAAAGTTTCCCTTTTTGTTTAATCTAGTCTTTGTATAATAATAATATTTGGTTGGCTCAATAAAAAATGACTGTCATTTAAAATCACATGACATACATTGATACATACCTTGATAATTTAAAGCCTGGGTCATTGAATTTTTTTTGTGGGAGTATTAAATACACTTTTTTTTTTTTGGGGGGGGGATTAAATCATAGCTCTATATTCAAACATTAAATCTTGTCCTGAGTATCTTTTTTAACAACGTAATGCAGTCTTGTCCTACCTTAGTTAGCTGCCCTTATCTGTATCGATCCTACTTCTGTTATTAAGTGTTCAAAAATGTCCCGCGTTTCATAACGTCATCCTTGACTTTTCCCAAATGACGAGTGGTAGCTATTTTTAGACATTACGTAATCTCTACCTGGTTAGCTTTTACTAATCGTTATCTAGAGAAAACGCTCACTTTTTGAGTAAGATTTGTTTCTTTCAAATTGAATGTATTCACCACATAGATTGAGGCAGCTCAGCAACAGTCTACTTCGCATCGCAGGTCATTTCAATGTGAATTAGCCTACATCTGACACATGCAAAAAAAAAAAAGCTGCCTGGATGTGTGGTATGCGCCCCTTACAGTTAACCCTATGGTCTCGGGTTCAAACCCTCCATGCTACCACCCCTTTCGTCCTGCATGAGAAATGGGCTAGGGGGGGGGGAGGTTAGTAATCTTCAAATCTGAAGAAATATCTAAAACAAATAAAACAAAGAACATAAGAATGTTTTTTGTTTCTCCACAAACTTCTAGATTTATCTGAAACATAGACTGACTGATTTCGAGTCCCAACTTAAAACTAGAATTTTTTTTAAAATTTGTTTTTATGCGTAGACACAATCTAACACACACACACACAGTCTCGTTGAACCACGTGCAGAGTCACATGTAGGCTGTTCTGGGGCTTAGGGAGGATTCGTTTGTGGGTTTGTGTTTTTTTTTCGGTTGTTTTTTTTTTAATTTAATTTAATTTAAAGATATAAAAATATGCCTAGCTAAAATGATTCATTATTGCCGAAAATTATAGTCACTATAAAAATACACTGATTCTGAAATTTGTTTAATAAATATAGGCCTAAGTCAAGCAACTTTTTTTTACATTTTGGTTCAGTTTGTGCGCACTACTAGCCTAAAAAAAAAAAACTGCAGAAAATACGTGTATCACCCAACCACACTTCTTTAAATACTTTTAGTGTAAGTGAAATATCACAACTTGCTGTGAGACTGGATAGTGAGATCTATTAATGTAATCACGTTTAATTATATCAAGTTACATACATTGAGTTGAATCATGTGCAGAGTGGGAGGCCTCCTGATTACCTCGATATGTTTGGTGTCTCTAGGCATCACTTACAACTTCTGATTGATTTGTCATTTATTTATATATAGCCTGTACTGCTGTACATTTTTATATGTGTAATATTAATTATTTGAATATACAGTAATATTGATTTTTAAATATACAGTACTATTGGTTATTTAATATACATCACGTCAGAATTTATTTTTTAATTGTTCTTTATGTTTTGAAATTAATTGTCATTTCGATTCTTGATTGTTATTGTCTCAATATTAAAAATCACTTTACTAGCTCTTCTGCACTAGAAACTACAACTTCGGTGTGTGTGTCTGGTTTATATTTGTCTGCATTTTCTACTTTTGTTTTATCCAGAGTCTCTCTCTTTCTCTCTCCTCTGTCCTGGGTGAGATCTCGTCTAGAATGGTTCTCTTGTAGGCCACACGTAGGCTAACCTTGCTTTGTAAGACATGATAAAAAAGACAATAGCTAATCTAACCTGCGGTAGAATGATTATTACTTTTTTTTTTCAGAGGGCAAGTCTTTAATTAAATTTAGTTCATACAATTAGACATACATAGTCTAGGTCACTACGAAGGTTAATAGGTCTACCGATTTCCTTTCAGCAGCGTTCTTGCGTTAGAATTGTGAATGTTATATTTTGTCCGCCACGTCTCACAAAGACCATGTCGACTGTCCACAAAGACCATGTCGACTGTCCACAAAGACCATGTCGACTGTCCACAAAGACCATGTCGACTGTCCACAAAGACCATGTCGACTGTCCACAAAGACCATGTCGACTGTCCACAAAGACCATGTCGACTGTCAATAAAGGCCAAGTCGACTGCCCACAAAGGCCATGTCGACTGTCCACAAAGACCATGTCGACTGTCCACAAAGGCCATGTCGACTGTCCACAAAGGCCATGTCGACTGTCCACAAAGGCCATGTCGACTGTTAATAAAGGCCAAGTCGACTGCCCACAAAGGCCATGTCGACTGTCCACAAAGGCCATGTCGACTGTCCACAAAGACCATGTCGACTGTCCACAAAGGCCATGTCGACTGTCCACAAAGACCATGTCGACTGTCCACAAAGACCATGTCGACTGTCAATAAAGGCCAAGTCAACTGCCCACAAAGGCAATGTCCAATGTTTACAAGGGCAAATACTTTTGTATACGTATTGTATGTTAAAGGATAATACGCCTTGATTTAAACCACATGCTTAAGATGTTGGCTAAGTGGAAACTTGCCTTAAGGGATCATCACAAAGTTGTACATTTGGATACTTATAGTTTACCAAACTAATTTATATGATAGTAAAACTGCAGGAATACATAAGAGAAAAAAAGTACGTGTTTCAAGAGAGATTACACTAAATGTTTCAGATTGTGTGTTTTTTGGTATTTAGCTCGTCAATGTCAGTAACGGGTCTGTTTTTGCGGGGAAATGGCGTGTAGTGGCCTAGACAACTAAAACGATTTCGGATTTCCTCCAATTGGAGGGTAGGCAAGGTGCGCTCAGCAATCTAATAAAGAAACTATGTTGAAATTTAGCAAGTATAATATCAAATTTACGCCAATCCTAAATGAGATCTTCCACAAAGTTGTTGTAAATAAAGACATTTTTTAAAAACGTACACTATTGCAAAAAATAAATAAATACATAAATAAATAAATATAATATATAAAAATTCCTTAATATCTTATGTGGGGTCAGGTTGGCTAAAACATTAAGATTGGGGCCACACAAATGGCAATAGTTGCATTAACTCACACAGTAAATGTCACTTCAAACTAGTTTTAATTACGCTTCCAAAGTCTTCAAAATTATAATTCAATAGATTTTGGGCCGTAGATACTAACATATCCCTCATGGAAGTGCCACCGATCTGTTGTGCGCATGAATTAGACTAATCTTTCTTGCTCACATAATTTGTTAAAAAATATTTTGTAAAGTTGTACATTATAAGATAATTACTTTGTATTTTTGTGTATACAGTTCTATATATTAGATTCAACTACTATAAACTACTTAATTTAAAATGAAGGTTAAAAGTAACGTATCTTGTCCGTTATGTGTCAAAGTGTGAGCAAAGTTCTATGTTGTGATTCTGTCTTACTTCCCTTTAGCTGGTCTATTTATAGACGTGTAGAGTTCTAATGATTGTTTTGTCTGTCGAGCTACTTCTTATTCAAATGTGTGACCATAGACATATCTATCTATGTCTATGTGTATGACTTACAACGTTGAAATGTAAAACTTTGAATGTACTTTGAAAAAGGTAAGAAATAAACGAAACAAAATATGTACGTGTCCATTTTCTTTTCTATCTCTTCATTTTTACAATGAAGAAATGTATTTATTAAAGGATATTGCGAACTGGAAAGATAAACATAAACAGGTTACTAGCCGATAATGTCTTATAGAGATGGATTATTCCCCATGGGAACACTCACAGGAAGCACATCCTTCACAAGTGCGAGGTGCTAGATCAGAACAAAACTGGTTTCGGTAGTGAGGGAGGTCATGAAAGAGAAAGCACTGTCAGCTTCCTGAACAATGCTGCAAGAGATATGTCTCAGTACTGAACCTTAGTGCATGAAGACAAGAAATGACTGCACAGACGACAGGATGTTCTTGAAGTACATAACTGTCTTATTGTTTACTAAGTACATTTCCAACTAACATGACTCAGATGGAGGACATCTAGATCAATGGTTCTCAAACTGGGGTACTTGGATCCTTAGGGTCCTTGAGACGACCGTAGAGGGTCCGCAGAAGGATGAAAATTGTATACTTAAAATATCTTCTTCGCTAAAAGCCAGCTTATTCAATCGGTTAATTTGATAAATAACCAACTCGCCCCTCACTACGGTTTACTACTGTTTAATATGTCTATTACATACAGTTCTATGACAACCTTAACATTTGAAAACATTCTTCCGTTGGACACACTCGGGATGCTTTTTGCGGGGGAACAAACTCGGAACCACAGATTCTTCCTCTTCGTTCTCATATATATATATATATATATATATATATATATATATATATATATATATTGTTACGTGCGCATCTTAGTGTAAATGTGAAAACGTGCGCATCTTAGTGTAAATGTGAAATGGTGCGAATGGGTGTTGAAAAGAGGGAGAAACCAAAATGGAGGAATATGAACAATAAAGTGTTTTCAGTATTAATAAAGATTAAAGTATTTATAAACGGTGATTTGTCGTTTTCCCTGTCAAAAGAGTTTCGTCTAATATAAAGACGTAACAAGTGGCCCCACCGGGGGGGTGTTACGTGCGCATCTTAGTGTAAATGTGAAAACGTGCGCATCTTAGTGTAAATGTGAAATGGTGCGAATGGGTGTTGAAAAGAGGGAGAAACCAAAATGGAGGAATATGAACAATAAAGTGTTTTCAGTATTAATAAAGATTAAAGTATTTATAAACGGTGATTTGTCGTTTTCCCTGTCAAAAGAGTTTCGTCTAATATAAAGACGTAACATATATATATATATTGGAAGGTTCAGACAACTGCGCAGTGGTTTCCAGTACTAGAAGCTCTCCATGTAGTTTTTGTTCCATAAATGGTGGGGGAGTTTGTCTTGTTCAGACTAAGGGATAGGTGAAGGATACCATGAAGGTTGTTAAGTATTTGTTTCCCAGAATTCCATATTTAATAATATTTCACTGTTCTTTTTTTTCTTACAAAGCTTATATCAACTTACCCTGTCTGTCTATCTGGTAAAAAGTTTGTACACGTCATTTTTCCCACACCCAATTTCGGATCAAGTTGAAACTTTGCACAATTATTCATTGGCATAGACAAAACATGAATCAATATAATTAACCGAATAGTAAATTAATTACTGTTCATTTATTATTTCCTTTGATACCAATACGGAAAATTAATCCTTCAGTATTCACAAATACGTTTGGTCCCTTTGGATAACTGAACACGTTATTTCTATCACACCCAGTCTCTGATCAAGTTCAAACTTTAAGCTGTAATCTATTGTACCTAACATATCAAGAATCAATGAAAGAATCAACTAGTTAGTGAATTAATTATTGGTAATTAATTATGTTGTTTGCTATTGTATATGGAAAATAACTGGTCGGGAGTTCTTTCCTTTAGATAGACTTTGCTTTTTTTTTAAAGGATTATTTTTATTTTGCTTGTCAATTCTTAATATTAGCAAACAGTTTTTTCAAGCCAAACACCGTAACGACCTAATTGTTTACACGTCTTATGTCCCCTTAGCTTAGTAATAGTATATATTATACATGCATAAAAAAATTAACTATGTACGGCTAATTGGCTAATAATTGGTTATTTGTTATTGAATCATGTGTTTTGTCATAGACATGATAGACTATAGATAATTGTTTCAACTTCATTGGGGAGCGGAGAAAGAAAGCTTGGTAAGAACACAAGAAAAAGTAATATTGATATCTATGACTGTCCATTACTTATCAGCATCCTCGCGCAGCTGTGTCGAGTATCTTCTTGGTGTACTATTGGTTAACATGGATGACAGTGTTTAGTTTCTCCTTAAGCGTAGCACTTCATTTTGACATTTAGATCACACTAACCTTGACTCAAGTGAACTAAAAATTTATAAATGGCCCTAACGGTTGACACCTTGAGATTAGAATGTCACATGTAAAGATAAGAATGTGACATTATTTGGCGTACGCATTACATCACAGAAAGACATGATGAGCAACACATAATAATACAATAAAACATATAAATACAATAATATATGATATTATAAATGTACTAAAGGTCTAACACATACTTTCTGTCCATGTCATTTATTTATAAGATTTTTAACATTCCTAGAGCCGGATTTAAGTAAGTAGAGTCCCATGGGAGCAAGAGTTATGTAAAGTCCCTTTGAATAAAGTTACCAGACACCTACATACCCAAGGAAGGACAAAAAGGGAGATAAAGCTTTACAAAGTAGGACGAAAAAAATGAGAAAGTAATCTTTAAACCAAAATGGACTTGCATTTATTTGATGAAACACATAAAGTATTTGCAATGAATAAATACAAACATACCTTTGTATTGGTTTGATGGCTTAGGACTTTAAGATTAAAGGACACATATCAAGAGATATTTTTACAGATGTTTTTTTTTTTTTAATTTGTAATCGTTTATCTACAGCTATTGTAACTACAGGTAACGAAACTACAGCAAGATGCTGCCGTAATGTCATGCAAGGAGCTTCCTACTCCAAAGCATATCATTGCATAACATTTTGTAGCATTAAATATAGGCCTTTTTAAGTTTAGCAAGATCTTTGAATTATTTAGTCCATTTACATTTTGAATACTGGTCCTCATTTAAACTTGTCAAAATACAGTTATGTGGGCAAAAAGAAAAAGGTTGTGACACTCATTTAAAGTTGCCAACATCCAGTAGGCAAAAAGAAAAAGGTTGTGACACTCATTTAAAGTTGCCAACATCCAGTAAGCAAAAAGAAAAAGGTTGTGACACTCATTTAAAGTTGCCAACATCCAGTAGGCAAAAAGAAAAAAGGTTGTGACACTCATTCAAAGTTGACAACATCCAGTAGGCAAAAAGAAAAAGGTTGTGACACTCATTTAAAGTTGACAACATCCAGTAGGCAAAAAGAAAAAGGTTGTGAGTCTCATTTAAAGTTGCCAACATCCAGTAAGCAAAAAGAAAAAGGTTGTGAGTCTCATTTAAAGTTGCCAACATCCAGTAGGCAAAAAGAAAAAGGCTGTGACACTCATTTAAAGTTGCCAACATCCACTAAGCAAAAAGAAAAAGGTTGTGACACTCATTTAAAGTTGCCAACATCCAGTAAGCAAAAAGAAAAAGGTTGTGACACTCATTTAAAGTTGCCAACATCCAATAGGCAAAAAGAAAAAGGTTGTGACACTCATTTAAAGTTGCCAACATCCAGTAGGCAAAAAGAAAAAGGTTGTGAGTCTCATTTAAAGTTGCCAACATCCAGTAGGCAAAAAGAAAAAGGTTGTGACACTCATTTAAAGTTGCCAACATCCAGTAAGCAAAAAGAAAAAGGTTGTGACACTCATTTAAAGTTGCCAACATCCAGTAGGCAAAAAGAAAAAAGGTTGTGACACTCATTCAAAGTTGACAACATCCAGTAGGCAAAAAGAAAAAGGTTGTGACACTCATTTAAAGTTGACAACATCCAGTAGGCAAAAAGAAAAAGGTTGTGAGTCTCATTTAAAGTTGCCAACATCCAGTAAGCAAAAAGAAAAAGGTTGTGAGTCTCATTTAAAGTTGCCAACATCCAGTAGGCAAAAAGAAAAAGGTTGTGACACTCATTTAAAGTTGCCACATCCAGTAAGCAAAAAGAAAAAGGTTGTGACACTCATTTAAAGTTGCCAACATCCAGTAGGCAAAAAGAAAAAGGTTGTGACACTCATTTAAAGTTGTCAACATCCAGTAGGCAAAAAGAAAAAGGTTGTGACACTCATTTAAAGTTGACAACGACCAGTAGGCAAAAAGAAAAAGGTTGTGACACTCATTTAAAGTTGTCAACATCCAGTAGGCAAAAAGAAAAAGGTTGTGACACTCATTTAAAGTTGCCAACATCCAGTAAGCAAAAAGAAAAAGGTTGTGAGTCTCATTTAAAGTTGCCAACATCCAGTAAGCAAAAAGAAAAAGGTTGTGACACTCATTTAAAGTTGCCAACATCCAGTAAGCAAAAAGAAAAAGGTTGTGACACTCATTTAAAGTTGCCAACATCCAGTAAGCAAAAAGAAAAAGGTTGTGAGGCTCATTTAAAGTTGACAACGACCAGTAGGCAAAAAGAAAAAGGTTGTGACACTCATTTAAAGTTGACAACATCCAGTAGGCAAAAAGAAAAAGGTTGTGACACTCATTTAAAGTTGCCAACATCCAGTAGGCAAAAAGAAAAAGGTTGTGACACTCATTTAAAGTTGCCAACATCCAGTAAGCAAAAAGAAAAAGGTTGTGACACTCATTTAAAGTTGACAACATCCAGTAGGCAAAAAGAAAAAGGTTGTGACACTCATTTAAAGTTGACAACATCCAGTAACGTTAGTGTAGGCAAAAAGAAATAGATTGTGACACTCATTTAAAGTTGACAACATCCAGTAACGTTAGTGTAGGCAAAAAGAAAAAGGTTGTGACAACTTTTTGGATCGATAGCCAACTAGCCTGTGATCATCAGTTACTGACATGATCATATTGTGAACTTATGGACTTTAAATCAGCGCTTGGTTGATGATACAAGAAGGACGTTACAACAAAAACAACAACAATCAATGTTATGATAAGTTAAGTATTTGCTTTTCATGATATCTGTCTGTTTTACTGACCTCAAGATGTGTTGTTGACTATCGCCAGAATGTGTTGTTTACTGACATCATTATATGCAGTAAAACCATATGATATGGCCATGTAATGGTTTTGTATTACTTATATTATCAACAAAACAAATATAAACAAAAACTGACAATAACACACAATAAGGTATTTATCATTTTGTCTGTTAAATTATTTACTGTTTTTTTTTCACTAAAGTAAACAAGTATAAACATCTAGGGCTCACAATTATATCAGTATGTTTTAATGTCTTTTTGTTTTTCTTACTTTGTGGCCTGACTACTTTATTTTTGGCTTAAGAGAGTGTATGAGTCTACGTGAGTGTTCTCGCGTGCGCTATAGATTGAGTCATACTACATCCACATTTGTCAGTGTGCGCTAGTAGAGTGGTCATTCTTATTGGCTAACGCTGCTTCTACTATGAATTCTGAACATTTGTTAAATACCAGGCAGTCGAAGGACTCCCTACAATACCTATTCATTTGGTTTCCTGACTAAAAAGGCTTTAGTATTCGGGTTCAATTATATTATAAGATGTTTTCTTTTTAAATCTAAGACCCAGAAAATAATTTGTCAGGTAATTTCATTGTTCATTATTTTAGTCTGAATAGTCATTACGCTAACACTAGGATTTAAAAAAAAAGACGCACCAGATACAACGAGTGCTTAACAAAGTAAGTTGCAACTTGACGTAGCATACGTATATTTCATAGGATGAGCAACTTACATCCGAGTCAGTCAGGATGTGAGCCACATTGCTCTAACGAAACTTAGTGACGTTTGCCCGGAGGGCTTAACTTCGAGTGTCACCAGATACCAGAGTTCAACTATATTAATTTGTATAACGAATTTGCGTCTTCGTTTTTAAGCAGTTCTAGAACGTAGCATATCTAATTGTATGCCGTACATCCTGGAAACATTTCCTCTCTATTCACATTGAAAAGAGTTTGATCTTTCAAGTAGAAAGCATGAAAAAGATCAAACACGTACTATAAATCAGTGGTCCTCAAACTGTGGTCCGTAAAGCCCCGGGGGGAACGCAAGACGACCGTTGGGGGTCCACAGAAAGATAAACCTTGTATACAATTATAATATCTATTTAGCTAATAGCCAGTTTAATTACGTCAACTTACAGTCTGAGATAAAATCTTCATCATTTAATTATCTTAGTTTACTCTAGCTAATTTGTCATTGTAAATCGACTAATTCTTTTCTCAAGGTTTATCTCCCTTTAGCTTAGCGTGTTTTTACTATATATTCCAGATAAAAACAAAATTAATTAACTACGATTTCGATTGATTCATGTTTTGTTAGGGGTAATGAATAATTGTGCAAAGTTTCATTGGATCCGAGACTGAAAAGTGGAAAAAATTCCATCCATATTGACGTTGACTTAGTATAAGTTTTGTAAATTACGATCCATCTTAGACTATGTGGGCTCCCTACAAGCAACGGATACCAGGGTGTCATGTGGCTAGTCTTATAACAAACCAGCATAACGCCCAACTCTTCAAACAATAACAGATTACCTCTAGTTAAGTCCCTCCTCCCCTCAGTGACAGAGCATAAGTCATTGATTAACATGCAAGACTAGATTGACCTAAGGACATGCGTAGGACGTAATCAACTTCTTTTTTGAAGTAACGTCTGTATTTTAGACGATAATATAATATAATAATAATAATAGGCTAATACACACACACCACACAAATTCCTGAATGTGGAGCTCAAGACCTTGGTTTGGCATTAAAAAGCCTTACAAGTCGACTAAACATTCCCATTCCTCTCACACATATCTATATATGACTACAGCTCCAATTCCCCGCCTTGTCCCTATTATCGTCACATAAGATCAAAACTTAACTACGTGCGGATAGGCGGTGTACCACTACTGTACAGTCTTTGACCCTAAACCGGTCATGTTTGATCCGGGCTCGTGCCGATTAGTCTTGACACATGCGGACATAAAGTCCAGTGAAGTGGTGACACCTGCACTGACATGTACGTTGTCTATCTCTGTGATATAACACTTAGTACGGACCACACAATAACCCTGTGATAAAGATAATGAACACATAAGATATGGCGTCACGAATCTGTAATTGATACTATGATTTTGTTTTCATATTTCCAGTAGAACCAATACAATACAAATGTAGACTCATTTCTAGAGCCTATACAATACTAATTTGAACATATTTTTATCTTATTAAGCCTTCAAATGTTTAGAATCAAAACATCTTTATTCCTCCATCCTTCAACCATATTTACAATGAACATTATAGAAGGATGTGTACCAATTATATATATATTATTGTTTTCCTGTAAGGCACACCGCGGGCATATATAATACAATCCACTTCCAAAGCATGATGTCATTAGCCAAGTTACTTCCTGATTTTTAGGACCTCACAAATCAATGGTCACTGTACTAGCCACCTGACTGCCTTGTTTACCCTCGGACTTTGAAGTAAATGAGCTTCACGTCATCTGCCCAAAATACTGTAAGGTCTTGCAAGGGATCGACTATTACTTTACTACTAATTGGTACACATCCTTCTCAACGGAAGATAAGAAAGTTACTCACAAGTTGACCTACTTTTATTATATACCGTAAGCAGCTTTGTATTTCAAGTGTTTCTTACACAAGCGTGTCATAAAACTCGATATTGTATTTCCCTTATTATTAATCAAAGCTTTCTCCTGAGCTACATGCCATACATGGCTCTAATGTAACACCATAGTTTGTACTCATTAAGAAACAAAACCTAACCCTAGCCCTAACCCTATTTTGGAGAGACACCCCCATCCACAAATAGCGCAGGTTAAGGTGGCTTTTGCTCTGTGGTAGAGCAGCTGGCCATTTTTCGGATTGTACGTTTTTCTTCCTGAGCTGAGACCAATGTTATTTCACTGTCCATATCTTTCTTGGTCACTGTCTCTCTACATCTGTTGCGGTCTAGAGCTATGTCTTCCCAATTGTCAGTATTGATGTTCACTGATTTGAGGTCCCGCTTTATTACATCTATGTAACGGAGGTGGGGGCGACCAGTTTTCTTGTGCCAGTCGCGAGTTGTCCGGGCATACGAAATACAAACTAGACAGCTGTGTAGAAACGAGTCGGAGTAAAAGACACACAATGATCATAGCTTAAACATTATGAAATGAACTTGAAACTTATCCATATGACAAATAAAAATCGCCGTCTCTGTTGCTGTTGCTTATTACAAAGCTTATATCTGTCTGTCCGCCTGTCTGTCTGGTAAAACGTTTTTACACGTTTTTTTCTCCCACACCCAAATTCGGATCAAGCTAAACAATTTTCTTTTTTTTTCTTTTATCTGACAACACAAGAATAAATAAAAGAAACTAGTTACTAATCAATTAGGTAATTAACTATTGGTAATTAATTATTTGTTTGGTGTCTAGAACGAGGGAAAGAGATTGTACTTGACTGAGGTGGTATAAGCTGAATTAGTCCCCTTCATATGTCACCGCTGGAAAGTAAGTTTGAAACTAACAATAGATAACTTATACAATCTTCATATATCATGCACATCTCACTAGCAAAGTGGTTAGATTTTCGGTTCAAGGAGGCTTGAGTCACGAGTTCGAATTTAGGTCGTTCCCCCTTTTTAAAAAAAATAATTTCCTTGAAAAAACAATTACTGTAAAATTTCTCTAAGACCCCCCCCCCCAATTCTTTTTCCCAACTGGTCCAGACAAGTGATAGGATCATAGCGTATTGAGAAAGCTAAAATCATAAAATATCGCTTAACAAAAACAATTGGTAAAAATCGCAGTTTAATTATTGTTGCTCTAGATCTATTACAAATTTAATTACAGGACTGATCCAAGGAATTACACTTTTTACCTTTACAATTACACGTTTTACCTTTACAATTACACTTTTTACCTTTACAATTACACTTTTTACCTTTACAATTACACTTTTTACCTTTACAATTACACTTTTTACTTTGTATTAGCTTTTTTGTTTTTTTTAAAGTATCTTTTTATGTTTTTAACAATCAATCTTGTGACTTTTAAAATAAATTCTATGTGGTTATATAGACATTAAAGAGTTTACAACTCTACATGTATTCGATAGTTATGTCCTCATTATATTTATAAGGAATGTTTGATTAGTGTCATTCAAACTTTGGTCAGTGTTTAACCAATTAGAAAATGACCACACTCATGGCTACAATTAACACAGTGACGAAGTGGTATTGTTTAACCGAAATTTTTGGTTCGCTGAGGCGCTCCTTGATTGCATCATAACGTCAGAGGTTTGTCTACCAAGATGGTTTTGACATTCTTTATAACAATGTCACAGCAACCTTAAAAGGACCAAATTAAAGCCCTCCCACCCCTGATCTTCACATGACTATTTCATTATTATAATTGTTTTAGCTTGCACCTTATTTTAAGAATGCGCTTGAAGCATCAAAGGTGGAAGATATTCACCTTTTTTTTTTCCTGCCAAGAGTAGGTTGACTCTGTTTCACTACCGTATAGATCTAGTAGAGTGGCCATCACACATGTCCGGTAGACTAGGGCTTTGGTATTGTTAGTCAGCAAGGTATTGCCCAAAATAATTGTATTTATAAATGGGCTTAACGTACTAGGACCCTGGGAAAGCCCGGCAAGAAAGAAGTGGGTACTCACTCTCTCCCTAAAACACGTATTGCTGAAATAAAATAATGACAATCTAAGTATCTCTTCCACACGATGATAAGCACGCAATAGTCCTCCTCATGAATCTGTCGAGCAGGTCCGTTCAATTAAAACTTAAGAATATCTTTCAACAGTCTGTTTTTGGGCAGGTAACTCTTGCCCACGCTGTTATTGTGACTGTTGATACTTTCCCCTTAGTTGACAGACGTCTCATTCATTATGATGATATAATTTATAAACAACTATTTCATTCTCATCTATAATGAGCGTTATCTGAAGCCTATTGTCTACTTGTTATTCACACAGTACAAACTAATTCTGTAAAGAAGTCCTTCGTAAGTTTGGGGCAAATATCGTTTTGTCAAACTATGACGTTAGTCAACATGATATTGAAGTCCATATATTTTATTGCTTCCATGAGGTACACTATCTCATAAATAGGCCTATCTTAACTTCTATTAAATTAAAATTAGTTCTGTGTGTGTGTACTTAATATAAACTTTCTCATGATTTAGTAGAACCTACTAAAAAGAGCCATTTAGCTTTATTTATGTCGAAATAGACTAGTTGAAAGATCTCTTAAACAAAACAATCATTAAGTGATTATTAAAGCACAAATGATTGTATGAAGAAACAAACCGATATTTAGCTCTTCTATCAAGCACTCGAAAAAAAAAGCTAGAATAGTTTTCAAAAAGTTTAGATGAGTAAAAAAAAAGTTTAGATTAGTTCTAACAAAAGTTGAGATGAGTTCTATACAAAAGTTGAGATGAGTTCTATACAAAAGTTGAGATGAGTTCTATACAAAAGTTGAGATGAGTTCTATACAAAAGTTGAGATGAGTTCTATACAAAAGTTGAGATGAGTTCTATACAAAAGTTGAGATGAGTTTTATACAAATACACTTTGACTTCTTTATTGTTGGTCTCACTACAAGAGACATTTTGCAAGGTTTTGGCTGTTTCTTGAGTTACTGCACAATGCAGGGGCGGACTGGGTGTCAAAATCGGCATGGGCATTTCTATACAATCTGGCCCATAAATTGTATAAGATATAATGGGCATCAGAATCATTATAAAATTGATAATGTATTGATAACTGTACACATGTATGCAGTGAACTGTATAACTTCACAAGAAATTTAGGCCTATATTACTTTATAATTGTTAAGTGTGTAGGCCCTAAAAGGATTAAGCCTGCTAGTAGCACTTTCTACAGATATAGACTATTACGTTATATCGGAAAATGTGCTACATTAAATTAGTATTACAATGTAGAATCTGTAAAAAAGATTTTTTTTTAAAACACAACGCTCACTTGTAAAACCCATAGACATAAATAAATATAGACTGGAAAAAGGAAATAAGTTCATGTAAGTTAAAAAACATGTATCTCTGTTATTGTCGGATTTCCGAATTCTGAAAAGTTGCATGATCTTCCGTCTTAGAGATTAAACAAAACTACACTGCGTCCTTATTTACAATATATATATATATAGGTGTGTATATTAAAAAGAAGGAAAAACCATGAACAGCTTTATACGTGTCTCAGTGGCATCAATGTGTCTCTTTCAGTGGCCTAACCGGTTCATTGGGTACCGCCCATCGGGCATTTGCCCGAATGCCCTAAAACCAGTGTATTTTATATATTATATGTATTTTATAAGAATTTTTTGTTTTGACTTCAGGTTATCAATTCGAATAGCTGCCCCTACACCCAGACATCTTGTTTGAGCGACTAGGGACGCGACAATTGAGATACAAGATATGCCAACATGATTGTAAAGATTTAGTAGGCAGTCAAACGTCCATTTAATATCAGTGGCTCGAGTGCAACTTTTACATCTAGAAATTATCTCTATATATATAATTCTCTTCTTCGCTCAAGAGTTTGGACGAGAAGAAAAAGTAAAGGAAAGATCACTTTTTTATTTCTGCGGATAGAGTTATCCCACGAACTTTCGAGCCTTGCGTGTAGCGAAGTCATACAGTGTATCATGAAAATTGTATTTCCTATATAGATCACGCTCAATAGCAACAATATGCAAATGTTTCAATCTATCTACGAGAATTGTTAAACTAGAGTAATTCTTCATTAGTTTGAGGCGCGAGAAGCTTCTTTCACCAGATTACACAATTACAGCTAATGCACAATGCCGTTTTTATTTATCGCCGTTTATTTATTGGCGTTTTCTATATTGAATGACACCCAAAATGTCAATTTTTGTCTATATATTTCTTGAGATTTGTATGAGTTTTCAAAAGATTTTTAATAATTTCCGGAGATTTGACTTTTTCATATATTTTGCAATTTCAGGAGCTTTCTAGGAGCTCCTGGTAAATCAGGCGGCCGCGAGAAATCTGTTATAAGTTATAAAATAAAATGGTTTAATTTAATAATTTACACAGAAATAGCGCGGGTCCTGTGAAAGTGTGGGGCTTACTGCGGTCGGATAGGTTGCTGTGGCCTATGGCCGGTCCTGCAAAATAGCGGTGTATGCTACGCCGCCAGTCGACTAGTTGAAAATAATTTGTTCGCTTCTAACCAGGTAATATCCGCGTCAAACGTTTATCACGAGATTTGTAGCCTCGTTTTGGTTTTACAATTCAGCACCTGACAATTCCCCCATTCATCTTCGTGTCACATGACCACTCAACACGAGCCTCTTCAATTCAACGTCACGTGATGACCTTTTGGAAAAAAAAAAGTGCATTACGTGGAATAAAAAACAACTGACACAGTGACCTACTTTAAAAGCCATTTTCAATGATCCTGCTCTCCATTCTCTTCTACGTTAAACCTAGTTACAAGTTTTATCGATAATTGTTGTGGTAGAATATATTTATTGTCACTTGCTAGATCTAGAAATAGGAAATATCAAATCCAGAATCTATAATCTAGATCTAGTTCAGGAGTTCTGAACTAAAAGTGAGATCGAAGTGTCTAGATCCATATAAATCAAAAATATGAAAAGGATTTGAAAACAAAGACAGGGTGAGCAGCATGAACGAAAAGACTAAATAGGACTAATAGAAACATTTAAAACAAGAAAAACATAGAAAATACTTTTTAAAAAAAGCTTATACGAAGTGTAATTGTATTAATTAGTTTGGTCAGTCATGTTATAAATGTGTAATAGATCTAGACCAACAACAATAAATCTGTGCGATTAATAATATTTTTACCAATTGTTTTTCTTTTCTCTATTTCATGCTTTAAGCTTTCTAATACGCTATGATGCTATCACTAATCTGGACCAGTTGCTAAAATGGAGGGGGGGGGGGAGAGAAAGGGATATCTGGGTGAATTTTACCGCAATCGCTTTTAAATAGCATTTATTAAAAAAAAAGAAAAGAAACGTCCTGAATTCGAACTCGTGGCTCATGCCGACATACTAATTACTCCGCTGGTGAGAAATGTGAGATACAAATGAAAGAAGAAGATTGTATAGTTATCAATTGTTTGTTTCAAACTTACTTTAAGAGGGGCGACCTATGAAGGGGACTAATTCATCTTATACCACCACTTTAGTCAATTACCATTTCTTTGCCTTGTTTGAGATACCCAACAAGATCATCAATAAACAATAGTTAATTAACTATTTTTTTAAAATTTATTTATTCTTGTGTTGTCAGGTAAAAGAAATGATTGTGCGAAATTTCAGCTTGATCCGAGATTGGGTGTCAGAGAAATAACGTGTACAAACTTTTTTACCAGACATACAGATAGAGTGAGTTGATATAAGTTTTGTAAAAAATACAGGCACAATCAGGGGCGTAACTAGGGATTTGGGGGCCTGGGGGATTGACCTCTTTGGGGGCCCCTTGCATTTTGACATTCGACATATGACATAGGATAATGTACGCAAAAATATATAAGCCCCAAATCAAATTGTTTCAGTATATCAGTAAACTTAACAAACGTAATCAAGACTCTTTTAATGAATAATACCTTTGTTTATTAGTTAAATAATGCATAAGTGACAAATCTAAATTGATATCGCTTCACGTCGTGCATTCTGTGCAGCAAAGACATCTACTACATCGATACTTTCTAGTATTTGTGACTTCACTGACATTAAAGCCATGATAAGCCTTTCTTGTTTCATTGTGCTCCTGAGATAGCTTTTGATGAACTTGAGCTTTGAGAATGATCTCTCACATGACGTAATGGAAGTGGCTTGAATTAGCGGTATTCGGAGGAGGTTGCAAAGTTTGAGCACATGTAATTACCATATAAAGCCTGTTTCCTCAATATGTCTTTTGGTGATGAAAAGTGCTCGTGCATCAATGACATCATTGAAATAGCGATTTGCCATTTATTTCATCATACAAACAGGAAAAGTAGAACAGTTTGTCATAAGCGTGTCTTTATCTAACAGGTGTCTTGGTTCAAGAAGAAACCCAAACGTATCCATTTTCTTTCCAGCCTTTGTAATCTGCCCTTCATCTCCATATGAAATCTGTCCAGCACTTCTGTCGCAACACGTTTGAATTGCAGTTCTATTGACGGTCCTAAATTAGAACTCAATTTCCCATCAAGTCTTTTCTTTCTTCTGGTTGTTTTGATTGCAGGGAATCCATAGTATTCACTACCTTCTTTTGCTTTTTCGATGGATTGGGTATTTGTCAGTTTCTCATCATTTTGCAGAAAGCATGAAAGGGTACTAATTTCTTTAGCAGCTTCCCATATATGCAGTCCAGACTTTTGTAGTTTCTTCTAAACTATATTAATTGGGCGCAAGAGCTTTGACCAGAATTCAAGATAGGCAAAAAATCTTAATTTTCCACTGCATGAAGAAGATTCTGTGCTAATATATGGTATTACGTCATTGTTGGTTGTTTATGTTTTGTGCCCAAGCAAAAGGATTCAGAGCATACAAAAGTGGGAAAGATCCATATCTCGTTATGCTCGAGTATAGAAATACTCCGATAAGTGGACTGCCGTATTCACCATCACAACTGCTGACGAGTTGAAGACTCAGGGAATCATTCCAACTGATCCCAAACTATTGAAACCATCGGTAGCTGAAAATGCAGAGACATTACTCAACGAACGACAGATGAAAAGCAAAGTGAAATAAAATGTAAAAGCAAGACTACCTAAAGATTATTCTGTCGGAGAGTTCGTCTAGGTCAAACATGGCAGAAAGCAGTTGTCATAAAAAAACATTCAGCACCCAGATCTTACATCATAAAGACAAACGGGAAAACATACAGAAGAAATCAACGCTTTTAGAATAAGCGTTTCTGGGTACTATGATACCGATGGAGACAATGAACTGCAAACTGTTGGAACAAACGAAACAGACAGTTATAGACCAACGTCTAGAGAACTTGTTGTGCCAGTCAAGACAACCAGAAGTGGACGAATTGTTAAAGTTCCTAGTAGACAGGGCCGGCCATAGGCCAATGCAGCCTATGCGGTGGCAGTGGGCCCCGCGCTTTCATAGGACCCGCGCTAATTCTAAGTAAACATTATTAAATTAAACCATTATAACGTATATAAAATAACAGGGTTTTCGCAACCTCCTGATTTTCCAGGGCCTCCAGGAAATTTCATGAAAAGGCAAAATATACGATAAAGTCCTGAACTTTTTTTGAATTTATTCAAATCTCCTGAAGAATAGACGAAATTGACATTTTGGGGTGCCTATAAATAAAAAGTATCATTGCGAGCTTTCATTTGATAAAAATTTATTACAAAGACGAAAGTAGGCCTATTTTTCTAATTAAAAAAAAATAATATTGACATTATGCTCATCCCAACCCAGACTAGGCCCCGCGCGATCCGTTTCGCATAGGGCCCCGCAAATGCTAGGGCCGGCCCTGCTAGTAGATATCACTCTTAAGAACTTTAAAAGGAAGGGTCTGATAATAACTTCAAAAGGAAGGATGTGCTAATATTATATGATATTACGTCATTGTTTGCTGTTTATGTTTTGTGCGAAAGCAAAAGGATTAGATGGAAATAAAAATAGAGTTTCCATTGGATTGAGGAAAGATGAATAGAGGGGTAATAACTCGAGTGTGAAGTTTAATTCTGAAATTATAGACGCCAAACCCGAATAATGGACTATTCTAGCATTATTAAGAATAAATTTTGGATCTGTTTTACTCGATTCTGTAAATTTTGCTTCAAGGTTAATTAGTGTAGCCATAAAATACTCGCCATTTAGATCTATTATTAGTAAAGGTAACAAGATACCTGGAATTCGCTGTATATCATGCAGTTTTATTCGTGGCAACAAAGTTTAAAATGTAAGACATACTTTAAAAAAAACTTTGATCTCTGTGGGAAAAAATATTTTTAAAAATGTCAACAACGTGAACGTCCTGATAGACCTAGATCTAGGTTTTAGTCTTTGGGATCAATGTCATCCATACATGTTGAAAAATAAAGACAACCGTTGACACCATTTGTCAATCAAATATAGTAATTAATGTATTTACAAATAAATTTCGGACACCCATTTGGGGGCGTAGGGTGGATTTTAAAATTCTCCCCCTCCCCCCCCTTAGTTACGCCACTGGGCACAATGCTGTTATCAAGACATTAAGTTTGTATTACATTAAAAAACACCACTTGTAAAGTTTTTTTAAAAAAGTTTTTTTTGTTGTTTTTTTAAGGTAATGCTTTTTTGTGTTTGTGTGAAGCTGATGATACTTTGTAAGAGCGACGACTTTGCTCTTGATGACTAATGAATGATAGTTTTTAAAACAAGAAACAAATTCTATACACGTCAATGTCCCCTTCCCTTTCCTCTACTTAAGCGCATATGTATTCAGAGTTCATAAGACAGGCCTATAGATCCAGGGTTAGAAAACGGTACGCAAAATGTATTCATACATTTAACTGTTTAATAAATACATCCGGGAATACCCGCTGACTTACGTGTGTTCAAGATATAGATTGTCTAGAGTCTAGACCTCAAGCGAAATGTCCCCTTCCCTTTCCTCTACTTAAGCGCATATGTATTCAGAGTTCATAAGACAGGCCTATAGATCCAGGGTTAGAAAACGGTACGCAAAATGTATTCATACATTTAACTGTTTAATAAATACATCCGGGAATACCCGCTGACTTACGTGTGTTCAAGATATAGATTGTCTAGAGTCTAGACCTCAAGCGAAATTTTATTTTAATTATTTTTTAAATTATACTTTGAAAAATTATAATGATCCAACCAGAGTTTTCCCAATGTGACCGATCAGTTAGTAATTATTTTCCCAATGTGGCAAATTAGTTAGTAATTCTTTTCCCAATGTGGCCAATTAGTTAGTAATTCTTTTCCCAATGTGGCCGATCAGTTAGTAATTCTTTTCCCAATGTGGCCGATTAGTTAGTAATTCTTTTCAAATGTGGCCGATTAGTTAGTAATTCTTTTCCAATGTGGCCTTTTTTTAGTAATTCTTTTCCCAAAGATATACGTTAACTCTAAAAGTTCTTGCAAAATCGCAAGAACTGTTTTCAAGAACCGTGTCCGGCAAATTCGATGAAAAATTTGCAAGCCGAAAAGAGGAATTGTAAAAAGAAATGTTATATTAAGACATAGACATTTTGTATATTTTGGTAACGTATACTGACATTGAACTATGATTGAACTTGTTAAAAGTGTTTGTAGTTGGATCTCTTGACAACCCAAATGACCAGAAATAATGAACAATTTCTGAATAACGTTCAATTTGCTCTTTTGGAGGATCATAACATTTGCTGTGTTTGACTTGCACTTTCTGGATATGTAATACTCTGTAAAGACTGACAAAAAATAATTAACCGAACAATGTACCAATTACACAAACGAGACATACAAAAGTCATTAACCTAGTATGTCTTTCCCAATCGTTACATTGAAAGTTACCTCTATTTCTCGTGCTCCCTACAAGCCTGCACTATTTCAGTTGTTGTATCTTTAAATACATGTGTGGAGATACAAAGCAGAGGCTTAAAACAGAAAAATGTGTTTGCGGATACTTCTTCAGAATTGAAGATTAGGCCTACATCTTAACCCAAACATCCTGCATGACGGCAGAGGAAAGGCGGCAGTGGGCCGGCTTCGAACCTGGAGCCATCAAGACGACAACCCAGATTGCAAATCAAACGACCAGGCAACCACCCAGTTGGTCGGTTTATTAACGGTGCAGTTTTAATATGCAGATTAATGTGCTAATTAATGTGATGATTAAGCTAGTTCTCTGTGACGTAAGTTATGCGAAGTCAATGTAAAGTAAGATCTGGCATATGAGCCCCGTGAATCAATAAAGAGTTTCTCCCAGCGGCCCATTTGAAGGGAAAGTCCCACGCACTGTCACTTTTGAAATAACGTTTGAGTCAACTTATCACAGAATTAGGGTCCCAGGGATACAATGACACCAAAGCTATGACCACAGGACCACAGTGATCAGGACCACATTGAAACAACGAAAGTATACATATTTTCTACTTCTTCGTTCTCATTTCGATCTAGATCTACCCTGTTGGAGGGTTCAGACGAGTAGCCCTACTCTTGCAATGGACTGCGCTGTTGTATCCAGATCTGGCAGCTATCATATTTGTTCTATAGGGGGTGGGGGTGGGGCCAGCTTCTTATTCGGGCCTCTCGACAGACTATGAAGTTTTGAAATGGTCAACGTTTTCTTGTGATGCTTCCCAAGGTCAAATCTCACTTGTCGCTATTATTTACTTCCTGAACATGTGTTGTCTCCTTCAGTTGTGTCCGGTTCTGAGACGAACTATTATGTTCTTCGAGTCTGGACAGCTTGTAATAGGCATCGTTCAAAAATAGATAGTTCCCAAATAATGTTTCAGATAGTTTTCTAAGGTTGAAACTCAATCAATGGTAAATAAAGTGTCGGTGGCTGCCTTGGCGCCACGATGGTCCGCGTTTGGGACTGTCGCCACGATGGTCCGCGCTTGGGACTGTCGCCACGATGGTCCGCGCTTGGACTGTAGCCACGATGGTCTCGAGTTCGAAACCTGGGTATGCGACGAAGTTATACGTTTAAAATAAAATTTAAAAAAAACAGCAGCAGACATTGTGATAGCAGCATACTTTTGAAGGTCGAGTTTTTTTTTCATTTGTGCTATTAACATAAAGAAAATAATTGTAAACAAAATATAAAATAAGAACCTGAACCCTAAACCTTGTGTGTTAAGTCCGGCTTTGAAAGTAGAACGTTGTGACATTCCAAGTTTTGTTTGTTTTAGATGTTCTGGATAGTCTTTTAGAATTGAAGAATATTGCATGCTAAACTAAACCTCACGCAAGACAGTGGAGGTTGGCAGCGGGCGGGGTTCGAACCCTGGACCGTCGAGACGACAGTCCAGAGCACATACCACACCACCAGACAACCTTCCATTTTCTCTGTGTATCTAATGTTCTGTATAGAGCCATAATTTAACACAAGCCTCATATGTAATGAAGTTAAGTCTTAGCCTCATCTGTAATCAAGTTAAGTCTTAGCCTCATCTGTAATCAAGTTAAGTCTTAGCCTCATCTGTAATCATGTTTAGTCTTAGCCTCATCTGTAATCAAGTTAAGTCTTAGCCTCGTCTGTAATCAACTTAAGCCTTACCCTCATCTGTAATTAAGTTAAGTCTTACACTTATCTGTAATCAACTTAAGTCTTAGCCTCATCTGTAATCAAGTTAAGTCTTAGCCTCGTCTGTTGTATTTTCCATCATGAAATTAAATGACAGTTAAGAGCCGTTTTTTTTAGTTTGAAATCGTAGTTGTGTTGTTGTATTAAAAAAATAAAAGGATCCTCCTCTATACCTCTGCAGTCAGCGTCTAAGACTCGCAAGCATATAAGAATGTGACCATGACCTTGGAGCGCATCAGTCTGATTTTAGTGTCGATGGCTATGCCTTTGTCTTTCCATATTGTTTTGAGTTTTGCAAGTGCGGAGATGCTACAGAAGGATCTCAGGTATTACATCACAAACGAAGATATCAGAGTCAGTGTTACTAAGGTGATTAAATCCACGATGACCTATTAACTGTAGAAAAAAAAAACGCAACCTAATACTATATGGCCATATTACTATTTCTTCGGGGATCGCAAAGACCTTCCTTCAGGGAACAGTACCAGGAAAAAGAAGAAGAGTCAGACAGAGAAAGCGATGGAAAGACAACGTAAAACGGGTCCGCCATTGAAAGAGGTTCTATCCAAGGCAAAAGACAGAGAGGAATGGAGAAAGACGGTCGACAAATCTTGTGTGGTACCCCAACTGTCCTACAGATTGGGTGATAAATGAAAGGTGAAGGTGGTTAAAAAAAAAAGATATATTTTAATGTTCTATCAGAAAAGATTCTGTTGATGCAGAATAGTTTGTGCAACACAAAAGAGCTGGTCTGTCTAGGTCAAGGCAGCCAGGGTTAGAAAAACATGCGTAGAAAATCCACTGACCTCAAAATGCGCAACATTGCATTTTTTAGCTACCGGTACTGTCCATTTTATTTTCTTTCTAAAGTTTCAGCAAGAAACAAATTAACACTTCTATTAAGTGACAGTCCATTCTGATTAAAAAAAAACAACAACAGATCCCTGTATAGAACTAGCTAGCGAAAGCCAGGGGATAAGTATAACCGTATGGCGGTTACTACGCTAAGCGCACCAGTCGTTTGTATAACTGGAACATGAGGCATTTAAAATAAGTAAAACTGATTATTAAAGGGTGAGCATGTATATAAAATCTTAAAAAATAAATGAACGTGGCATTCTGTTGTCTTGTGCAAATAGAAAAAAAAAGCATTTTACTACTACCGTACTGCTAATTAAAAGGTGGGGTGTTTTATATGAATATAAGACCAGGTCACGAGAAATCATGCCTGGTGGTGAAAAGTAAATCGCAATTTCTTTTTACACAACAGAGAGTATTATAAGACTGGCTTTAAATGTTTATTTTCTCCCTTGTGTAGTTCACATTATTCATTTCTATCACGTTTAAACAACTGCGTCATTTTGGGGTAGGTGAGAGTCCATTGTGGGGATTCTAGAGAGAGTTTGTTCTTATGGACTTTGAAGGGGAGGGGGGATTACTCTATTCTATAGTCATATGTTATAGTATACCCTTGGATTGTATTTGAAAAATAATCTTTGAAATAGATTTTTTCTCGAATCTTTTATGTTTTTTCTTTGCTTAAAGTCTATTGTCCATATGGCTGACCTCTGCTTCACCACCTCCTCTCCCAATCTATTGTACATGTTAATTTGTTAATTTGAGTCACGGCATAAAGTTTATAGAAATTTTAGATTAAAAAAAAAAAGTATTGACTACGCGACTTGTTCAGACTAACAAAGGGATGGATATTGTTGTCCCCCATTTCCGTTTGATTGTTCCCCCTTCCCTCTTCCATGTTCTCTGCAGTTAATTTTTGTTAATTAAATCTTCGTTTCATTCTGTCAACTAATGGTAGATGAAGTCTATTTAGTTCAGTACTTCACCCTTGTTTCTATGAAGTCAAGTAATTGTTGACCTTCCCATAAAAGTACAGACATGCGCAGTCACAACTATTGACATCCCTTAGAGTGCTAGTTATTTTCCAGACACTATTTGACGTATAACATTTCCCACATCTAATAAATAATTATATTTTATATTATATAAATCATTATCTACACAGTGCCTGATTTAAGTAAGTGAAGCCCTAGGCAGTTTTTTTTTCTTTTTGGGCGGGTTAGGGGGCTAGGTCACGTGGGTGCCCACTTTCGAAAACTTAAAGTAGGCCTACACTTAATAAATGCTAGCGTAATGACACATTAGAGTACCTATACATCCGATTTCATTTTAATTTTTTTTTATTAAGTGTGCATATTTTTACAGTTATTAATTTTTGTGTGGAGGCCCCCTTTAAGACTGAGGTCCTGTATTAACTGACGTTTTACAACGCCTTAGTATAATGTCAATACCATATGATAATAAGAATTCCTTTTAATATTATTGTTTTTTTTTATTATCATTTATACTATTAGATATGTAGATTAAATTATGTACCATCAAATAATAATAGTGGCATAAGTGGTAATAGAGAAGTTGTAAAAAAAAATACTATAAAACGAAACATGCTAAACTGGACAGACCACAATTGTACATGCATTCTAGATCTATAAGATTAATAATTGCGCAATTGACACATCTGCGCACTCTAGGAGGCTGTATATGTTTGGTGGGGTATAGACTACTATGGTTCCGAAAGGTTGTTAACGCCGGAAGTGGTAATGGTTTTAAGCCCATCATTACCTATAAAGTACTTCCAATGGCATGCGTCTCAAATAGCCTCTGACAACCAGTCCAACTCCTGGCCTTCACGTGTGGCTCAGTTACTGAGCCTGGCGGAACCGTTACCACAGACAGGAGAAGGGGCAAATGCGAGCAACTGGCACCTAAACCAGTAAGCTTCGGGCAGGAGGGGCTCATTAGCCTTGGTTGGCTACCCATCTAGGAGAAGGAAAACTGCCCTGCGGCTATACCCAAACACGGGAAAGGCTTCGGGAGACAACCCTGAGGAAAAATCAGGAGCTGGTGACCCTTAGGCAGACTGTGGCACACCGTTCTACAGCCTGGCAGATCCTGCGGCGCTACTGATCCCAAACTGTATTGAATAATCCGTTCCTTTGGTCACATCAACCTGCGCTATCTGTGAACGGGAGTGTCTCTCCAAAATAGGGCTCCACAGCCACATGAGGAAGTGTGCTCTGAGATGAACCATAGTCGTTCTACGACTGAAGGAGGCCAATGATGAGACTACTATATACAGAGAGCTAAGGCACGTTAATTAAATCGAACCCAAAGGAATGTCAACACACTATACAAAGAGAATAATAATTTGTTGGCCGCTTCGTTAGTGTCTATTGCATGGGCCCTAGGGACAAATTGTATGTAGGATATTTCAACGTATATCCCACTAGAAAGGACAAGCACATAGAAGAGCTCCTCGTGTTCAAGGGCAATTACTCAACATGGTGTGGTGTGCATATAGAGAATTGGCCAGGGAAAACAATAACTCAAATTTATAGGACAGGAAAAACAATAACTCAAATTAGGCCTTATAAATGCAATAAAGTATCTATTCAACGGTAACAATTAGATTAATCGTGTATATCAAAGGATTTCCTTTTGTGAAGTAACGCGTGTAGGTCCTAATTTTAAATTGTTAGAAAATAAAAATGTATTATTTAAAACCTGTCATTCTTTGTACCTGAACACTTCGAGAAAATTTCTGATATCACAAGCTGTTAACTGGGGACAATATTAATATATTGTGGTGAAAAAAAGGAATATCTTTTATTAAACAGATATGTGTTTTAATCCTGATCTTGTACTCAACATTAAGAAACTTGAAATCAATCCTTTTGTCTAAGTTAAGTGTGGCGAAATAAGTGGGTCTTAGCAGGTTCGCATAATTGACATACTGCACTCTTTCTTAAACTTTGTCCCCCAAGAAGCTTTATTTTATAAAAATTCTTTTAAAAGGTAGTTGAATGAAGTGAACGATTAACATTGCATAGGTCTATCATTCTATTCCTTATGCCAGGTTGGTCAATTTAATGTCTTTTTAAAAAGATATATAAAAGTTTGTTTAAAAGAATTTTTTTTTTTTTGATTAACTATCTACTCTGTAGATGAGTCCTTTCATTTATAATTTTAGTGGAATTCAGTTCTTAGCTACTTATGTTTACAAAGGTCATGATAGATCTAGATCTCTATAGACTGTACACAATGGAGACTCAAAGTGACTTTATTTGACCCGCCCCCCCCCCTCACAGTAACATTACAATTTTAACGTCATTGTGACTTACTGCCTCAGTCAATGAACTAGGTCCGGAGGGTCACATCCAGTCTGTCCATATTTCATACTAAAGTGAGGTTTATTTCCACTGGACTCGAGGATATCGCGTCATGCAACACGCGTGTCTGATATGTAACTGCCCTATTCCCTTCCGGGGTTGAAAAAAAAACTTTTTTAAAAATTGATCGCGAGTGGGAGGTCTAAAGCCTGCCGCTGGCGTTAAGACGGACCTACATTTCTCAGTAAACTTTATTGAGTTATCAAAAGTGACAATGTCATTTGAAATAAAGTAGACATCTTCACTAGAGTCCACCACCCTTACACCCCTCTTTTTTTTAATTTGAAAATCTACGCCCCTAGATAGTGCAACGATTAAAAAAAAATAATTTGCTAGACATTGGTCGTGGCCATCGAACTGTTGTTGCTGTAGGCCTACATTGTACAGAGGTCAGATAATTAATTCGCTGGATGCTATCAGCACACTGAGAGATAACTTGAGAAAACACGAAGTGTATATAGGCTACGTTTGCTGAGTGTTTCACTGGGGGTGGCCTTGAACTTGGGAACATTTTGGGGAAGAGCGAGTCCCTTTCCTTCTTGTGTGTGTGTGTGTGTATGCATATGTCTGTTCCTCTTGGCAGACTTCATCATGGCCATACATCAGAAGTGAAGAGTCAATCTAGGTCACCGAAGTCAAATCTACTTGTTTCGCATGTAGGTCATATTATTAGCCCCGGTGACCTTGGATAAGTGATACCTAGGATCAATAACAAGGGAAATGAAAAGAGAAGGGCCGATCATAATGAATCTTTTTAAGTTTCAAATGTTTCTTTACTGTGAAAATAAACAACTGTTACTTTTAAAATACATGTAATAAATTTAGAAGATTTCGATTAGAGTCATTTTTTTTCCTTGTGAAGAACCATTGGGTCTCAGGGAATGCTGTTGGAACATCTGATCACTTTCAAATCTCGCTGTGGCACATCTGGTCATTTTGAAATCTAGCAGCGCCACATCTGGTCATCTGAAATCTCGCTGTGACGCATCTGGTCATTTTGGAATCTAGCAGTGGCACATCTTGTCTTTTTTAAATATAGCAGTGCCACATCTTTTGAATCTACCAGTGGAACATCCGGTGATATGAAATTTCGCTGTGGCACATCAGGTCACTTTGAAACTTAGCTGTGGAACATCTGGCCATTTTGAAATCTAGCACTGGCACATCTGGGCATTTTGAATTTAGGTGCTCGGCCTTATCCCTGAAGTTTGGAAATATAAATTCCCTTATATAGTAAACTTAATTTCTTATAGAATGACATTAGAATTAAAAATGTATAACAGAAACATTTTTTTAAACATGTTTAATTAGGTACAAAAACAATATTGTCAAATAGTCTGCCACTAAGGTATTGTGACGAAAAAATACTAAATAAGTATCATATATGACGTACATTTTTTTAAAAATAGATTTGGCTTGCATTTTAAAAAACAGTATAAAAAATGCATTCTCACTGCAAACTATTATCTTAAGGTAAATTGTAAAGCGTACCAAATAAAGGATGCAGGGCTAGAGCATTTTTATTTTAAAAAGAAGCTACTGTAAGATCGATGGTAAGACAGTCTCTTCAATATCAAGAGCACTAATTGGGATTCCCTCGTCAGGTAGGCCTAAATGTGTAGGTCTTGTAGATCGACATTTGATTAAAATACTGAAGAGAAGATATTTAAACAACAAGCCTCTACCAGCATTTATCTTTACCCTTTCGTACTTTTGTTAAAGTGGAGGCTTCACAACAACATACATTTAGCCTTGGTGAATGGGGGGGGGGATAGAACATTTTGAAGCTCTCTCTCTCTCTCGTCTCATTCTCTCTCTCTCGTCTCATTCTCTCTCTCTCGTCTCATTCTCTCTCTCTCGTCTCATTCTCTCGTCTCATTCTCTCTCTCTCGTCTCATTCTCTCTCTCTCGTCTCATTCTCTCTCTCTCGTCTCATTCTCTCCCCCTCCCCCCCCCATTTTCTCCCCATCCCTCCCTCTCTCTCACAACTTTATTTGGTATATATTGGTCATAATAAAACATTTGCTTTTTTTTTTCTTAATTTCTCTTTTCCTATTACTATGTGTGAGTGTGTTTTTTAAAACTTAATTTGAACCTGAAATAGGGTCTTTATTAATTTATTGCTCAGTTGCCCTAAACCTTTAGACAAAATAAAATAAAAACTTAAATGGGATTCTCCTCCGATACGTCTCTTTAGCAAAGTTTTTTTTATTTTTTTTTATTATTATCTAGCAATAAAGTAATTAAACTGTAGATCTAATAGCCAAAATGTTCACTTATTTTTATCAACGTATAAAATGATATGTATAATATTGTGATATATAGGCCTATATATATACATATGAATGTTTTTAATTAACATGCACTGGGCCGGCCTAAGGTAATTGGAGGCCTTATGTGGCCTATTATAGGCGAAGTGAATATAGGGTGGCCACCAAGTGAAATAGAAAAAAACAAAAAAATAAGACCAAAAAAAGACGCCATGTTATAAGAAGATTCCTGTATCTAAATCAACATGAAATCAATTCATCAAGCGCGATTTCCGAAGCGTCCAATTAGCGTTCCATGGGCTTCTTAAACATAGTCGTACAGATGTCATCAACAGATTTTTTTTAGCTCAATCCGAGCATCGATAGTAGGAATGTGCTTCATGCATGCTCACTTGACTAGAAATAGCCAAATACGTTTCAACATTTCATCAAAAGGAAGAAACAATTATGGTCTTCTAACAATTAGCTCTCAACGTTCGTGATAAACGTTGAATCATAGTAGAGACTTGGGCAAGTAGACATAGAGCCATGCATAGAAATCTGCTATATTTGAGATTTGAACCATGTTTCCTAATTTTGTGTCTAAAAAAATCATTTAAATCCTTTGCGAGGCCCCAGTACCAATCGAAGACCCTATAGAAGGCTGCCTATAGTAGGCTATGTTTGTATGCCGTTTATGGACGACTAGATTGAAACAATGATACGCGTAGGACGTATACATAATTATCTTGACCTGAAACAGACAGGCCTTTAAATTTGAATGTTAAATAGGTGACATAAATCCTAGATCTAGATTATTACTATTTAGCTTTTTAGAAAAAAAAAAAAAAAAACGTTTGTTCTTATCATTTATCTGCTCTAAAGCTTAATATAGACTGTTTCCAGTCTGTACATTAATAAATTTTTCATTTAAAAATGCACTAGATTTAGATCCTAGATTGTGACTAGATATCTAGATCTAGATGTATAATAGCAGGCTACAATTTTTTCTTTATAAATGCTACGATAATTAGGCCAGTGGCGTAGCATCCATGGCGCGAAGGGGTTCAATGAACCCGGGCCTACAAGCAATAGGGGCCCACAGCTTTGGCGTAGCAACCATGGCGCGAAGGAGCTCATTACGCTTGGGTCCATGCTCAAGGCCAGTTGGAGCCCATAATAGAACTTAGGAAGAACATTTGTTTGTTCATTTGAAACACTTTTAAGTAGTTTAACTCTGTTAAGAAGCTGTTAAAATATTGACTTTTAAGACACTATTACTTATATGCAGTCCTAACTGAATCAAACGTTATGACATAATTACTTTTTTTAAGAAAAAGGTACGATCTTTACATTGGAATGTCTTTACATTTAGTTTACTCATTTTTTGTCACACACTAAATTTGTCTTATTGGCTGGAGAGGAGCCCTTCAAGATGTTTTTGAACTCGGAGTACTAGTGTGATATTTACTTGTGTAGCAGGCAGTGGTTACGTCCTATAGTCCTCACAGTACTGGAGTGATATTTACTTGTGTAGTAGGCAATGGTTACGTCCTATAGTCCTCGCAGTACTGGTGTAATATTTAGTTGTGTAGCAGGCAGAGGTTGCGTCCTATAGTCCTCGCAGTAATGGTGTGATATTTACTTATCTTCTTATCTTATATAATACAGACGTTACTTCAAAAAAGAAGATGATTACGTCCTACGCGTCATGCATTTAGTCATGCATATTAACCAATGACTTAAATTCTGCCAAGTCACTGGTTTTTCTGGCTAGCTCAGGCAACCCATTCCATGCTCTAATAGCACTAGGGAAGAAGGAGTATTTGTACAAATTTGTCCTAGCATATGGGACGAGGAATGTGCCTTTATTTTTGTGTCTTTCAGAGTATTTTATTAAATTTTGTTTTTGTATTTGAAGATTATGGTTCAGTGTTTTATGTATAATTGCTACTTTACTTTTGAGTCTTCTGTCCTGAAGGCTTTCTAAATTTAGTGATTTTACTAATGGTGTTACCCTAGTCAAATGTGAATATTCGTTTGTTATGAATCTCACTGCTCTATTTTGTGTTTGTTCCAGTTTCTTAATGTTTTCTTGAGTTGAGGGGTCCCACACGGTGGATGCATATTCTATTATTGGCCTAACCAAGGTTAAATAACATTTTAGTTTTATGTTCTTATTTGATTTATAGAAATTTCTTTTAATAAACCCTAATGCTTTGTTGGATTTTTTTATAGTTTCATCAATATGTGGATTCCATGACAGTTTTTCATTTATTATAACACCTAGGTATTTTGAGTTTTTAGTCTGTGTTACTGGTTTGCCATGAATAAGATAAGTGGAATTAATTTGTTTAATTTTTTTTGTTACTCTTAACAACTGACATTTTTCTGGGTGGAAAGACATGCTCCAATTTGATTCCCATTTCTGTAATTCATCTAATTCTCTTTGTAAAATATCTGTGTCTTGTTTTGTTTTTATTGTTCTATATATTATGCAATCGTCTGCAAATAATCTGACTTTTGTTCCTGAACTAATGCAATTTGGTAAATCATTTATGTAAATTAAAAATAGTAGTGGACCCAAGACTGTTCCTTGAGGTACACCTGAGTTTACTGTTATTGGTGTTGATTTAGAGCCATTTATTATTACAGTTTGTTCTCTCCCTATCAGAAAATCTTTAATCCACTGATACAGTGGACCGTTAATGCCGAAATATTTTAATTTTTTAAGCAAACTATGGTGGTGAACTTTGTCAAAAGCCTTGGAAAAATCTAGTAAGATAGCATCTATTTGTTCACTATTATCTAAACCTTTTGAGAAATCATCAATTAGTCCTATTAGTTGTGTTTCACATGATCTATATTTCCTAAAGCCATGTTGGTATGGGGTGAGGACATTATGTTTGTCTAAGTGGTTTATGATGTTGCTACATATTATGTGTTCTAGTATTTTACATGTGATGCTGGTAAGTGATACTGGTCTGTAGTTTCCTGGATCAGATTTTTCTCCTTTTTTAAATAGGGGGGTGACATTAGCTTCTTTCCAGTCCTTTGGTACTCTGCCCTGGTTAAGCGATGCCTGAAAGAGTATTTTGAACACTGGGGCTAGCTCATTGCTTAGTTCTTTGAGTAATCTAGCTGGAATACCATCAGGTCCAGACGCTTTATTTGGTTTGGTGTTGGCTAATAGTTTTTTAATTCCATTTTCTTGTACTACTAAATCTTCTATGTTGTCTACTTGGTTCAAATTAAGAAATATGTCTTTGTCTCCTGGGGCTGAGAATGCTGATGCAAAGTATTTGTTTAGGATGTTTGCTTTAGTTTCATTATCATTATGTATTATGTTATGTTCATCTTTTAATGGCGCTATGCCTGTTGTTTCCAACTTGTACTTGTGTAGCAGTCAGTGGTTACGTCGTATACATCTACATTCACTGGCCATCACCTAAATTAAAATTTAACTTAACAGTAATAGTCCAATATTTAAACTACATGCTTACATATTACTTCCTAAAACGAATAGATATTAATTAATAATATCGTTGTATCCCGTGCTTTTTAGAATGTGCACTTATAATACTGTCTCTAATTCAGTCACAAGAAGCACTGGCACTTGATTTCCAACATCAATTCGGCTCAACTCCAAGCCGTGTTTATGCCATCTCCCATTTAGCTCGAGCCTGTCACACAAGTCCTGGGTTGGATCCCCGTACTAAATGAAATATAGATGTTAAATGTTTTCTTGGAGGTTCAGCGAGTGCCAATTTAAATTATTCTGATAGCGGATTCCAGCGGTGGTTGATTTTGAAACCAATACGATGCCAATGCCCATACATTCTCATCTTATGACCTCAAAACCATCCATTCGAAGTTTTTTTGTTTGTTTTCTTGCGGTGGTTGATTTTGAAACCAATACGATGCCAATGCCCATACATTCTCATTGTATGACCTCAAAACCACCCATTCGAAGTTTTTTTGTTTGTTTTTTCTTTTCTAGCGGTTGTTGATTTTGAAACCAATACGATGTAATGCTCACTCATTCACACCGTATGACCTTAAAACCATCCATTCGAGTAACTTGTTTTTTTTTTAAAGTTACGATCTTTACATTGGAATGTCTTTGCATTTAGATTAGGCCTACTCATTTTTTTGTCACACACTAAATTTGTCTTATTGGCTGGTCAAACGGGTACCTTATAACGCCGCTGAACTAGGCCTATGTATTTTAGCTTTTCCATTTAAAAATACTTAAATTTCACAAAATATTACATAAATTTGACAAAATATTACAAGATGTTGTTGATTATGCATGAACGATCCCTCTATAATTGATCTTTAAAAAAAAAGTTACTTTATTTCTTGATTTCTTCTAGAACGATTCGACAGTAGCGTAGGCCTAATAGTAAGCAATGATATCAGCTCTACTCTGATTGGTGTGTTTTGTCAAAACTAGAATAGGGTTTGTCCTCGAGACGAAGTTAATATGCAAATGAGAAGAACCGTGACACAAATCAGCTGGGTCTTCGAGCCGCGACACAGTCTATTTTAAGGTGACGGAAATATATAAAAGCTTAGTCATATATTGAATTCGGCATATGCAATGCATCTGTTATAGTGAAACGAAGTTGATAGAGCGGTTCAGTTCAGAATTACATGTTCCATTTCGTTTGTTCCTAGTATTAGTGCTGTTGTGTGTGACAGTGAAACACACCCACATAGCATTTCCGTGTATCAAATCAGCTGACCGGCTTCTTTCTTCATTCACACAAAGATGATAGACGTCGTAGATTCGTTGACCAACCGTCTCAAATCAGCCATGAAATCTTTACTCGTCGGAAGCAAAGCAAACATGGACTATTCATTAATTATAGAGACTGATTTCGAACATGAAAAGCATAAGTCAAAATTAGGTAAGATAAATAAAAGCTTGACTCCACAATTATACAATAATTTAATATAGATTTAGATCTAGATTTGCCCTAGGAGTTAGGAGTAGTAGGACTAAGGAGGGCTAGTACTCAACTATTAGATCTATAGTATAAGAATAGATTAATAGACTAGAGTGTTATTCAGTGTAGATTTAGTAGTCTAGTTCTAGATAGATATATTAATATATAATATATTAGATCTAGATCTAACTCTAGACTATTAATTTAATACTTAATCTAGGGCCTAGAAAAGAGTAGTAGTAGTAGAGATAGATCTAGACTAAATTTACCCTAGCTAGAATCTAGATCTATATTATTCTATATCGAATCTACTATAATTATAATCTAGACTAGAATCTAAATCGAAAGACTGATCTGGATCTAGAGTCTACTAGATATCTAATATTTATTATAGTCTGCTAGATCTAGATAGTTCATATATAGATATAGATTTGTTCTAGATCTATTTCAGAGTTGAATATAATTTATTTCCTAGTTTTAACCACCCTCCAGATAATGGGGATGGGCAGGGTATGAACACAGAACCATCAAGACGATCAAGCAACAATTCATCGTGCATACCTCATGACCAGACAGCCATCCCATATTTATAGATGTAGATCTAATTCATTAATCGGAATTTCATGTTAAACTGAACCATAATCTTCAAATACAAAATCTAATAAAATACTCAGAAAGACACAAAGATAAAGGCACAGGTAAAACTTCCCATCGCAGGCTCCTTTTGAAGAATGTTACGCAAGTGGCAGCGCTGCGCTGGCTATCGCTAAGGTCAACAGGTCACAAGGTTACTACCGGCATGTCGGTGTCTAGTACAAATTAGTACAAATGCTCCTTCTTTCTTAGTGCTATTAGAGCTAGGTATGAACACAGAGGACATTTGAGAAATCCAAGCGACAGTAAAGCATGCATACTAAACGACAAACCAACCAACTATGCTTTTTTTAGGCATAGATATAGAATTAATAGGCCTTATGAAATTTTTTTCCAAATCATCCCTTGACACTTAAATTATTCAGCCATCCCAGTATATCAATATTTGGTGTGAAATATTCAATAGAAATGTATAAGTTATTATTTATCAGAACTATCCTATAGATGCATTTTATTAAGTAATTCAATGAATTAAAATTTCGCTGACATTTTTGCTTTTTCTAATTCTTAATGAAAAAAAAATTTAAACAATAACAATAAATTTAATTATACTTTCTGACTGATAATTTGTATTTTAAAAAAAATAGATATCTCTGACAATAATTTAAAAATTGAATATTGAGAATTAAACAATTTTAGGCAGAAGTGGTTTTGATGCATGTATGAGAGACCGTAAAAAGCAGATCTTTTTTTTTTTTTTGCATAAATTTGCATTTGATAAAATTTTTTTTTTGTTAATGTTTTATTTTAAATATGTTATCTATCATTGAATGGAAAAACATAATATAGGATTTAACTCTTTCTCTCCCTAATAATTTTTCATGACCCAACGAAATTATTCATTTTGCTAATTTGTAGTTCACTTCCCAGTTATGATTAAACTTTAATAACTTTATCAGAAAATATTTTCTTTGGTATAGAATTAAAAGGGGATGCATGCTCTTTTTATAAAATACAGTTTAGTGTTTATAAACAAAACATTAATTTATGATGCCAAATCAACAATGGTATCGTCAGTTAGGAGAGAAAAAGTTAATACTGTATCATTCATCCAAAAACATTCTATACAAATTCAGCATCTAGCTCATTTCATATGTTTCAAGTACATCTGCAAATAGCTTAATTTTCAAATTACACGTTATAACTGTTTAATGTCTAAGAGTAATTCCACTAACATGCTGTCTTTTATTCTGAAGCCTAACCTTATTAGCTTATTTGGCTTCTTTGGGCTAGTTGGCTTAGCTCCTCAGATTGTTCCATAGCGATGGCACAACTTGTTATATATCATACTTGAATTGTTATATAAATTAGTCCTGGAAGATCTTAAGAAGCAGACATACATTTATACCTATGTGTATCAAACTAATATACAATATAAGTCCAATAAATATTGGATTTTCTCTAATTCATTTCAGTCATGAACTTTAATTTTTATAATAACAGATCTAGAGAAGAGAGCTTTTTATTCTTTTATATTTTTAATCACACATTGTTTTGTTTTTTTTTCATTTCCAGATGAAAAGGATCCCAATATGAATAGTTATGGAGAGTTTCATGACACATTTGAATCAGATGCATGTTGTGCTATTCAGACAGATATTGAAACTGCCATCACAGAGTCCTGTGACAAAGAAAACCATTGTCAAATCATTTTCCCATCAAACTTGATGTCACGCATTTCTCAAGACATTCTTCGGATGTCCATGGCTGAGCCCTGTGGTGTTCGTGGTTGTGCAATTTACATTATGCTAGAGGAAAAAAACAAACCTCGCAATCTAACAACAATTTTCGGCAATCCGTCAACACCCCCAACCTTTGAAATTCATCTGACATTAAAAGAAGATAATAGGAGCTGGAGGAAACTACACAAAGTTTATCTTACAATCAAAAGTTGTATCCAAAGAACAAAGTGGACTGCTATGCCTAAAATTCTTTGCTCTGCTTATCAGTTAGAAAAGAGAAGGTTGTATCGCCGTGTCCACCAAAAAGAATGTCTTATTTCAGGGATGGAAATGTCGTGAAGAAATTGTTCTGGGGAATGTGCAATTTAGTTTCTTAAGTTACACTCAGCTTTGAAATGAAAAACAGGACTTGAGTTAATTTCATGTTTGATAATTATGTTGACAACCTTCAGTCTTTTTGTTTGTATTCATTGTTAATTTTCTATTTATGTTTTGTTTTTTAATTTTAAAAAAAAAAAATTCACTGAATGTGTTGCATGTGGTGGTCCAGTCTGAGAATGCTTGATTGATGTTTGAATAGTTTCTGGCCAGATGTTAACTTCAAACAATTTTATTAGAATATTCTTAGCCTGCACTTTATTTTTATGTTATTCTTATTTCTTTTTTGGGTTTCAATTTGTGCCATAATTTTTAACATTTCTTTTAATTAACAATATTTCAGTAAATGACATTGAGTAAGAACATATTTTAGGAATATTGTCGCCATGGATTTTTTTGTATGACCCTTTCTTTATTGCCAGAAGACTCAGTCCATAAAAACATTTCTGAATCTGCATTGATACAGTGTGACTAGTAAAAATATAGCCGAGCTTGAGTTCTCTTTTATTTTTTCCTCCCCTGGCCACATTTGATTATAAATTGAGAAAACTGTGAAGTAAAATGTCTAGTTCACGTTTCGGTTAGTAAATGGATGAAGTATGTGTGGGGTGTCAAGTAGCTTTTACTACTAAACAAAATAAGGCATACAATTCATCACATTCCTATATTTTTCTATTAATTATTTATGTGTTTAACAAACATTTTATAAGAATCTCACTTGTTTTGTCCTGCATATAACAATTTTTATTCCCTTGTGTTTTGCTGCCTTTGTGTTTCTTGTAATAGTTTTAAAATTTTTTTACAATTTGAATAATTATGAAGTGTGAATGTTAGGCAGCAGAAATGTGTTCCAAATTAAGTGCCTTTTTAAATAAACAAACTGTATGTTAGTTACATTACAAAATAAAAAACTGTGATAATAATGGACATTTACAGTAAATATAGTGCAATTGAATGGTTAATTAGATTTTCTTGCTAGGTGGTACTAATGAGAATCGGGCAAATAAAAGTAGTTCTTAAACCTTTTATTAAAGATTTCTAAATTAAACTATGTGAGCAATTAATTTGTGAAAGTAAATTACAATTTTACACAATTTTTAAGAACTATTTTATTTTGTCATATTATGATATTGACTTATTTTTTTCTAAATTTGTTCCAAAATGTGTTCCAATTTTCTATTTTTAATAAAAGCATTGCGTTAGTTCCATACATTTGCTAGTGCCACCTGTAGGAAAATGTGTATATAAATAAGAAAAAATAAATATACTTGACCTCTAGGCTGTTGTGTAAAATACTTAAATTTAGTTTTATAATAATGTGAATGTTTTTAACCTTTACAAAATGAATACATTCAATAAAAACTCTTAAATCTACAATTTACATCATAGAATTTTTGCTGGAGTTCATTTTTTTAAAAAGCTTAAACACATTATTAAAAACAATTTTTTTTTTTTTATTCTGAAAGTAAATGTAGCTATTGTTTACAAAGTTCGAGCAGTCAGAAATGCTTTTCTACCAGCATGAAATGTACATAGTTATTGACTTTGGTCAGATTATGTCTTGTATATTTTTGTTACTGATTATAAAACACTGTCAATAAAATGTCATGTATATTACTGGGTTGTTTTTGTTCATGTCTTGCTGAAGTGTTTATCAATATCCTTAGCTTATGCAAATAGAAAACAATTCTACTGTGATGCATATGTCACATAGGTTTGCTTGTAAGGAAAACAAAAAGTAATCATTTAAATCTGATTATGTGCCATGCTCTTTGTTGAGTAAAGCCTTGATGCCTTAATTAGCTGCTCTTTGTTGACAGCCCAAGATTTCAAAAGTTGTGTATGTAATCAAATAGTTTTATTACAATCAAAGGGAATTATTCCATATCAGTTTGAGTAAGCAGATAATTAAGTTGATATGTAACGAATTTTGTCAATTCTTTTTCAAGTAAAATCCTTGTAAATATATGTAAGATAAGAATTGTAAATAAATAATTGTGATATAGTTATAGTATGAAACTATCATTAGTATAAACTTATATTTTATTATGAAAACCAACACTGTAGCCTCCATTGTATTTACATTATACAAAGGGAGATTATGTAATCTGACATACGAAATCAGCAGTTATGATTCTTCACAAAATGTCATAGTACAGTTTCTGGAATAAGATAATGTTTCTTGGATTGACTAGAAGCCTACATTCATAGATCTCTATTGAATACCCTACTTAAAAGAGCCCATAGAAAAAAAAGCACATTATTTTGTGTTAATATTAACATACACACAATTTAAGATATTACATTAACCCCAATATTGCTATAATTATTTATATTATTTAAACAAATAAAAGGAACAATCTATGTTTTATACCAACTAAATATTAAAATATTTATTTTATGTTGGTTTGAAGAACCTCATCACAATTAAAATACCACCTAATACTTATAAAGAATAATGTTTGTGATGACCACCTGTGTACTAAAAAATATAATACGTGTAGGCAGCCTCACAAAATTTGACTGAAGAAAACGAAACTAAACAACATACAACTAATATCTGGATAACAAAGTTACCAACGTCATAAGAAACACTCCCTGAACAAAGAACATAGGAAACATTGATAAACACAAACTAAAAAAAAAAAGACATTGCAGAAAAAAATGTTACTTTAAATAAGTAACAGTAGAACTGAAGAAACTCTTATAATATAATTGTCATGATGAGCAGAGGACTGATGTTTTTACTTTGGTTTGTTGTTGCTAAAGGGAAATCACATAGCATGGCTAAGATAATTGATTGTGAATTCTGGTGATTAAGACAAAAGAATTCCTTTCATAGTTTCCCATTGAAAAGTCCCAGTCTCTTTTAAGAATATATGGTCTAAGAAAATGGTTGTAGGTCTATGAATGTCAGATGTCAAACACATTGTGACACTTTGTGTGTGTGTGTGTACACTTAGATGTTTTGGAATAGCAACATAAATACAAGTTAGCATAAAGGAAGGCAATATTTTCATGGAATGTTGCAGAAATAATGTTAAATAAAAAAAATAATGGTTTTAAAAGATAAATAAAAATTTATCAACAAAGTGTGACACATTTTCAAAGATATTACATTAAAACAGTGATTATAAACCTTCACAAGCTTAATTAAAATCTTGCATCTCTCAAGAAAGCCTGTGTAGAAAATCAAATAGCCAGGGACCAACTAATATCTTCTTTGTCATCACCAATGACATTGTTATATAGTTCATTATTTATAAAGTTTCTAAAATAAAGAATTATGTGTAGGAAACAAAAACATGTTTTCCCCTAAAAAATCTGTGTAAGATTCTCTTTTTTTAAACACGGTTATACATTTTTTTTAGAAATGAAACATATTTTGTATTTTTCTAAAATATCTTTTAAAATAACATTTAGACTTTACAAGTATTTCTGTAGTGAAGTATTTCTTTAGTGAAGTATTTCTGTAGTGAAGTATTTGTTTAGTGAATTCCGGCAGTAGTCATACAACTTTAAAACTCGATTACGGTTTGGAATTGGAAGTTTCAATAAAAACAATCAGAGCATTAATTATCAAACTAGATCTAGTTCTGGTACAGAAAGTTTGCATTACAATATCTCTTGCTTGGTTTTCAGAAAGAAATAAACTCAGTTGGATTTAGAGATTTCTTAAAAAGAGTAACCATTTTCACTTGAATACTTTTCTTTCTAATACATATTTAATGTTTAATATAAATTTTGTTAAGACTTAGAGGCTAAAGAAAAACAATATGTCTAGGGCTGTGTATCAATCAATCATCAATTTCATTGTTTACATTGATGATGTCATTTTTACAATTTATTTCCACGGTTCGCCAACGACTTAACAGATGACGTCACCATAGCCAATATATTGTTAGAAAAATAGAAGCAGCTGAATTGAATCACAGACGTTTGACCATCAGTAACAAGCAACAGGGGAGATAAATAAAATATAAATTTGTGTACGTAATCAGTTGTTTCAACAATATACATCATGTCTTACTATAGGCAGAATATGTATGTATGTATAGATATGTAGATATGGGTAAATAATAAATCTGTCTGTAGGCAGCTTATGTATGGATAAATGTCTGTAGACAGTATATGTAATGTAGCCTATATGTATTTATGTCTGTAGGCAGCTTATGTATGGATAAATATGTCTGTAGACAGTATATGTAATGTAGCCTATGTGTAATTATGTCTGTAGGCAGCTTATGTGTGGATAAATATGTCTGTAGGCATCATATGTAGCCTAAAAGTAAATATGTCAATAGGCAGCTTATGTTTGAGTAAGTATGTCTGCAGGCAGCTTATGTTTGAGTAAGTATGTCTGCAGGCAGCTTATGTTTGAGTAAGTATGTCTGCAGGCAGCTTATGTTTGAGTAAGTATGTCTGCAGGCAGCTTATGTTTGAGTAAGTATGTCTGCAGGCAGCTTATGTTTGAGTAAGTATGTCTGCAGGCAGCTTATGTTTGAGTAAGTATGTCTGCAGGCAGCTTATGTTTGAGTAAGTATGTCTGCAGGCAGCTTATGTGTGGGTAAATGTCTATGGGCAACGCATGCATAGATATGTATGTAAAGAGTATATGTATTTGTAATTATGTATGTAGAGAGCACATGCATGTGTACATATTTGAATAAAGTATAGTACTATGGAATGGTATTTGTTTTCACATTGGGGTGGGGCTGGGGAGGAAGTTGTGATAGTGAGGGCATATTCTCCTTCCTTCACACCAGCCCACTATTGTCAATGATAACAAATGTGTTATGTGTATGAGGGCAACATTGCACAGTTTAAAAGGATGAATACATTAGCATAGCTTTATTGCAGTTGTTTTAAGGCTTGTAGACTATGGAGAGCAGCGTCCAGAACAATGTCGCAGAGACTAGCAAGATGGAGGCTGTAGGAGCAGACACGCGGTTAAGTCCTTCAATGTTACATAGACTGGAGGAGCAGCACCACGTGGTCCTGTTCATGAAAACAAAACATGTGATAGTGTTTGCAATCACAGGATTGATTAAAAAATATATAAACAATAAAACAACCTGATATTGTTCAATAGACCTGATGGTTAAAACTACTTAGAATCTTGAATTCTTTGTAGGCCTACAGTTTTCAAGCAGTTAAGTCAGGGAGAGATGTTGAAAACGTAATCTCGCTTCTTGCTATTACACAGTACTTAACACTTTCTACTCTCTCCCTCTCTCTCTCTCTTCTTTGACTGCCAGGATACTGGTCCAGGGTTCAAACCCTACCTACGAGTATGTTCTTTCTCTTTTAAAAGAAACATCGAATTTAGAGATTTGAAAAACAAATTAATTTATCGACTTTTTGATGGCAGGGTGGTCGATCGGTATATGTACAGGATTAAGGAATTTTCAGAAGGATTCGAAATTCAAAACCTGTCTGGCTGTAATTTAAGTGTAACAAGGGAAACAATCAGATAAATATTATGTACAACTATACTTACGTGCTGTTCTCCCCTACAGAGATATAACTATAGCTACTGCAGTCTTCAGTTCCACATGTAGCAAGGACAGTGTAGTTGTTAGACTGAGTGGTTGTCTTGACCACGGTTATCTAGACAGAATTAGGGTTTATTGCTATATGATGTAGATTCTAGTTTAAAAATACACTTGAAGACTAAAATTGTGGATAACAGTCTGGTGATGCAGTCTGATTATGTTAGAAAACTTGAAATAATAATACTAATAACCTAAATCATATTATCATGATGTAATCAAGATGTAATTGTAAAAAAAAATATTACATGTGCTAGTAAAAATTTTATTACGGTAATGTAGGCCTATGAACTTTGGACTGTCGTCACGAATATTCCCAGTCCAAACCCAACCTGTCACCACTTGTTGTTCAGCTATATAATAATTTGTATTTTGTATTGGTCTTTCTGCACACCACACCAGGCATAAAACAATGAAAGCAATTTACCAATAGCTCATAACAATAGACCACGGTCACTGTTAATTTTAAAATGTTGGACTTTTGCATAGCAAATCAAAACCTTATTTCTTGTGCTAACCTTGCAGGGGAAATTTCCTTTGAGACATTTATCAACAGTACCATTAGAAATCTTGTCCTTGAGGCAATTTTTACCTCCACAACTGTGACTGTAGCACATGGCTGGAGCAACCTAGAAACAGAGAAGCCAGTAGAGCCAAAGAACAAAATCACTAACATAACACAAAAACTAAAGCATTGTTACACTAGTAATATCTTATCTTCTTATATAATATAGACGTTACTACAACAAGAGACATAATTACGTCATGCATCTAGTCATGCATGTTAACCAAAAGCTTAAATTCTGCCACGTCACTGGTTTTCCTGGCTAGCTCAGGCTACCCATTTCTTGCTCTAATAGCACTAGGGAAGAAGGAGCATTTGTAAAAAAAATGTCCTAGCATTGGAATGACGAATGTGCCTTTATCTTTGTGTCTTTCTGAGTATATTATTAGATTTCGGTTTTGTATTTGGAGATTATGGTTCAGTGTTTTATGTATAATTGCTACTTTACTTTTAAGTCTTCTATCCTGAAGGCTTTCTAAATTTAGTGATTTTACTAAAGGTTACTGTGAATATTCATTTGATATGAATCTCACTGCTCTATTTTGTGTCTGTTCCAGTTTCTTTATATTTTCTTGGGGTGTCCAAAACAGAGGATGCACATTCTATTACTGGCCTAAAAAATATTTAGTTTTATGCTCCTATTTGATTTATAGAAATTTCTTTTAAATAATAAATCCTAATGCTTTGTTTGATTTTTTGATAGTTTCATGACAGTTTCATCACATTTTTATTTATTTGTTATAACACCTAGGTATTTTGCGTTTTTAGTCTGTGTTACTGATTTGCCATGAATAAGATAAGTGGAATTAATTAGTTTTAGTTTTTTGTTTACTCTTAATAACCGACACTTTTCAGAGCAAAAAGACATGCTCCAATATGATTCACATTTCTGTAATTCATCTAATTCTCTTTGTAAAATTTCTGTATCTTGTGTTGTTTTTATTGTTCTATATATTTAGCTATCGTCTGCAAATAATCTGACTTTTGTTCCTGAGCTAATGCAATTTGGTAAATCATTTATGTAAATTAAAAATATTAGATGACCTAATACTGTTCCTTGAGATACATTTGAGTTTACTGTTATTGGTGTTGATGTAGAGCCAGTTATTTTTACAGTTTGTTCTCTCCCTTGATGTATTATATTAATAATTTCAGATGGGAGGAGAAGAAAGGGGGAGGGGGGCATCTCGTGTTGCTGCCCAAAGTATCTGCTAGAGGTGGTGAACAAGACATGATCCAATCTTGGCTAATACATAGTGCTAAGAAAAAATGTTCATGTGCTAATTGCATCTCATGCCTATTCCCAAAGCCCCCCCCCCCCCAGTTCTCGTTAGTCCAATGCCCAAAACTACTTACATTTATTACTTGTAGCAGAACCGGACTTATGGGTGAAGTGAATTTGTTGGCCCCAAATGAAATTAAAAAAATATATACAAGAAAGAGACAGCGAAAAAATATAATTACTCAATTAATTAAAGCTCATATATCGCAGAGTTAGAATAGTAAACATAGAGTCATAGTGCTCTACTATGTTTAAGATCTGATCCAAGTTTTGCAATTTTTTTTTTAGCCCCTTGCGAGGCCCCCACCAACAGGAAGCCCTAGGCGTGTGCCTACTTTGCCTTAATTTGCCTATGCCCAAAGCCGGCCCTGACGTTGAGGGGTTATGTTAACTTGTCGTTAAGTTAACTGTTTCTGAGCTTCACAGAAAAATACAAAAGTAGACTATTTACAATGAGATTTACCATCTTTTTAAATACATTTCTTTATTTTACAGCATTTGATGGTGATTTTTTATTTCGGGATCTCCTCTGAGTCCACCCAACTTTGATAGGTACCTGAAATTAGTTGGGGAAAAGTAAAGGCGATTTGTCGTTATGCTGGCCACATGACACCCTCTCTAAAAGTGGGCCAGATAAACAGATGACCTTTACATTATCTACCCTATCAATCGCAAGGTCTGAAAAGGGAACTTTACTTTTTTTTAAAAATCATGATGATCCAGTACATGAGTTTAATATACCTGAAAGAAGTTGAGCGTTGTTTAACATAAAGATGTGGCACTCTGTTTAGCATAGCTTGACAAGGCAAAATAAAAGTCATTGCTAAAAAAATTAATTATGACATTGCTAGACATTATAATTCAACTTTTTTTTTTAAATTTATAGGTTAGAGTTTGAAATTATTTTAGACAAAAGTCGAAGATATTTATCTATTACATTATTATATGTTACCGTAGTTGTAGTTGTTGGTAAAGTTGTGGTTGTAACTGGCGTTGATGGTGTACTGGCAGTTGCAGTGGAAGCTGTGCTCGCAGTAGAGGCTGTACTAGCAGTCGATGCTGCGCTAGAGGTGGTTGCTGCACTAGAGGGGGTTACTGTAGCAGCAGGGGTTACTGTAGTAGCAGTTGAGGTTGAACCGGCAGTGGACGCTGTTGTAGTGACAGTGGTCGTGGTTGTCGTTGCGATGCTAACTGTTGTGGTTGAATTGGAAGAATCACTGGAGCTGGATGCGGTTGTCGAAGCTGGTGCAGCTGTAGTGGTTTCAGATGTAGAAGAGGTAACTGCTGCTTTTGTCGTAGTAGCTTGAGGAGTTGTGGTGGTATCTGTTAAAAGTGTTGTCGTTTCGGAAGTAATTGTAGTAGGGGTTTTAGTTGTAGTTGTAGATGATGCTGTCGTGGTTGTAGATTCGGTAGTAGTGTCGGTTGATGAAGTTTCTGAACACGAACATGTAATGTAGATTAGGAAAAAAATAAAATGTGATACACCATTAAAGTATAAATTGCATTATATGTGACATGAAAAACTCCTGTCACTTGCGCAAGCCTTGCAATAGAGAGCCAGTCACACGTAAGTGCTCTAGACGGGAGAAGGCGCAGACCAAATGATTCAATCCCATTGTTGATTGTTTAACTGAGAAGTCTCGAATACCTTGGAGAGGTATTGACGTCAACCAACGTAGTTTAGGAATACTTAAAGAAAGATAGATCAATCAAGAAGGCCAAGAAGCTTTTTAAAAAACGGACTAACAATAACATAGACTGTATAAAGATCGTAGAGCTACTCAGCTAACTTTCGGGGTCATTGGTGCATGACATTGCTCAGTGCTTCGTATTTGTGATGGAATAATTATTGATGGTCAGTATTTTCATCTATTTAAGTTTAGTCAGAGTTATCTCTCAATTTGTACAAAGTGATTTATATTTTACTAACCGGATATGACCCGCGGGACTTAATTTGTGTATCACTGATCTAGCGCCATGTTCTCTTGCATAACTCATATAAAATACTGTGAAAATGGGTTTACCTGATTTGTTAAAAAGTTTCTTTCTTTAATGGAGATAACTTTGGGCATTTTATTATTTTTTCATGTTTTTTTTTAGGGTCTCTTGTTGTGGAAGAGACATTTAACATACACCACGGTCTCCGCTGTGATTTAAGAAACATTCATGTCAAATTTTATTAAGATTGGTCAAACAGTTTGGATTTCTAAATTGAGGCATATATAATCCTTACATTCTGTTTTATAAACTAGATTACTGTTCATTAAATTCACAGAAAATATATTCTACACTGTATTTTTTTAAAATAGAGGCATTGAGGCACCTTTGATATCGTGTAATGTGAGTAGTAGTATGGTGTGCAATCACAATGTGCTACCCTTCTAAATAAGTCCATTGCATTTGATTTTGATCTGCTGGTCAAGTGAATGTTTATAAAACAGTGATATTTATATACAAGTAACTTTACCTATGGTGCTTAACGTAGTACCTTCTGACGCGCCTGTTGTAGTACTTTCTGTGGTGCTGGATGTTTGTACACCCACAATCAAACTAAACGTCAAATAAGCCCATACAATACTCATCAGTAGGCCTGTGTGAAACGGGAAAAAAAAAGAATTGAACAAATGAAATGAAGTTATACATCTTTTGCATATTTATTAGCGCAAAATATTGATATAATAATCATAAAGTTATTGTTGATAATATTGTTTCCTTATCTATAATATATTAAAAGCTTAGGTTAGGGGGTACAATGAAATAATAATTTAAAGTATTCAAAGAGTTGTAGACCTAATGAAAATATTTGTTTAAAAATTGAAAAATCAATATATTTTCCCGAAATATAGCGCAAACGGCCCGACATGATGTTAGAAATGTCCAGAACTAGAATCGGCATTAGGCATACGCGGGACTTGGCCTCTAACCCTAATTTGTTGGCTGCCTGGTCGTGTGGAATGCTGTCGTTAGATGGTCTCGATGGTTCCGAGTTCGAACTGATTATGTAACACTAGAGTTCATGTCTAAAAACAAACAACAAACAACAAAGCTGATCTAAGGAAAAGAGATCCGCACTTACAGCTATATTTCTGGATAATGTAAAAATAATTCCCCCCTCATTCGATATCAAACAAAATAACTAACTATCAATAATACATCGACTAATTGATTCAAGTTTAAATTGATTCATGTTTTAATTGATTCAAGTTTAGCTACATACAATTAACTTAATCCACAAAAATGGTGTGGGAGAGATAGCGTTATCAATTATCTAAGTTTTCGAAAACCTACACATTTAGCGTTGTCTGTGAATACTGAAGGATTAATTTCATTTGTGTGGTATCAAACAAAATAATTAATTAACAGATTAATTGACTAACTAGTTAATTTAAAAAAAAATGATTTATGGCTTGTCTATGCCAATGAATAATTGTGTAAAGTTGCAACATGATCCGAGAATGGGTGTGGGAGAAATAACGCGTACAAACGTTTTACTTGACAGACTCAAGGAGTTGATATAAGCATTGTAACAAGAAGCGATCATAGTAGGCCCCAGCAGAAGAAAGGATCAACGGAATAGACACAGTGGAAACAATGCAATGGTGTGAACGGGTTAACAGATATAGTGGTGTTCCAACAGACTACGAAACATGAGAATACCGTGAAGTCGAATTACACTTAATGAATTATAGGATGTATTTAGATTCAATTAAAAGTAAAATCATTTACCGTATTTTATCTGTGAATATTGCAATATGGAAAGTGGGTTTACCTTTTAGACTGTGGAATAACTGCGAAACTTGAAGACTTGACATAATTAGTTCGTATGGTGTAGATTCTTGATTTGTTTGTAACTTGCAAGAGTCAGTGATTTTTTGGTTCGCTGATGTCTCGAGATGAAACAAGCTAAATAGATATTAAAAAAATTTAAATAAAAAGCTTATCTAAGGGGAATAGCTCCGCACTTACAACTATATTCCTAAAAATGTAGAAGTTATTTCCCTTATTCGATATCAAACAAAATACTTAATTACCAATAATTAATGGAATAACGTTTTCAAAATTGATTTATGTAATGTTAGGCTCAACAATAAATAATTGTTTAAAGTTGCAATTCCATCCGAGAATGGTTTTGGAAGAAATAATGTGTACAATTATCTAAGGAGACAAAAATCGTACATATTTAGCAATATCTCTAAATTCTGAAAGGTTAATTTCACTTGTTGTTATCAAATAATTAATTAACAGTAATCACTTGACTTATAGGTTAATTTTGTTTATTGATTCATCTATTGTCTACGCCAGGGGTTGGCAAATTACGTCCCGCGGGCCACATGCGGCCCGTTGGAGTATTTCATGCGGCACCTACAGAAATCAGGTGTGCCCACAGTATATACTTATAAAATGCAAATATATTAAAAATAATATCTATATAAATTAATACTTTCTCATAATAAAAAGTTTCAAGCAAACGAGGACTATGCTTATTGGCTCTACATCAATACAGTCAATTGAAGTTACAATCTCTAACCAGTATTTATTCAATGCTATGAAGAACAGTGTTGAGTGTTGGGTAGGCTTGGAATAAGATGACAGATACTGTAAATGACTGTGAAAAATAGTTTCTCTGCATATATATATATACATATATACATATATATATATATATATATACATAAATACATACATATATACATACATATATATATATACATACATACATACATATATCCATATATATATATATATATATATATATAACCTTAAACTCTAAACAGGAAAGTTTGCACAAAGCTGCATAAAATTTCAGTTTCTCATTATTAAAAGACCTTTAAACAACAAACCCTAAGAGAGTATCGACTGTTGTATACAGGTTGTTCCAATAAGGAACTAAATAATCCAATGTATTCACTAATTTATTATGGGCACGGCAATTGAGTAAATTACACAATCTCAAAAAAGAAATTATTATGTTCCTTGAAGGAAATTGACTGTGACTTTGTTACCAATGTTGTGAAAGAGTGAAAGAGAGACTTCATGTTTTTCATACGACATGTAGCAAAGGGTTGTTTGCCTATGAAATGTAAGTGCATGTTAAATCTTTTCAAACGAGGCTTTCCCATTTCTACAACCACGCTGAAGAAAACAGGTTTTGTCATTTTCCTTTGCTGAAAAGTGAAACTATTTCTAGTGAAACGATTAAAAGTACAACACTTATTTAGATTCCTTTATTGTGCAATTTATAAAAGCAAATTTTAAGACGTCAAGATCCAGTTTTCGATACCATCAGCTCACCAGTGGCCTCCAGATCAGGCTGTTCTCCGAAAAGTTCATGTTCTATAGGAGGGCCTTGTGGCCAGAGTCTTGTTCTGGTTTCTTGATTTAGTATGTCCTTCAATATGGTTAGCATTCTCTGGTGATGTTCCACAAGGGCAAGTTTCGCTCGTTCCAACATTTAACTCATGGGACACATATTGTCTCATTCAGTGAACAATTTTTTTTTAAATTTTTTTTTGTGGAAACTAAACAAGTATAACCACTGGTCGATGTCGACTGACAGTAATTTGACAGCAGTCACAAGGGTAACAACTAGTAAGCTAGTTTCACAGATTCGTAACATTATGCATGAGTGTACTGCACATTAAGTACAACTGTATATTAGTGTTATAAAAAACGACAGCAATTAAAAAAAAAAAAATCTTAATTTTTTTCAAAAATGGCTGATTCTTGTTGTAATTCCTCAAGGTGGAGTGTGGAAAAGAAAAAGAAACGTGAAAATAATACAGTGTAAATACAGTGTAAATATAAAAAAATATGAATTAAAAGGCATTGTACAGAGTTAGCTAGCGTATATTTTAAGTTATATATATATTTTGTAAAATGCGGCCCTCCTCGATACAAAAAGGTTGCCCACCCCTGGTCTACGCCTATGATAAATTGTGTAAAGATTCAACTTGATACGAGAACTGGGTAACAGATAGGTCGTAAGGAAGGCAAGAAAAGGAGTATGACCTGTTTGTGAAATGATTTCAAAATTTGTTTACTGTTTTTAACATATATATCATTAAACAAAAAAAAAGCTTCATGTTAAGTAGTAAGAAAGAGTGGGTAAATGGTTTGCCTTTACTCCAATTCTAAAGATCTACGAAAATTCAAGATCAAAATTCTTGTGCTGGACAATAAATCAATATCAGCCAGATGGCCTTCTTTTCCAAAGCTGACAGTATTCTAGGGCTGATTCATCTAACTCTCATAAACGTTCGCGTCAACGAGAATTAGGTATAGACTAGAGTTGATACAACATAGCAGTAGGCCAAAATAGTTGGTACAAACTAATAAAGCACACTACTCAACAGATGGAGTGTGTAGCCAGTTGATGTGAATTTCAGAATTTTTCTTTAAAAAGTAATAAGCAATAACGAAAAGGACAAAGATATTGTAAATTGCACATTAATAGAGATTACTTGATGAGCCCATCTAATCAGCCTGGACCGGCCTTGGATAATTGGAGGCCCTAGGTGAAGTGAGTTAGGAGGCCCCAAATAAAATAGAAAAATAAAAACTGAACAGCGAAATAACTAATTAACGCAATTTATTAAAAACCTAGTGTACTCCAACAATAACACCGAGGAATAGTTTCACAATTTTTTCCTGTGCGAGAACATCATCAATCGGTGGCTCTAGGTGGCTTCCTAATTTGCATATGCCTAAGGCCGGCGTAAATTAGCAGTATCAGTGTAGTGTAGTTTTAAAAGTTAAAAAGAAATCGAAATAACTTTGGTCTTTAAAAAAGAGAAGCAAAGGTTCACACTTTGCAATCTATAGGGGCAGATGACGTAAAGCTCATCAGTTTCTGTGGGTATAATGTGGCCAGCACAACAACCAGCCTCCCTCCCTAACGTATGTCAGGTTTTAGTAACCCATTAGAGTTCGATGGACTGATGGGTGGACTGTTTGGTGGACTGTTGGGTGGACTGATGGGTGGACTGATGGGTGGACTGATGGGTGGACTGTTTGGTGGACTGATGGGTGGACTGTTTGGTGGACTGATGGGTGGACTGATGGGTGGACTGATGGGTGGACAGTTTGGTGGACTGATGGGTAGACTGTTTGGTGGACTGATGGGTGGACTGATGGGTGGACCGTTTAGTGGACTGATGTGTGGATTGTTGGGTGGACTGATGGGTGGACTGTTTGGTGGACTGATGGGTGGACTGTTTGGTGGACTGATGGGTGGACTGTTTGGTGGACTGTTGGGCGGACTGATGGATGGACTGATGGGTAGACAGTTTGGTGGACTGATTGGGTGGACTGGTGGGTGGAATGATGTGTAGACTGATGGGTAGACTGTTTGGTGGACTGATGGGTGGACTGTTGGGTGGACTGATGTGTGGACTGTTTGGTGGACTGATGGGTGAACTGTTTGGTGGACTGATGGGTGGACTGATGGGTGGACTGTTTGGTGGATTGATGGGTGGACTGTTTGTCGGACTGATGGGTGGTCTGTTTAGTGGACTGATGGGTGGACTGTTTGGTGGACTGATGGGTGGACTGTTGGTGGACTGATGGGTGGACTGTTTAGTGGACTGATGGGTGGACTGTTTGTTGGACTGATGGGTGGACTGTTTGGTGGACTGATGGGTGGGCTGTTTGGTGGAATGTTGGGCGGACTGATGGGTGGACTGTTTAGTGGACTGATGGGTGGACTGTTTGGTGGACTGATGGGTGGACTGTTTGGTGGACTGATGGGTGGACTGTTTGGTGGACTGTTGGGCGGACTGATGGGTGGACTGATGGATGGACTGATGTGTGGACAGTTTGGTGGACTGATTGAGTGGACTGGTGAATGGAATGATTGGTGGACTGTTTGGTGGACTGATGGGTGGACTGATGGGTGGACTGTTTGGTGGACTGATGTGTGGACTGTTTGGTGGACTGATGGGTGGACTGTTTGGTGGAATTATGGGTGGACTGTTTGGTGGACTGTTTAGTGGACTGTTTGGTGGACTGATGGGTGGACTGTTTGGTGGACTGATGGGTGGACTGACGGGTGGACTGATAGGTGGACTGTTTAGTGGACTGTTTGTTGGAATGTTGGGCGGACTGATGGGTGGACTGATGGGTGGAGTGTTTTGTGGACTGATGGGTGGACTGTTTAGTGGACTGATGGGTGGACTGTTTGGTGGACTGATGGGTGGACTAATGGGTGGACTGTTGGGTGGAATGATGGGTGGACTGTTTAGTGGACTGTTTGGTGGACTGATGGGTGGACTGATGGGTGGACTGATGGGTGGACTGTTTAGTGGACTGTTTGGTGGACTGTTTGGTGGACTGATGGGTGGACTGTTTGGTGGACTGATGGGTGGACTGATGGGTGGACTGTCTCATGGACTGATGGATGAACTATTTGGTGGACTGATGGGTGGACTGTTTGATGGACTGATGGGTGGACTGTTTGGTGGACTGTTGGGTGTACTAAAGGGTGGACTGTTGGGTGGACTGTTTGGTGGACTGATGGGTGGACTGTTGGGTGGACTGATGGGTGGACTGTTGGGTGGACTGATGGGTGGACTGATGGGTGGACTCACAGGAGTCCTAAGAATAACGAAGTTCAAATTTTCATTCTTCGAACCCGAGATCCCTCAGTACGGAAGTTAAACTCTTTACACCTCAGCCACTACGCCCCGGTCCTTCTTAAAATTACTTAAAATCTTTAAAAAAAAAGGTAACACTCAGGACTAAGGGCAACTAACTCAGAATCAATACTTTAAGACCACAATTTATTACCTCCCCCAAGAAGACTGACTCTCGGTGACTTTGTTTTGTTTCAGATCGTGTTGTTTCTCTCCAGGTCACCATGGTGACTTCATCATATATTGTAGCTGACAACTTAATCAGGAAACAGAAGCGTAAAGTCACATGACTTTGACCTTTTATGTTGGGCAACGGAAAAATCGATGAGGTCATTCTTGTAAAGTCATAAACTAAATTCAAAAGTAATTCGAGGGGCCATCATTGAATATCGACTTTTGGGTGATTGTTATAGATTTGTTTGATGACATCTTCCATAGGTACAATATGTAACAGTTAAAAGTCTCCAGATCCCTTAAATGTAAATTGTTTAGGCCTCTTGCTAATTAGATCAGTTATATTTTTAATGGGTATCATTACGTATACTTATCACAAAACAATATCATTATGTCATTATTTATACATATTATACATTATATCATAATGTCATTATGCATACCTAACATAAACAATATAATTTTGTCATTATTTATACCTTTCATAGATCATCTGTGTTATGTGTACATATCGGCACCTAATCCATTGTAGCAATTCCGTAGGTTAGGGATACAAGTTAATAAATAACTTAATAAAGTTATAAAATACTGGCTGTTATATTCTATTGAAGGAGTATCTGTACTTTTTAAGATAAAAATTATTTTTGCTTATACATTTAATTATCAGTTATTTAATGTCATAAATCGTTTTAGCTTCTCTTATTTCGAATGACTAAATGTGTTTTATACAAGTGTACAGCTGTGAACTATATAAACTGTATCTACAAAAAGTTAAATCCCAAACAATATGTATTTAAATCAGAGAGGGCAAAGCGTAGGCATATGTGAATAAATAATTCCACTTCAATCTTTTTTTGTGTGAACAGTAGTCTGTTTTTATTGTTGAAGATACATATATCATTAATACATTATATGCTGATTCTCAACTTTAAAAAAAAAAAAGCCTTTGGCAGCCTCGTTAAGCAGTGACAGGCCATTTAATTTTTCATAACAATTATGTAGAAAGGATTTGGAATCAATGTAAAAAGAAAGTCCAATCAATGCCTAGATTGTGTGCGTGTGTGCGTGTTTTCGGATCGACCCTGGCATTGCTCAATACCAAAGCTAATGAATGCGGTGGCCATGAGGGTGTCATTAATCAGGATGTTATCAATACGAAGCTACAGTCAATGGATTGCTATAAGAATTGATTTCATACAAACATAAATAGACATTTTACAAACTATTGAAACAATGCCACGTAAAACAATGTCCATTTAAGATTGTAGTAACTAGGTGCTAGGAAGTCCATAGAATTGTTTCATTTGTAAACACACAAAACAAAACAAAAACAATCAAGAAATAGAATCAAAGGAAATTAGTTTAACACTATCTTTGAAGTGCTGAAAACAAGTTTATTATATATGTTGTAGTCTAATAAACCCAATGATAGGATAAAGATTTATTTACCTGTTGTTAACAAATGTTCTGTTCTATAATAACAGAGAATAGAGAGATAACCTAGAGACTGACTGTAACAACAGAGCTTGTTGACACTGAGAATCTCTACATGACGGTAACATCTGGGCTTATTAAATTTGGTTTGAAAGTTGAGTTAAGAATCAAATAATACAAAGATATATCTTTACGTAGGCCTACATCAATGTTTCTCAACATTTTGCTAGTGACCACCTCATCTACAAATGACTATAAATTACATTCGTAACTCCTTTAACTAGTTAGGTGGTCTTCTGGGGAAGCGCTGAAATGTCCACTAGCGGAGTACGACGCGGATTTAAAAACAAAATGCGCATGCCATATAAGGCTACATAAAGAAAGCGGTCGGATGGGTCGACACTGGAGAGTGTGAAACATGGGTTTGTTCGTTTTAAAACATCTTGAAGCAAACCTGTCTTTGCACGTTAAAAACGTCAACAGGATGAGAGTATTTCAATATTTGTAAAGCGAGATAGTCGGGTTTCAAAGCGTTGCAAGACGTATTGGATAGTAATTTTAAAAGTTTAACATTTGTAGGCAGATCAGTAGAAGTTTTTAGATTTATGCATTTTGTAAACCAAGTGTTTATTTAACAAAAAAAAAAGGGGGCAGTGTAAGGAATGATTCTCTTTTACAATAGCTCATTCTTTTGTTATACAGAGCAAAATAATTGCTTTTATAAAGGTTGGTCAGCTGTTGAAAGGTTGGTCAGCTGTTGAAAGGTTGGTCAGCTGTTGAAAGGTTGGTCAGCTGTTTTAAGGTTGGTCAGCTGTTGAAAGGTTGGTCAGCTGTTGAAAGGTTGGTCAGCTGTTGAAAGGTTGGTCAGCTGTTGAAAGGTTGGTCAGCTGTTGAAAGGTTGGTCAGCTGTTGAAAGGTTGGTCAGCTGTTGAAAGGTTGGTCAGCTGTTGAAAGGTTGGTCAGCTGTTGAAAGGTTGGTCAGCTGTTTAAATGTTGGTCAGCTGTTGAAAGGTTGGTCAGCTGTTGAAAGGTTGGTCAGCTGTTGAAAGGTTGGTCAGCTGTTGAAAGGTTGGTCAGCTGTTGAAAGGTTGGTCAGCTGTTGAAAGGTTGGTCAGCTGTTGAAAGGTTGGTCAGCTGTTGAAAGGTTGGTCAGCTGTTGAAAGGTTGGTCAGCTGTTGAAAGGTTGGTCAGCTGTTTAAATGTTGGTCAGCTGTTTAAATGTTGGTCAGCTGTTGAAAGGTTGGTCAGCTGTTGAAAGGTTGGTCAGCTGTTGAAAGGTTGGTCAGCTGTTGAAAGGTTGGTCAGCTGTTGAAAGGTTGGTCAGCTGTTGAAAGGTTGGTCAGCTGTTTAAATGTTGGTCAGCTGTTGAAAGGTTGGTCAGCTGTTGAAAGGTTGGTCAGCTGTTGAAAGGTTGGTCAGCTGTTGAAAGGTTGGTCAGCTGTTGAAAGGTTGGTCAGCTGTTGAAAGGTTGGTCAGCTGTTGAAAGGTTGGTCAGCTGTTGAAAGGTTGGTCAGCTGTTGAAAGGTTGGTCAGCTGTTGAAAGGTTGGTCAGCTGTTGAAAGGTTGGTCAGCTGTTGAAAGGTTGGTCAGCTGTTGAAAGGTTGGTCAGCTGTTGAAAGGTTGGTCAGCTGTTGAAAGGTTGGTCAGCTGTTGAAAGGTTGGTCAGCTGTTGAAAGGTTGGTCAGCTGTTGAAAGGTTGGTCAGCTGTTGAAAGGTTGGTCAGCTGTTGAAAGGTTGGTCAGCTGTTGAAAGGTTGGTCAGCTGTTGAAAGGTTGGTCAGCTGTTGAAAGGTTGGTCAGCTGTTGAAAGGTTGGTCAGCTGTTTGTTGAAAGGTTGGTCAGCTGTTGAAAGGTTGGTCAGCTGTTGAAAGGTTGGTCAGCTGTTGAAAGGTTGGTCAGCTGTTGAAAGGTTGGTCAGCTGTTGAAAGGTTGGTCAGCTGTTTAAATGTTGGTCAGCTGTTTAAATGTTGGTCAGCTGTTGAAAGGTTGGTCAGCTGTTGAAAGGTTGGTCAGCTGTTGAAAGGTTGGTCAGCTGTTGAAAGGTTGGTCAGCTGTTGAAAGGTTGGTCAGCTGTTTAAAGGTTGGTCAGCTGTTGAAAGGTTGGTCAGCTGTTGAAAGGTTGGTCAGCTGTTGAAAGGTTGGTCAGCTGTTGAAAGGTTGGTCAGCTGTTTAAATGTTGGTCAGCTGTTGAAAGGTTGGTCAGCTGTTGAAAGGTTGGTCAGCTGTTGAAAGGTTGGTCAGCTGTTGAAAGGTTGGTCAGCTGTTGAAAGGTTGGTCAGCTGTTGAAAGGTTGGTCAGCTGTTGAAAGGTTGGTCAGCTGTTGAAAGGTTGGTCAGCTGTTGAAAGGTTGGTCAGCTGTTTAAATGTTGGTCAGCTGTTGAAAGGTTGGTCAGCTGTTGAAAGGTTGGTCAGCTGTTTGTTGAAAGGTTGGTCAGCTGTTGAAAGGTTGGTCAGCTGTTGAAAGGTTGGTCAGCTGTTGAAAGGTTGGTCAGCTGTTGAAAGGTTGGTCAGCTGTTGAAAGGTTGGTCAGCTGTTGAAAGGTTGGTCAGCTGTTGAAAGGTTGGTCAGCTGTTGAAAGGTTGGTCAGCTGTTGAAAGGTTGGTCAGCTGTTGAAAGGTTGGTCAGCTGTTGAAAGGTTGGTCAGCTGTTGAAAGGTTGGTCAGCTGTTGAAAGGTTGGTCAGCTGTTGAAAGGTTGGTCAGCTGTTGAAAGGTTGGTCAGCTGTTGAAAGGTTGGTCAGCTGTTTGTTGAAAGGTTGGTCAGCTGTTGAAAGGTTGGTCAGCTGTTGAAAGGTTGGTCAGCTGTTGAAAGGTTGGTCAGCTGTTGAAAGGTTGGTCAGCTGTTGAAAGGTTGGTCAGCTGTTGAAAGGTTGGTCAGCTGTTTAAATGTTGGTCAGCTGTTTAAATGTTGGTCAGCTGTTGAAAGGTTGGTCAGCTGTTGAAAGGTTGGTCAGCTGTTGAAAGGTTGGTCAGCTGTTGAAAGGTTGGTCAGCTGTTGAAAGGTTGGTCAGCTGTTTAAATGTTGGTCAGCTGTTGAAAGGTTGGTCAGCTGTTGAAAGGTTGGTCAGCTGTTGAAAGGTTGGTCAGCTGTTGAAAGGTTGGTCAGCTGTTGAAAGGTTGGTCAGCTGTTGAAAGGTTGGTCAGCTGTTGAAAGGTTGGTCAGCTGTTGAAAGGTTGGTCAGCTGTTGAAAGGTTGGTCAGCTGTTGAAAGGTTGGTCAGCTGTTGAAAGGTTGGTCAGCTGTTGAAAGGTTGGTCAGCTGTTGAAAGGTTGGTCAGCTGTTGAAAGGTTGGTCAGCTGTTGAAAGGTTGGTCAGCTGTTGAAAGGTTGGTCAGCTGTTGAAAGGTTGGTCAGCTGTTGAAAGGTTGGTCAGCTGTTGAAAGGTTGGTCAGCTGTTGAAAGGTTGGTCAGCTGTTGAAAGGTTGGTCAGCTGTTGAAAGGTTGGTCAGCTGTTGAAAGGTTGGTCAGCTGTTGAAAGGTTGGTCAGCTGTTGAAAGGTTGGTCAGCTGTTGAAAGGTTGGTCAGCTGTTGAAAGGTTGGTCAGCTGTTGAAAGGTTGGTCAGCTGTTGAAAGGTTGGTCAGCTGTTGAAAGGTTGGTCAGCTGTTGAAAGGTTGGTCAGCTGTTGAAAGGTTGGTCAGCTGTTGAAAGGTTGGTCAGCTGTTGAAAGGTTGGTCAGCTGTTGAAAGGTTGGTCAGCTGTTGAAAGGTTGGTCAGCTGTTGAAAGGTTGGTCAGCTGTTGAAAGGTTGGTCAGCTGTTGAAAGGTTGGTCAGCTGTTGAAAGGTTGGTCAGCTGTTGAAAGGTTGGTCAGCTGTTGAAAGGTTGGTCAGCTGTTGAAAGGTTGGTCAGCTGTTGAAAGGTTGGTCAGCTGTTGAAAGGTTGGTCAGCTGTTGAAAGGTTGGTCAGCTGTTGAAAGGTTGGTCAGCTGTTGAAAGGTTGGTCAGCTGTTGAAAGGTTGGTCAGCTGTTGAAAGGTTGGTCAGCTGTTGAAAGGTTGGTCAGCTGTTGAAAGGTTGGTCAGCTGTTGAAAGGTTGGTCAGCTGTTGAAAGGTTGGTCAGCTGTTGAAAGGTTGGTCAGCTGTTGAAAGGTTGGTCAGCTGTTGAAAGGTTGGTCAGCTGTTGAAAGGTTGGTCAGCTGTTGAAAGGTTGGTCAGCTGTTGAAAGGTTGGTCAGCTGTTGAAAGGTTGGTCAGCTGTTGAAAGGTTGGTCAGCTGTTGAAAGGTTGGTCAGCTGTTGAAAGGTTGGTCAGCTGTTGAAAGGTTGGTCAGCTGTTGAAAGGTTGGTCAGCTGTTGAAAGGTTGGTCAGCTGTTGAAAGGTTGGTCAGCTGGTTGGTTGAAAGGTTGGTCAGCTGTTGAAAGGTTGGTCAGCTGTTGAAAGGTTGGTCAGCTGTTGAAAGGTTGGTCAGCTGTTGAAAGGTTGGTCAGCTGTTGAAAGGTTGGTCAGCTGTTTAAATGTTGGTCAGCTGTTTAAATGTTGGTCAGCTGTTGAAAGGTTGGTCAGCTGTTGAAAGGTTGGTCAGCTGTTGAAAGGTTGGTCAGCTGTTGAAAGGTTGGTCAGCTGTTGAAAGGTTGGTCAGCTGTTTAAAGGTTGGTCAGCTGTTGAAAGGTTGGTCAGCTGTTGAAAGGTTGGTCAGCTGTTGAAAGGTTGGTCAGCTGTTGAAAGGTTGGTCAGCTGTTTAAATGTTGGTCAGCTGTTGAAAGGTTGGTCAGCTGTTGAAAGGTTGGTCAGCTGTTGAAAGGTTGGTCAGCTGTTGAAAGGTTGGTCAGCTGTTGAAAGGTTGGTCAGCTGTTGAAAGGTTGGTCAGCTGTTGAAAGGTTGGTCAGCTGTTGAAAGGTTGGTCAGCTGTTGAAAGGTTGGTCAGCTGTTTAAAGGTTGGTCAGCTGTTGAAAGGTTGGTCAGCTGTTGAAAGGTTGGTCAGCTGTTGAAAGGTTGGTCAGCTGTTGAAAGGTTGGTCAGCTGTTGAAAGGTTGGTCAGCTGTTGAAAGGTTGGTCAGCTGTTGAAAGGTTGGTCAGCTGTTGAAAGGTTGGTCAGCTGTTGAAAGGTTGGTCAGCTGTTGAAAGGTTGGTCAGCTGTTGAAAGGTTGGTCAGCTGTTGAAAGGTTGGTCAGCTGTTGAAAGGTTGGTCAGCTGTTGAAAGGTTGGTCAGCTGTTGAAAGGTTGGTCAGCTGTTGAAAGGTTGGTCAGCTGTTGAAAGGTTGGTCAGCTGTTGAAAGGTTGGTCAGCTGTTGAAAGGTTGGTCAGCTGTTGAAAGGTTGGTCAGCTGTTGAAAGGTTGGTCAGCTGTTGAAAGGTTGGTCAGCTGTTGAAAGGTTGGTCAGCTGTTGAAAGGTTGGTCAGCTGTTGAAAGGTTGGTCAGCTGTTGAAAGGTTGGTCAGCTGTTGAAAGGTTGGTCAGCTGTTGAAAGGTTGGTCAGCTGTTGAAAGGTTGGTCAGCTGTTGAAAGGTTGGTCAGCTGTTGAAAGGTTGGTCAGCTGTTGAAAGGTTGGTCAGCTGTTGAAAGGTTGGTCAGCTGTTGAAAGGTTGGTCAGCTGTTGAAAGGTTGGTCAGCTGTTGAAAGGTTGGTCAGCTGTTGAAAGGTTGGTCAGCTGTTGAAAGGTTGGTCAGCTGTTGAAAGGTTGGTCAGCTGTTGAAAGGTTGGTCAGCTGTTGAAAGGTTGGTCAGCTGTTGAAAGGTTGGTCAGCTGTTGAAAGGTTGGTCAGCTGTTGAAAGGTTGGTCAGCTGTTGAAAGGTTGGTCAGCTGTTGAAAGGTTGGTCAGCTGTTGAAAGGTTGGTCAGCTGTTGAAAGGTTGGTCAGCTGTTGAAAGGTTGGTCAGCTGTTTAAATGTTGGTCAGCTGTTGAAAGGTTGGTCAGCTGTTGAAAGGTTGGTCAGCTGTTGAAAGGTTGGTCAGCTGTTGAAAGGTTGGTCAGCTGTTGAAAGGTTGGTCAGCTGTTGAAAGGTTGGTCAGCTGTTGAAAGGTTGGTCAGCTGTTGAAAGGTTGGTCAGCTGTTGAAAGGTTGGTCAGCTGTTGAAAGGTTGGTCAGCTGTTGAAAGGTTGGTCAGCTGTTGAAAGGTTGGTCAGCTGTTGAAAGGTTGGTCAGCTGTTGAAAGGTTGGTCAGCTGTTGAAAGGTTGGTCAGCTGTTGAAAGGTTGGTCAGCTGTTGAAAGGTTGGTCAGCTGTTGAAAGGTTGGTCAGCTGTTGAAAGGTTGGTCAGCTGTTGAAAGGTTGGTCAGCTGTTGAAAGGTTGGTCAGCTGTTGAAAGGTTGGTCAGCTGTTGAAAGGTTGGTCAGCTGTTGAAAGGTTGGTCAGCTGTTGAAAGGTTGGTCAGCTGTTGAAAGGTTGGTCAGCTGTTGAAAGGTTGGTCAGCTGTTGAAAGGTTGGTCAGCTGTTGAAAGGTTGGTCAGCTGTTGAAAGGTTGGTCAGCTGTTGAAAGGTTGGTCAGCTGTTTAAATGTTGGTCAGCTGTTTAAATGTTGGTCAGCTGTTGAAAGGTTGGTCAGCTGTTGAAAGGTTGGTCAGCTGTTGAAAGGTTGGTCAGCTGTTTAAATGTTGGTCAGCTGTTGAAAGGTTGGTCAGCTGTTGAAAGGTTGGTCAGCTGTTGAAAGGTTGGTCAGCTGTTGAAAGGTTGGTCAGCTGTTGAAAGGTTGGTCAGCTGTTGAAAGGTTGGTCAGCTGTTGAAAGGTTGGTCAGCTGTTGAAAGGTTGGTCAGCTGTTGAAAGGTTGGTCAGCTGTTGAAAGGTTGGTCAGCTGTTGAAAGGTTGGTCAGCTGTTGAAAGGTTGGTCAGCTGTTTAAATGTTGGTCAGCTGTTGAAAGGTTGGTCAGCTGTTGAAAGGTTGGTCAGCTGTTGAAAGGTTGGTCAGCTGTTGAAAGGTTGGTCAGCTGTTGAAAGGTTGGTCAGCTGTTGAAAGGTTGGTCAGCTGTTGAAAGGTTGGTCAGCTGTTGAAAGGTTGGTCAGCTGTTGAAAGGTTGGTCAGCTGTTGAAAGGTTGGTCAGCTGTTGAAAGGTTGGTCAGCTGTTGAAAGGTTGGTCAGCTGTTGAAAGGTTGGTCAGCTGTTGAAAGGTTGGTCAGCTGTTGAAAGGTTGGTCAGCTGTTGAAAGGTTGGTCAGCTGTTGAAAGGTTGGTCAGCTGTTGAAAGGTTGGTCAGCTGTTGAAAGGTTGGTCAGCTGTTGAAAGGTTGGTCAGCTGTTGAAAGGTTGGTCAGCTGTTGAAAGGTTGGTCAGCTGTTGAAAGGTTGGTCAGCTGTTGAAAGGTTGGTCAGCTGTTGAAAGGTTGGTCAGCTGTTGAAAGGTTGGTCAGCTGTTGAAAGGTTGGTCAGCTGTTGAAAGGTTGGTCAACTGTTGAAAGGAGGAATTCTCTTCATTAAAAATATTTTTTTGCTTGTTTTTTTTGTTACATAAAATATTTCCAAATGATCCTTAGAGTATTTATCAATGTATTTTATTTCTATTTTAAAAAAAACTGATTTAAAATAAAACACAACAACACTTATTTTGGTTCCTTTATAAAAAGAACACCTATAGACACTTATTGTCACCATGGGTTTGCTTGGAAAAGGGGGGGTCTCTTCACAGGCTTAGATACATCGACCTACAATTAAGACTAAGACTAAGACTGCTCTATTGATCCTTATGGAAATTTGTTGTTGATTACAAGGACTCTTTTCTCATATAAAGACAACACAACAGAAACATACACATAAATAGAACAGACTTCATAAAGAGTTCATTCAGCGACTACACACAGGCATCTTGGTCCTTTTCATGTTTCCTGATCAACGGCTGGCGTTGATATAGTCTGACCGAGTGAGGTACGAACGAGTTTTTGTACCGCTCTGTTCTTCTCTTGATTGCTTATAACACATAAAGCTTTATGTTTTTCATTGTAGACGATATGGAATTGTGCCCACATTGTAATTAAACAATACTTGCTTTACAAAATATAGTGTCATACAAGATGCTTTATTGTCTTTAAAATTAATCTTATTTGTCTAATCAATTTTTTTTTAAGCCACAGGGTAAAACGGATTTGTCAGCCAATTGTAATTAGTTGTTTTTTTTCTGGCCTTTTTCAATCAAAAATCGTCCTGACGTCACTAACATCAAGTCCTAATTTATAAAGCTTTATTTAGGGCGTCTCTGTGTCCACCCTAATCGAATGGATGCATGACATTAGTTGGTTTAAAGTAAAGGCGTTTGGTCGTTGTTTCGGGCCACATGACACCCTAGTTAACCGTTGGCCATAGATACATGTGATCTATATATAGTAACGTTCAATAATTGTATGTGTTTTTTGTTCATCTTATAGTTTGTAGTTTAAAAATAGAAATCAGCTTCTCGTCAAACGAGCGCTGGGCACCAAAGATGCAGACAATTTATTTTATTTATTTTATAGATGTGAAATGTAAAAGGAAACAAAATATATGTGGAAAGTGTGGGTTGTTTTTTATGACTAGAAGACACACGTAGAACAATAGCATCGCAGTGGACATTGAGACTTTATGTGATGAATGGAAAATAGTAAAAAAAAAAAAAAACTAAATAAAAAGTGACCATTGTTTTAATTTGAACTTTTTTTTGTTCACGTCGAATTGCATTTTTATTTGGTTTTCAATTTTATTGAGCTCTATATCAAAGTCCGGGAATGGATCTTCGGATGGCTGCCTGACACAGCTCAGTGTCCAAGAGTGTATTAAATGAATACTTGGACATTAGTGGACAGTCTTTAATATGACTTATTCAATGAATACTTGGACATTAGTGGGCAGTCTTCAATATGACTCATTCGATGAATAAATTAGTGGACAGTCTTCAATATGACTCATTCAATGAATACTAGGACATTAGAGGGCTGTCTTCAATATGACTTATTCAATGAATACTAGGACATTAGAGGACAGTCTTCAATATGACTCATTCAACAAATACATTACTGGACAGTCTTCAATATGACTCATTCAATGAATACATTACTGGACAGTCTTCAATATGGCTCATTCAATGAATACATTAGTGGACAGTCTTCAATATGACTCATTCAATGAATACATTAATGGGCAGTCTTCAATATGACTCATTCGATGAATACATTAGTGAACAATCTTCAACATGACTCATTCAATGAATACATTACTGGACAGTCTTCAATATGACTCATTCGATGAATACATTAGTGAACAATCTTCAACATGACTCATTCAATGAATACATTACTGGACAGTCTTCAATGACAGTCTTCAATATGTTTCGTGTCCAATCAAGATTGATTAAAAAACATCAACAATGAATCTCTACTGTTTACATCCACCCACCATTGTTAACAAAAATAACAATAACAAACCAGTATCCTTACTTTTGTCCGGCTAGTCGTGAAGATATCAGTGACATATCCTCGACGTTAAAGACCTCTTGCCCTTCCTCGGCCAATCAATAGGCCAGTGGTTTGACATGTGTCCTCAAAGAAACACGTTAATGTCAAGCAGATCAAATGTTAATGAAAATAACTTTAAAAAATCACAAAGTACTGACACCCACCCACAGCTACACACAGCTATAAACAAACACAACTAAATACTCACACCTACACACAGCAACATACAAGTGATACAACCTACGCACAGCTACACACACACACACACACACACTGAACATTGAGAAACAAAATTCAATGCCTAAAGTGTATGAGCTTTAAAGAATATGCAAATGAGCAGGAGCCTTTAAGGTAGAATCAGTACTTACTAGTCTACTCTGGGCTGGATTTAAGAGGCCCCGGGGCAGGATTTTTGTGGAGGCCCCAACAATTTTTTGAAAGCTTGAATAAAGATCCACCTATGAATGACAGTACTTCTACCTGAAGCAGGAAGAAAGAAAAACTTTCCTGTAAATTGAATCTCATGTTCACGAAACACATATTCAGGCCTCGCGGAACACTAGGGTCCCACAGGGCACAGTTTGGGAAACACTGCTCACTGACTATACTAAAATAAGTTAGTCAGTTACTCGCTCTCTTGCATACACTTAAAAAGACAATTAAATTTGTCTTTGCTGTTTTAATCTTACATGAATAAGGATTTCATTTAAAAAAACAGTTCTAAGAATAAAATTACGTCTATCCGCCTTTTAAGACTGATAATAAGATTATCAAGGTCCAGGCAGCCATCCTTTTGACTTGTCACTTATTCCAACCGTTACAAGTAATATGAAATTAGTGAAGTTTACATTTTATAAAACTAACTTATTAACTAAGTGATCGAACTATATGAAAAAAAAAACATTTTTAAAAATATTCTATTGTATAATGTGAATTTGTTCTTTTTTTTTTTGAAAAAAATATTATCAATAAAAGGAAGCCTTACTTGAACTTGTTTGTAATCAAGCAAAAACACCATGAAACAGTGTTGCTGATACAAAACACACTTCACGGTTACGATGCTTTCAGAAAATGTTCCTTCAAATTTAAAATCGTTCGTCTATGACAATATTTTATTTCTGTTCATTCATGCGTGATTCAGTATCGTCTTCCCATTTCGTTCTTTTTTTTTATCCTTTGACGTCCAGCTCTTCAGCATAATAGAAACATTACTCAATGACTTTGTCTAGTACATTGAATAATTAACCAGACAAGAAACGAATCTACACAATGTTCAAATAGTGAGAGGCGGCCGTTGACGTTACGACTCATTGATAAATTCAAAGAGGCAGAAACATTACGCATATCAATTGTGACAATTTCTTCTGCTCGTCTTTGAATGTATAATGACTTTGTGTCAGTGGTTCTCAATCTCTTTGTTCTTATTTCATTTGGTCTTTACTGCCATGTTTATGTTATTGTAAAAAAAATCTATAACATATTTTATTACTCATAAAATACTATTACAGCCACACTATGAAGATCAATGTTTAACATGAAAGAATAGAGTTATATTCTACTGCATACGTTAATTTAATAATAATAATGTTAAATAATAATGACTCACAAATGAATAAGAACACACCATTAAATTCACTTTTAGCTTTGAATAATTTTTATACTTAAATTAATACTTAATTTCCTGCCTAAAGTACATTTGTCTACATATAACTCCGAATCGCTTCATAAAATTTATTTGCTTCTAGCATGCTAACTTTGCAGTCTCTGTAAACTCAATGCCTAATACAATTCAGGACTTTTTAATCTTTCTGTTACAATGACTGTCGGTAATGAAATAAACGTTTTTTTCTGTTTCAAAAACGAGGAGATGTAATTAAAAGAACAAAACAGTTTAATTTAAAGCGTCTGTTTAGGCATGTTTATGAAGTGCACTTGCATAAAAAAAAGCAGGTTTTTAAAACAAAACTCTTTAACGTTTCAAATAGCTAATGATATATTGAACTAAACTTAAAGATACATTTCTTACATTAAACAAAATCAGTGTGTTTCCTCCTTCCTCCAGCCCAGGGATACCCAACCTATGCCCTAGTAGAGTGCCACAAGAGAATGCTAACCATTTACTCCAATACTGCAAAGAAGCTCAAACAAGAGATTTGTCCCTAAACACCCATGTTTGTAATTTTACTATTTTACACCAACTCAGAGTCAAACAAAAAAAAAATACCTGTTACAATGTGAATGCCTTAAATAAAGAAAAGAATGCATTGGTGGAGGCATCTTAGTGAATGTAAATACTCGTAAAAACCTGCCAAATCTAGAGGCTTTTTTTAGTTGGAACAACCGTTTTTTATATTACACCGCAGGGTGTTGCCAACTAGGTGAATTGTGGGACTTGCGAATTCAGGATTTTGAGCTTGTGACTTTTATAATTGCAGCCCAATGAATGACCACTCGACCAACCTGCTCCTTTAAGAGAGTAAATCTAAATAAAGCCGTATCTCTAGTACCGATGTTGTTCATAGCAGTAGGCTCTGTAAAAAAAAACAGTTGATTCCTTTCCATTTCACATGGCCATTATTCGGGATGGGATCGTTTTGGCGATGATAATTGAATGGTCCGATTGCATTACAAGACGGTTTTGGTACTTACGATTGGTTGCGAATAAGCAGTTTGTCTCTTTACCGAAATAGAATTTATTGTCATGATAAATTTGATTCAAACCAAACTATATCCTCAATGAGTCTTTCTCTTCCCTCCCCCCCCCCCCCTAAACCATTTCAATCCCAATTTGACCCTAGTATTGATTTAATGCTTAATAATTTCTCGTTCTCAGGTTATTTTTCAGTCAACCAACTGCATCGTCTGTAGGAAACAAAAGACGCAATCACATCCAGTTTTCACAAAAAGTCTGCACTTTACCTGATTATGTTTACACCCAGTGTAATCAGAATCAACCACGGTTTGAAACAATATAGCAATGTAGTTAATTGGTCACGTTGATAGCTTGCCATACAATTGAACCAATGGCTCATGGGATCAGCAGATCAATGCTCGATGACATATAGCGCAGTGTATTTTTAGGAAATAACGTGACAGATGGCGGGGCTATAGCAAAACAAACAGACCAGTTGGATTTTCCCATCAGTCAGTAATGAGCATTAAATAGAATACTCTTCAACATTTACTAATTAACGGTTAGCTAGTCTCCTTTAAAAGCAATTATAAAACAAAGGTGTCAGTTAAAATAAAAAGAAACATGAAGTTGTATGACAAATGAGTCTACAAAAGTAGACGCCTGGGTATCTTGAAGGACAAATGAAATACACCGATAGAGACCGATTCTTTTTACAAATCTTATATCAGCTTTGTCTGTCTGGTAAAAAGTTTGTACACGTTATTTCTCCCACACCCAATATCAGATCGAGTTGACATTTCGCAATTATTTCTAGTAGGCCTACCTAACAAAAAAGGAATCAATAAAAAATTAACCAATTAACTAATTCACTATTGGTAATTATTTATTTTGTTGGTACCAAACAAGGGAAAGAAATAGTACTTGACAGATATGGTGGTATAAGTTGAATACGTCCTCCTGGTGAGGCTTGTGTTCTAAATGAAAAAAGTTGTGTTTTTTTTTGTATCGTATATTGCTGTAAAGGTAGTCTATAGATGTTGGCTTACTTAGTTGTAAGAGTATTGTACAATGTCATATTAGAGTTTAAACATAAGGTTCATTAAGGTTCATTGGATTTATTCTTATTGAAAGAGACTGTCTAGTACTTGTCTATGTTAATCATGTGACTAAGTCTTATCTTCTTATCTTATATAATCCAGACGTTACTTCAAAAAAGAAGATGATTACGTCCTACGCGTCATGCATTAGTCATGCATGTTAACCAATTAATTAAATTCTGCCAAGTCACTGGTTTTCCTGGCTAGCTCAGGCAACCCATTCCATGCTCTAATAGCACTTGAGAAGAAGGAGTATTTGTACGTCAATTCTAATGTGAATGTTTGTTAAAGCTCAAAGTATTCAACTTTCGAATCACTTAAAAATAGACAAGAAAAACATTAAAAATACTTTTTTTAAGACAATACCTACTTTCTTCAACTGAAGAGCGATTGTTTTTCTCTTAAAAATGAATGAATGTTAGATTAAAAACAATGGAACATTTTTTTACCCGTATCTGCTCCCTTTCTCACCGAGAAAGAATCATGGCTTAAGCGAATGTATAGATCAAGTAAACTTTCCAATATTCCGACGATAAGCCTTTTGATCTAGAATTAGAAGATAATGCGCAAAATTTTTCCTAAACATTAAACTCTTGAATAATTAAAGCCTTACATTCGGATATTCCCGAAATTCATTTCAAGAATGTGATAGTTCTTTCAAAACCGATGTTGAACATAGACCTATGTCTAAATCTCTAGCCAAATTTATTAAAATTTTTACTTGAAAAATGCTAACTATACTCAATGCGCCTTGAGCCCAATAATAGAATATGCATCCTCTGTTTGGGACCCCTCAACTCAAGAAAATGTTGAGAAATTGGAACAGACACAAAATAGAACTGTGAGATTCATAACAAACGAATATTCTCATTTGACTAGAGTAACACCTTTAGTAAAATCACTAAATATAGAAAGCCTTCAGGATAGAAAACTCAAAAGTAAAGTAGCAATTATACATAAAACACTGAACCATAATCTTCAAATACAAAAACAAAATCTAATAAAATACTCAGAAAGACACAAAGATAATGATACATTCCTCGTTCGATACGCTAGGACAAATTCGTACAAATGCTCCTTTTTCCCTAATGCTATTAGAGCATGGAATGAGTTGCCTGAGCTAGCCAGGAAAACCAGTGACTTGGCAGAATTTAAGTCATTGATTAATATACATTACTGAATGCATGACGCGTAGGACGTAATCATCTTCTTTTTTGAAGTAACGTCTGTATTATATAAGATACGATAAGATAGCCAACTAGCTAGGAACTTTTTCTCGGCGAAATATATCAACTGTTCAATTTGTAGGAAAATCTTTACAGCCATATTTGAGATTGACTGTCCATGCAGGTTCCTGGCTGGTTCCAGTTCCATGAAGTTCTGACTTGGTATTGTACAAAGATAGTACAAAGATATGTGATCGATGTATTCACTGTTTAGTTCGATGTTTCAGTGATCAAGTTACAAATGTAGGCCTCAGAGTTGGTTCTGCGTTAGTAAATGATTTTAACTGTTGACTGTTAGCCTACAAAGGTTTATTAGTTCCCACAGCGAATATTTATCTTGTTTTTGAAACCCAAACATAAGAGTTGAAAGCTCAACAGCGCGATGGTGTTTAACTAAAGCGTTCAATTAAGTGTTCATTACACTCATGTTTACACCGTTAAGAGAAAGTAAACATATTATGTTAGAACATTGTGTGAGCCTTCATGGGACAAGAGTAAGTCAATAGTTTAGAACTTCATTAATTACAGTACATGTAGTCATCAATTAATTTTCACTCCATCAGCGTGCTGCAGTACAGAGTGCTAAGACTGATAAGAGTGCTAAGAGTGCTAAGACTGCTAAGGAAAGAACGTAATCTAGGTCAACGAGACTTTTGCGAAGAAAAAAAAAAGTTCCATGTACATAAAAACTCCTTAGATTCAGGGAACCAAAGTGAAGCCTATCACCTACAGTCAGAGTTTGTTAGATTCAGGGAACCAAAGTGAAGCCTATCACCTACAGTCAGAGTTTGTTAGATTCAGGGAACCAAAGTGAAGCCTATGACCTACAGTCAGAGTTTGTTAGATTCAGGGAACCAAAGTGAAGCCTATCACCTACAGTCAGAGTTTGTTAGATTCAGGGAACCAAAGTGAAGCCTATCACCTACAGTCAGAGTTTGTTAGATTCAGGGAACCAAAGTGAAGCCTATGACCTACAGTCAGAGTTTGTTAGATTCAGGGAACCAAAGTGAAGCCTATCACCTACAGTCAGAGTTTGTTAGATTTAGGGAACCAAAGTGAAGCCTATCACCTACAGTCAGAGTTTGTTAGATTCAGGGAACCAAAGTGAAGCCTATCACCTACAGTCAGAGTTTGTTAGATTCAGGGAACCAAAGTGAAGCCTATCCCCTACAGTCAGAGTTTGTTAGGTTCAGGGAACCAAAGTGAAGCCTATCACCTACAGTCAGAGTTTGTTAGATTTAGGGAACCAAAGTGAAGCCTATCACCTACAGTCAGAGTTTGTTAGATTCAGGGAACCAAAGTGAAGCCTATCACCTACAGTCAGAGTTTGGACCAAGACATCCAATAAACAATAGAGATGACAATGGATAAGGTTTGTCAAACATATACAGAACTGACATTTCAGACGGAGAAAGTGACACATTCGTACAAGTGCTCTGTCTTCCCTAGTGCCATTACAACAGGCGAATGGTTGCCTGAATCAGACACGGTAAACTAATGACTTAGTAGAGTTGAAGTCTCTAATTAACATGCATGACTAGATTTACACATGAATACGGGTAGGACGTAATTATCTTCTGTTTTAAAGGAACGTCTGTAATTTATAAGAGATAAGATACTCATTTAATACTTATTTTAATGAAGAACAATGAAATAATTGATCAACTTAGCTTCTATTAAAATATCGATCTCAAAAAAACTCGTACCGAATGTTTAAGCTTCTCCAATACATGTGAATGCACCAGAGCGTAAAGTCGTGCTACAGTTTTAGATCCAAAATATTGGCAACAATACAAAAAAAAAAGTCAGACAGACAGATGGACAAATATATCGCTTTGTTTGTAAAGGCAGAAGAATGAAAGTTTAATTTTGCAAAATATTTTGCCAAGCAACTGTCAGACGTGACCAGAATAATGTCACCAAGTGAAGGTCGTTATGTTTCTAACTTCAGTCCATTGTGCTAGGCAGACGAGAGGTGGCATGTCCAGGCATTGAAGCTGTACACTGTGACGTAATGTTTATATTAAGGTGAAAAAAATTGAAGTGGGGTTACCATATAATAATATGTGCATTCAAAGTGATAACAAATACTACTTTAGGCTTGTTTTTCTTTGAGCATATAGATCAAGTAAACATATAAATCTAGTGAACATTTAGATCTAGTGAACATATAGATCTACTGACAAAAAACATATAGATCTAGTGAACACATAGATCTGGTGAACACATAGGACCTAGATCTAGTGAACAGGAAAATGCGGCCTTAACAGTGCGTGGGGCCCTGGGCGAAATTGATATGCGGGGCCCTGAGCCGTAAGGGACATTTGAAGTACATAAACTCGAAGTCTTCTCCATCTTAACTTCTGGATCTGATACGTCCACAAAATGCTATGTAAAAGACATCTGTTCTTTGTGGCTAACAAGCAGTCAAGAAGGACGGGAAGATATGCCATCGAGTGATTGAGCTTGTTTTGTATCCTGTATCCGAGGTACTGGTCGTGAGCTTCGGCATTTTTTAATTAGCTGAAGATGTTTTTGCATACGTGCATGGTTGGGTCGAATTTGTCAAGCATCTCAACTAAGCCTAAAAACTGACCTTTGTTTGGCGCATACATTTCTCTGTTCTTCCAAGACATGCGCTGTTGTTTTGACAAGGTACTGAACGATCGTTAGAATTCTTGCTAAGACTGCGCGCTAATGCCGTTTGTCTTTTCTAGTTTGTTCTAGCATCAAGTCATCCATTGCGCTACCCTCGGACATTCTCAGAGATTAATCCAACCACGCTTAAACATACTTATAAGCAATGCTTTTTTTGTGACGGAACGCACGATACGGCGTACAGGCACTTTTTTAAATGTGGGGAAAAAGTATTACTTTTCTTGTATTTTAACGTCTATTATTAATTTATTAGTAGTTAAAAGTTAGGCAATCCATCACTGAGTACCGGCACCCTATTTTTTTCTTGTACATAAAAAGCACTGCTTATAAGTATGGATGGTGCATGGCCGGTGCATAGGCGCGCTGCGTTGTTTTTCATTCGTCTCGATGGTCTTGGGTTCATACCCTGCCCGCTGCCATCCCTCTTCGTCCTGCGGGAGGTTTGAATAAGAAGTAGATTATATTCAACTCTTAAGAAACATCCGAAACATGTAAAACATTTGGCAAACATTTGAATGTGATTAACAAACACCTCGTGCTGCTGAATTTTATTACCAACATGTTTCCAGTCGCAGCAGCTTTCATTTGCAAATGTGCCTCCAGTAGCTATTGTGCCAAAAAACTTAGTGGAAAAGAAAATACTGTCTTTAGTCTTTGGTATGAGAACAAAGTGTACGATAGAAGCTACAGTGGTCCATTGACTTTCGCAGATACGTTTTTCTAATAAAAAAAATACATCCGAGTTTTTTTTTTTGTGTTTTTTTTTTTTACACTGAAACACGGGTTTTCACACGGCCACCCAATGAATATGTACAGTAGCCTAGTGGGGAATGAATACGTCATCGTCAAAGCTTCTGGATGTTGATTGGCCGAAAAAACAGTACCAAACAATCATTCTCAAACACCCTCGTCCCTTTTTTTTATGTCGGACTAAAAAAACAGTATATTAACTGTACATGTGGCAATTCTTTTTATACTGTAATGCGACATAACAGTACTTATGACAGTATATTTACGGTTTATGAACAATTCTTTTTATACTGTACTGCGACGTAACAGTTCTGTATGGCTCTTTATTTACGAAATAAACGATTTGATTGGTTGCTTCCGGCTACGTGTTGGTTTTTTATAGCCAGGTGAACTTCTAAACAGTAATAGCCTTATCTTCTTGTCTTATATGATGCAGACGTTACTTCAAAAAGAAGAAGATTACGTCCTACGCGTCATGCATTTAGTCATGCATATTAACCAATGACCTGCCAAGTCACTGGTTTTCCTGGCTAGCTCAGGCAACCCATTACATGCTCTAATAGCACTAGGGAAGAAGAAGCATTTGTACAAATTTGTCCTAGCATATGGGACGAGGAATGTGCCTTTATCTTTGTGTCTTTCAGAGTATTTTATTAAATTTTGTTTTTGTATTTGATGATTATGGTTTACTGTTTTATGTATAATTGCTACTTTTTTATTCTTCTGTCCTGAAGGCTTTCTAAATTTAGTGATTTTACTAAAGGTGTTACTCCAGTCAAATGAGAATATTCGTTTGTTATGAATCTCACTGCTCTATTTTGTGTCTGTTCCAGTTTGTTAATGTTTTCTTGAGTTGAGGTGTCCCAAACAGAGGATGCATATTCTATTATTGGGCTCAATGCGCGTTGAGAATATAACAGACCTGGCCAATGAATGTGGTCTGTATAGGCTTAATGGGGAGCGAGCTCCAAACCTTCGGTCAGAATAGGTCATAAGTTTTCTAGAAGAGGGGAGTCCATGGAGCGTAGGGCTCTCTGGGGGACAATTGGAGTTTCATTTCACTAAGGTACAAGGGCATTCATCATTGTACTCTTATGAAATTGTGGTCATCATTTAACTCTCTACTCCAAGGACACTGTGGTTATCTTGAAAACAACTACAGCACTCACTGGGTGTGTACAGCATTACATCAGAAAAACAACAATTTCTGCGGGTAAAGCCGCAGCCGCACCACTTTCGGAAGTAGCCTATTACATTAATTTCTGAATATAGATTTCTCTGGCGCCGCGATTTGGAAGCAGATGCAAGACATGGGGACAGTTGGAGAGACTCGCCCAGAACTGAGATGTTTGGAGGAAGCTGGTTGGTGGCCCAGAATTGACAACAGGCAGAGATGAGATGAGATGATAGATTTATAGAGATCATAACAACAGAGAGGCCACGTTGCCAAAGATAATACGAATTTCTAATTCTTCTTACTAATTGATGTATTATATTTCAGAAGTCAGATATGCTTCTTTTACCATTTCGCACTACACTGTGACTACACTATTGATTCTTGCCGAAAAACCTATGATCACAATGATATATATTTATCTTTATTATTTTCTTCTCTCTTAATATCCAATAAATACTATAAGTACGTCATTCGTCTAAGTCGAATTATGTCCGAATGTAATAAAATAATTATATTACTAGTCGACCCGCGGCGTAGCATACGCCGCTATTTTGCAGGGCCGGACTTAGGCCACTGCAACCTATGAGACCGCAGTGGGCCCCGCACTTTCATAGACAAAATTGCCAAGTTGGGGTGTCATTCAATATGGAAAACGCCATTCCTACGCGCGATAAAAAACGGCATTATACAATACCCGTAATTGTGAAATCCGGTTAAAGAAGCTTCTTGCACGTCAGACTAATGTAGAATTACTTGAGGTCAACATTTCTTGAAGATAGATTGAAACATTTGTTAATTCTTGCTACTGAGCGTGATCTATGCAGAAATCAGAATTTTTATGATATACTGTTTGACTTCGTTACATGCAAGGCTCGTTAAGTAATTCTATACTTAGTAAAAATGCATAAAATGCAATGGCTCTAATAGAAACGCTTAATTTTCACTTATTATAGCTATCCCTACCCAGACTGGCCCTGCGCAATCCATATCGCGTAGGGTCCCGCAATGGTTATGTCCGGCCCTGCTATTTAGTGACGGGTGAATACAGGGAAGATTACTTGTTCTTCCTCCGCCCCCTTTTTTTTGGCCGCAAAAGTTACATGGGGTAACTCTAGTCCGACTTGCAGAAATAAAATACTTATCTTTCCATGACTTTTGGTGGTGTAAGGCATGGTTGGACCATGAAGAGAATTATATACATCATTATTTCGCTTTTTAAGTCTAAAACTTGTTCTTTTCAATTTCTTTATCTTTTTGTCTCTCCTAGATAGCCTGATAAACATCAAACACAGTCAAACTTGTCACGTGACTCTAATGAGAGAAGTGTTTTCCCCTTGCTGATAATGCCAGAAGTAAAATGGTATTGAGTTGTGTAGAGAACTAGGACGCAGTAAAAAGCGAATGCTGTAAGTTTCGATTCTACGCCTAAAATCCTCTTATCCAATTTCTCACTTTCTCTAGTAGGCCTATGGACATTGAAAATGTTTATAGTGTTAATGGACTTCGATCATCTGTTCGATTAGAAAGGGAAGCAATAATTTAAATGTAAACTAAGGGAGAATAAAGATTGTGATTATGAAATCAAAGCTCCTTTTTATTTTTACTATTTTTACTAAGCGAGGCAAAGCAGACACACAACATGTTTATGTAGTGGATGGTTTTATGTGAACATAATTCATTGCTTGGAAAGACTTTCAATACATGATTAACTGCTACACGAAGAATTTGATATATCTTACAGGTGGCTCATTCGGCAGTACCACTGGCACATTTGGTTTATACGCCCACCGGTTTAGCCTAAATACCCATATAGCCAGGCCGCCTCTGGTTTCTATTGTCAGTGTATAGCCTGACGCCTTGTTGTAACAAACAATGCTAAGCCCATCTGCGAACTCAAAATATTTCACCCTCACCTCTTTTTTTTTTCATTTGGCAAAAATTTTTAGTTGACTATCGAGTTTAGGGAAAATATATTTCAATCTATAACAACTTGTAAACATATGAATCACACATTCCACTACGACCCGATAGCCAGAATAGGACCTAATCGTAACTGTAATAATTACCACAAAATAAGATATTTTTGAGCAGGTATGGCCTACGATTTTAAACTACATAAGAAATATTTTTTTTATCAAAATAAATAAAAAAACATGAATAGAAATCTAACTTTAAAAGAAGTAAAACAATTAATTAAATTGTAGGCTATCATTCTCATCATCTTGTTCACGTGATTCGCTTCAAATATCTCATTGGCTGGTGTGGACATAAGCCATTCCCTGACTATGCCTGTAATGTGAATGCTTGCCTAACAGCTAGACAATTTTCTATACTCGTAAAATCAATAACGATCGGAAAAAAAAAAAAGAGACATTTTATATTTGCATTTAATTTACTCTTTATCGAGTTTAGTTATTGATTAACATTTTTAAATTTACGACTATGAAAATAAACTAATGTAAGATGTGTGGTAAATGAATAAGTGACTATGTTGAATATCTATAAACTAAGTTTGACATTAGGCCGTGTGAACTACATAATGTCTAACAAAAATCTAAGGTCGATTTCTTTTAATGGTTAATGGAGAAGAAATATTCAGATATCTTTGTGCCAACTTTGTAAAGAACCCCGAAGTAAGAATACATATAGAAATACTGATATAAGTTTGTGTCAGGTCCTTACCGTTCATTGACTAGGCAACAGATACGTATATAAGTCCTAAACTTGAATTGCTACTAAGTTTATATAAACTCATTCCGTCTGTCTTGACACAATCTTTTACACTTTATATCTTCCACTTTCCATTCTCGGGTCAAGTGAGGACTGGGATTTTTAATTTCGGGGTCTTTAGGGCGCCTCTGAGTCCAACTGGATCTAATGAGTACCTGACATTAGTAGAAGGAAAGTAAAGGCGGTTTGTAGTAATCTTGGCCACATGACACCCTCATTAACCGTGGACAACAGAAAAAGATGACCTTTAATCCCATAAATCGCAAGCTCTGAAAGGAGAACTTTACGTTTTACTTTTACATCTGGCTTCATTACTGTTGGTTTCAAATTCGTGGAAGAACCACTTCCAACAATTCCAAGAAATAAGGGATCGATACCGTTGCTAAATAAACAAAAGCCCAAACAGCTGGACTTACTGGTAATGTCGTTAATCTTCATGTTCGTCCTCTGGTCTTTTGATTAATTTCTGCGAGTTAGAGTCAACAGTCAGGTCATTGTGTTAGGCACAATGTTTTGAACTGAACTAATATGCTGGATTAGCAGATTTAAAGCATAATGACTAAGAAATCCATTGCTTTATTTAAATGTATCCACACTTCTAAACTTTTGTAGCTCTTGATCTGTTATTTCAAGGTTCATGCGCAGCCTAATGCTATCCACAATTCACTGTCTTTCGTGGGTTCCACACCGATTTCGCTTATAAAAGAGAACAGAAGAATTTTAAAAAATAGATATAGAGTAGCCTTTTCTCAAATTTTTGGGCGCGCAACCCACCTTCAGGGGAGAGCGAGGCCTTGGCTTGGGGGCGCGAAGTCGATCTTTTTTTTTTCAATTTAAATTGTGATTAAAATTCCACAAGTGGGTATTAATCAATTATTACCAGGGTTTGATCAACTATTAGATTAAAGCACGGCCTATCATTCGTTGTCTAAGTCGTCTATTTCATTTTCTGTTTTCGTGAGAAATGTCTGCAATAATAGCGATTTTGAACAAATTCTATTCAACGAGACTTTTCAAAAATTGTATTCCCCAAAAAAGGTTCTTTACAAAATGTCTTGCTGATTACAAGGAATAGATTATGACGATCTAATCCATTTCAAAACTTGTTCTGTTTCTCACTTTTCAATATCGGCATGTTCATAAAAAAAAACAAAAAACTATTTGCTCTGCGATCTTCATACTATAATAACTATTTGCCTAATAGACGCAAGGAGAAGGAATTTATTTCACAAGTTCAGATTGAAAAAAAACGCTTTTTGCCAGTCCCCTAAATGGCTAATGGGGGAGGGGGGGGGGTGAAAAAGCAAAAGTTTAAGAATTCCCGATTTAAGAAAACATAGAAATTCAGAAAGTATAACATTAAAATATATTTGTTTAAATACTTCTAACAAAAAGCATTGTTTTATTATGTTATGTTTTTTTTAATAGTCTTTTTTTTTTTGTTGTACTTTGTTCTAAAAATATGTCTTGGTATTAATTATTAAGTGTGTGTTTTTATATGTAAATAAGTCAATATAATTAGCTTCAGATGACAAAAAAGAATTTTTTAAATAAATTAAGAGAGGAGGAGGGGGTGTTTTAAAGAAGGTTTAGCATCTGAGAAAAGTGCAGTTATTCACCTTTTCAACCAAGATAGCGCGCAAACTATGGGAATGTCATAGTCAATACTAAACTCATTGTTTTAATCTGTTTCTACTTTACTAAATTCAACAAATCCAATCTAATTTTTTTTGTTTAAAATTTTTAAAAAAATGTAAACAATTATATTTATATTTTAATTGAGCTTTTGACTTTAGGCTTACGTGTAAACGCATGGATTCTCTCATTTATTTATTCAAAATTTTACCAATCATTACAGCCTATCATATGTCAAAGATTTTGTTATATAACATGTTTTTTGTTCTATGTATCTAGCAGAATTATTACCTAAATGATACAGACTTTAGGCCAGTTTATCGTTTCATTTTCAAGACTATTCAAAATCAACAGAGGATATATGTTGAGATAAAACAACTATTAAATTACTTCTTATTAATATCAATTTAAAAAAATTCTGTTAAGCAAGACATTTCAACAAGTGTTTTGCCCCATCCACTCTCCCCCCCCCCCCCCCCAAAGTGCGCTACAAGGCACCTTGCTAAATGCGAGGAATAGTCTACGACGATGAAGCCCATTTTAAACATGATTTTGTTCCGCTGCCTTGAATTTCTCTTTTTAACTTAACAGTCCTCCCAGTAGCACCGGCGGTATGGGAGGGCGGGGGGGGGGGGGCGGACGTTCAGACGCTAATTAGAAATATTCTCACTCCTCACAGGTCACTTTATTGTGTATGTGAGTATGGTCTGGACCTCTGACAGAAACCCTGTCTCACGTCAAATTGGGCTCCGTCACATCCGTCAAGGTTTATGTTTAAACCATATTTTTGTCCTTTGGTAAGGCATAAGTACGCAATCTTTATTAAACCTACTTCCAAAGGCTACACAGCTCCTCATCTAGCGCTAGGACCGTCAATAATAAAAGCCCCTAAACCAAGAACATTTTTTTTCTAAAAAACAAACCAAAAACTTTCGATATTGAAGACCAAACTGGCAATGACCGAAATAAAGTGCCAACAGCGAATCCAGTAACTTCTGTTGTTTTCTCTGCTTTGAGCTGTCTGGTCTATTGGAAATGCTAAACGTTGCATGAACAAGGGTGATATGACCTCGGGACGGAAAAATCAATCAAAGAAAAAAGAACAAACCTGGGTCATTTCGCAGATAAAATCCCATTTCCTTTTAAATTCAGTAAATTATGTATTGTTCAATCTGGTTGCAACCGCTACTAACATAGTCAAACGTTATGGTTCTAATCAAATACTCCAAGTAACAACACCATTACATATACTGTTGTTTTATTTATTATTATTTATCTTTCGTCTTTAATAAACCGTTGTATTAATTGCAATTAATAACAGCTGTTAAAAGGACAGCTACTTCTATTCAACTTTTGTTTTTGTTACCAGATTGTTACTTTCGGTAGCAATTGCAACATTAAGCCATTTGTCACTGAATCGTTACAAAGTTCTTACTACACTTTTACATTATCTTATCTTATAAAATACAGACGTTACTTCAAAAATGAAGATGATTACATCCTACGCGTCATGTACTAGTCATGCATGTTAACCAATGACTGAATTCTGCCAAGTCATTGGCTGGCTCAGGCAACCCATTCTATGCTCTAATAGAACTAGGGAAGAAGTAGCATTAGTACAAAGTTGTACTAGCATATGGAACGAGGAATGTGCCTTTATCTTTGTGTCTTTCAGAGTATTTTATTAGGTTTTTTTTTGTATTTGAAGATTATGATTCAGTGTTTTATGTATAATTGCTATTTTACTTTTAAGTCTTCTCTCCTGAAGCCTTTCCAAAATTTAGTGATTTTACTAACATTAGTTAAGGATTTACACATTATCTTAAAACAATGAGCACCATAAAGACTGTAATAGAGTCTAATACTCGGATCCATGTTTATATGGGAAACTTACAATGCTTTAAAATGAAAACTATTATTGCGTTAGTCTAGGGGGCCGCAACAGTAAAAGCTGTTACCGAGTGTTCACAGTTTCTTCAGAACACATTTAAAAAAAAAACCAATAACAAGAAACAAAAACGCCATTTATAAATAAAACTGGAAACTATTTCATGTCTTTTGGCTTGGTTAATGCCAATACAATTATCTTGTTGTACAATATTTCTACAGACTTAGGGCTACAAGATTTAGCTCTGCTTGAATTAAAATTAAATTTAGAAATTTAAATCATTCTTCCATAGATAAAAACTTGAATTCCTTTTAGATTTTAATTTCAAATTCCATTTTTTAAAATAATAATAAAAAAAGCTTAATGCATGCCGGGAAACGGAAATGGAAAAGGATTTATGTCTATGGATTTACCTCAAAAGTGGGAATGGCCGGAAAGGGGCGATACGGTCGTGTTTAGAACGTCTGCAGAGCTGCTTTTTGTTTGCAAAGTTTTCACGAGGTAGAAAAAAACCCTCTAAAAGTGCACATGTTGTTTATAAGCAGCCGACATTCATCTCGCGGTGTCAGATCGAAGTATTGGAGATGCTGGTGATTACTGTACATCGACTAAAGGGTCACGTGTTCCAGAAAATAACCGCGAATACTGATGAAATCAATATTTCCTAATGGACTACGACCTGAAGGATATTTTATTTGTTAGTGCCAATGTTAGAACTTGGGGTTTGGAGATATGGCTGAGTGGCATGAAACGCTTGGCTACCTATCAATGGGGCGCGACTTTGAATCTAGACTAGATCTTAGTTTTGTTTGCTACGCATCTAACTGCAGCACGGAAATCTTCAAATCTTCTCCCAAGTACCACTCCATCACAGGCGCTCTCCAACACAGGTGCACTCCATCACAGGCGCACTCCAACACAGGCGCACTCCAACACAGGCGCACTCCAACACAGGTGCATTCCATCACAGGCGCACTCCAACACTGGCGCACTCCAACACAGGCGCACTCCATCACAGGTGCACTCCATCACAGGCGCACTCCAACACAGGCGCACTCCAACACAGGCGCACTCCAACACAGGCGCACTCCAACACAGGCGTACCAAAGTGATTAGACCAGAGCGCAATTAGCTACAGAAGGAAAGATGCGTAATTAAATAAAAATACATTTCACTCCAAGTACACGTTGGGAATGTTTCTGCACTAAATTAAGAACCTCAGTCTGATGCATCTAAGCAAACATTTTTTTAAACAGCCCAAGCGCTGAAGTGTCCTAAGTCAATATTGGTTAATTTTTTTATTGATGCATCTGTTGTCATTGATAATGTATAACTGTGCAACGTTTCAACTTGATTCTAAAAAGAGAAGTGGTAGAAATAACGTGTACAAGATTTGAACCAGACAGACAGACAGACAGATTAGTTGATATGACCTTTGTAATAAACTCTAGTTCTATTGGTTAGTGCCAACGTGTCCTAAACCATTTTCGTATTTGAAAGCGTTGTTGTGATATCAAAATTGTATTCTCATAATAGTACCGATGTGCCACACACAAACTGGACCAATACTAGATAGATTCGATGTGCCATAGGCTGCAGCCTATCTGGAACAATTTATCTGAAAAGCTTTAATTATTAAATATATAACCTCTACATTTATAAACATACACACATACACATCATTAGTAATGATAGTCATTAATAATATACTTGGGAAACAAATATACAAAGAAATAAAAATGTTCAACTTGAACTCTAGGACGTAGTTGGTGGATATGGGGAGGGGGGGGGGAATGCCGAGCACAAGAGGTTTGTAAGAAATTCTCTAGACGTTTCTACTCAGAAATTTCTTTAGAGAAACATACTTTCGTCAATGAAATATCGCATAATGACAGCGAGAGAGAGAGAGAGAGAGAGAAAGAGACAAAGACAGAGAGAGAGAGAGAGAGAATTACCAAAGCTTGAATTTTAAGTCTTTCTTCCCGACTATCGATGAAATCAGAGCAGGGGTTTAATTTATTCTATTAGTTGCTTGGTAACCTGTTAGTTGTCATGTGCAACTCTTTTGTCTATGGAATCGAGATTTTTTGCTACAACTTAATGGCTACTTCTTTTTAAGTGCTTTCAAGACTGTATTTCAATTAGAATTCGTTCTCAGTTTATAACATTCTTTTAAATAACCTCTAAAAACCCAATCCAGCACCGTGAAAAACTACTATTATTGACAAGAAATTCCACCTCTAAGACCTGGAGCTTCTTGGCGACGAGGCTAGACAATCTAGCAAGGCTATTCATATTAAAGAGGGGTCACAGATTTCAAATCTTGCTATCTTTCGCTACAACAGATTTATATGTGACAATGTCAGGGAACATCAAAAGTCAAACACTAGATTTTTATGTTATAACTGAGCTGATGCTGCATAGAATAACTTTATTTCCTTTGTATCAGTGTAGAAAGGTCAAGAGAAGACTAGTTACTTATGGGGATCCCTTGTCTGCTATTCCCTTAACTCAATTATGAGATAAGTGAAAAGAAGTGAAAACTCTATAAGCTCAACACCAAATTTGTCTCTAGAGAAAAAAAAGGAGCTAGGCCTATATTTTAAGTACTATGTAAGAATTGACGTTCAAACGAAATATTCAAGTATATGTAGATATAATTTATTAAAAATATATTTAGGCGTGTTTATATCAAGCTGTGGTGACATTACTACATTAGAGGCTATCTTAGCTTCTACTTGCTTTTTCTTTTGCATCAATTTCAATGTTCCTACCTTCCACCCCTCCCCTTATTCACACACATTTATTCTCGCTTATAACACACCTGATATTGCTACACACAAGAATTCAATGTGACTCTAAAGTCTCGAAACCATATGGCCTGACTAAAAGGTGTTCCGCCAAAAAAATGGAGTAAGTTATCAAAAAGCCAGAAACAAACGTGATGGTTAGTTTGATTTGACAAAAGTGAAAGACAAGTGTTGCCAATTCTCGAATTTCTAAAAGGTTCCATCGAAAACTAAAAAGGTTTATTTGGAGATACTGCTAGCCTATAAGAGAAGATTTTCTGGCCTAGATCAAAACACCAACTGTCTAGTCCTGCACCTGCGATCATGAGATGGTAAAACGAATTGATTGAAACACTCATTATACATTAGAAAACAACGCTATTATAAATGTATAGCTATTTGGTCTATAAGGGTGTGGTGAAATAGTTAGTATTTGTTTATGTTTGTGTAACGTCGTGAGAATGTGTTCACAACATTGATTTAGTGTGCTACTATCCAAGTCTCTTTCGTCAGTTCATGTGTCGTTCTAGTTTAATAAAGCCTTGTTTTAGGTTACTCTTCAGTGTTCCTTTATTTCTTATTACAAAGGGTAAAGTAAAATGTATCCAAAGTAACCTAAGCAAACACTTCTAGTAATACGTTTTAGAATCTTGTTACTGGTTCACGTTCTTTTCAACAAAATTATACGTAACATTCAATAACATTCACAACTTTTTTAAATCAATAAAACAAATAAAATTAAACAATTTTGTAAAAAAAAGTTAGAGTTATATCAGTATATAACTCCCCCCCCCCATGCCCTTAAATTATTTCTCCGAAAACGTAACAAAATCTTAGTTTTTATTTTTTGTATGCGTTCTAGAATTCCTTAACCCCCCGCCCCTAATCCCCCATTTTAAACCAATAAAAATACTATACTTTAATAACATGAAAATATTTGAAAAGTCTTCACTTGTTATAAAATTAATAGGACAGAGCTATTTATACATCTCTTGAAAGACATTTGCAGACTTGGAGCTATGTCTAAAGCTCTACAAGAGACTTGTTATCGCTGGCTTTGACGATTGCTATAAAAATAGTGCATTTTATAATTAGTTGCGACACCTTTTTATCTGATATATATATATATATCTATTGTCTTCGAGTCGGAAGATAAAAGTTAATGGATCATTTCACGTAACCAATCAAATACAGTTTGACCTGCATATTTTGCCACACCGATCGCAGATAAAGCCCTTGTCCTCGTGGTTTCTACTTAAGTTGTCTTTTCGTCGTCTGCACCTATTTTCAGCAAGGACCAATCTTTGATTCTCAAATTTGTAGTCTCGCGACCATATTAAGAGCTCTCCAGCTGTCTCTTTAAGAGGCAATCTGCTGCTAGCTGCTTTCTTCTATGCCAGGGAGGGTAAAATTACGCCTGATTTATGTCCTCCTTTGTAAGGCTCTATCCCTCTTTCTGTTTTCTTTTGTTAGGCTTTATCTTCCTTTCTGCGTGCAGATGTCTACTCTCTCTCTCTCTCTCTCTGTATATATATATATATATACAGGGCCGGTCTTAAGCCACTGCAACCTATGCGGCCACAGTAGGCCCCGCGCTTTCATAGGCCCCGCGCTAAGTATATCTGTAATTACATAATGATGCAAAATATACGAAAAAGTCGTGGAAATTATTTTAAAAATCTCCTGAAAATTAGACAAAATTGTTATATGGAAAACACAAATCTTACGCGAATAAAAAAAAGCATTGTCAGCTTTCATATTTAAATAAAAATATAATAATAGTGCGAATTTTAACCGAAACGAAAGTTCCAATAGAACTAGAATACGTTTTTAAATGTGGTCGATTCATTGAGAAATCTGGATTATCCTGCCATGTGTCTAGAAAAAATGGAAAGATCTTGTATTGACTATTCATTACAAAAAGGTCCACCTGAGATTACTTTGGAGAATTTTACGAAAAATAAGGATGGTAGACATTTCTCTTTAAGTGCATTGCAAACCAAACCTGAGTAATGGTGAAAGTGTTTTGCGTCCTTGGCTGATATATTTTTTGTCAGCAGACAAGATCTATTGTTTCTACTGTCGTCTACTGGAAAAACAAAAAGTTCCTTTTTAAATTAAGGATTTGACCAGTGGCAAAGCTGTACCACAAGGCTAGCAGAGCATGAAAAATCGCAAAGGCATTTAGACGCCATGACCATTAGCTGTGAAACTGGAGCAAGACTAAGTAAAAAATAGGCATTGACAAAGTTCATCAGCAGATGCTTTATTCTGAAACTAAACGTTGGGGGGAACAACTTCGACGTGTTACCAATGCAGAAATTCAAGATCGTTACCTGGGAAAGAAGATTCAAAACAAACTTATTACTGTAGTAGCTGATGCTGTTGTAAATTCTATCCTTCGAGACATCAATAATGCTGTGATATTGGATTGTACTCCAGACATAAGTCACAACGAGCAGATGTTATCGGTATCTCTCAGATAAGAGTTAATGTGAAAGAGCATGTGGTTGTGTTTGAACGTTTTAAGTTTCTTCCAGTTGTTTCTTCTTGTGACAGCAAAAAGAAGTTGGCTGGAAACATGGATGTTGTTGCAATCTTTCCAGCCAAAAGTCAAAGGAAAAGGCAGTATGATAAATCTGTGGAAAAACTTCACACATCGAAAAGCTGAAGATGACTACAGGATAAAATGTTTCAACAGAATTGTGAACACTGCAATTTACTCCTTGCAGTTGAGATTTGAACTGTAACTGTGGCATCTTGTGAAATAAGTTTCTCGCGTCTTAAACTAATCAAGAATTACTTAAGGTCAACAATTCATGAAGAGAGATTGAACAATGTGGCAATTCTTGCTATTGAGCGTGATCTATGTAGGAAACAGAATTTCGATGATCTACTGTATGACTTCGCTACACACAAGGCTCGTAAAGTAAAGTTAATTTGATCGTGATTTTGAACTTAGTTAAGAATGTATAAAATGCAAAGATCAATTTATTTATTAATACAAAATCTTAATTGTCATGTATTATCCTTATCCCTACCCAGAATGGGCCCCGCGCAATCCGTTTCGCATAGGGCCCCGCAATTGCTAGGACCGGCCCTGTTTATATATGTTCTAATATTGAACTTATCATATTTTATTAATACACATGTACATGTATAAGTAAAGTAAAGTTACCTTTCAGACCTTGCGAACTATGGGATTGATGTTGTAAAGGTCATTTGTTTCTGCGGCCCACGGTTAACGAGGGTGTCATGTGGCCAGCACAACGCTAAATAAATATATATTTGTGTAAAGTTTCAACTTGATACGGGAATGGGTGTGGGAGAAAAAACCTGTACAATTATCTAAGGGGACAAACCCAGCATATTTAGCCATATTTCTTAATGCTGAAGGAGTAATTTCTTTTGTTGGTATTAAACACAATAATTAATTGCCAATATTAATTGACTAATGGGTATTTTTTTAAATTAATTTATGTTTTGTTAAGTAAAATAAATAATTGTGTAAGGTTTCAATTTGATCCAAGAATGAGTGAGAGAAATAACGTGTAAAATTATCTAAACGGACAAAACCCCACATATTTAGTCTTATTTCTTAATATTAAAGGAGTAATTTTCCTAAATAATTTCAAACCAAATAACTTATTACCAGTATTAACTAACTAATTGATAATTATTTCATTCAATCGATATATGTTTTGCTAGGAAAAATAATTAATTGTGTTCACCTTGCTCCGAGAAGGGGTGTGGGAGAAATCACGTGTTCAAAATTAGTACTAGACAGACAGACTGACAGACAGAGTGAGTTGATATAAGCTTTCGTAAAAAGAGACAAATTTTGAATTACTTTTCTATAGAAATATTGCTTTGCACATGACATTATCTCAATGAATGAGACCAACTAACACAACTACTCATGGGCTTACTTCCACTTCTTCTTGCCTATGAAATAGACATGTTCAACTAAATGTTTGTAAAAAAATATGGAATAAAAAATAGGCCTATATTTCTATTAATTTTTATTATTGTTATTTATGTTTACTGCCAGTTATTTTTTTTAAAACATGAATTAATTTTTACCATTTCATATTCACATCTGTAGGCTTACAGGATGACAGTAAAAGCTTAGCCGAAATCACGACTTCGCTCGTGATTCTCTCTAACGGGTAAAAGCAAAAACTTTTTAAAAAATGTAGGCTCCCACTTCGGGGTGGTTGACCGAAGAGAGGGCCTACTAACTTACTTTTCAACCTCTGAAATTACCTTGTTCATGCCAAGTTTCACTAAGATTGGTTAAACAATGCTGATTAAAAAATATTAAAGCCAAAATTCATACAATTACAAACATATTACATCATTCTTTATGTATTGGGTCATCCATATTCTTATTTTTAAAGTATCATTTATTTTTTTATCAAAAGTTAATAAGACTAAGAAAGAAAAAAAAAGTAGGCCTTTAGCTGTTTACTTACATGTATTTAGATGCGTAAGATGAAGTCTCTCCTGTGTAAGAATAAACTTCAGACACTCAATACCCACAGCACGCTATAATTTATTACTCGAATAGTGCGTGCATGTTATGAGACCAATTGACTGTCTCTGACGATACTGTCCCGGCTACATGACCTGCGCAGAAAGAGCGGTCACTTTGGTAGTTCTTGGAGCCAATAAGGTGGTGAAATAGGAACGAGAGAAAAACGTGAATTATGGCGACACGTGCGTTCAAGTGTGCGCGTGAATGTGTCAGCGATGGTGGTGTGAGTAAAAAATGTTGCCGAAAATAGTGGGCTAGTTCTCAAGGCATTAGGTTAAGGAGATTCCGCGCATTCCTTAGGGAATTCCTAACATCGGAAATGAAAGGGAAAGTTGATGCCTACAGACTCAGTACCCGCAGTTCTAAGTTGAATTTTTCCTCTTTTTTAATTGGCTACTTTTTTTTTTAAAAGCTTATATCGACTCACTCTGTCTGTCTGTCTGTCTGTTATACATGTTTTTTTTTCCTCCCATTTCCGATTCTCGGATCAAGTTGAAACTTTCACAATTATTTATCGTACCTGACAAAACATAAATCAATCTAAAAAGGTCAAGCCCCCCGGGCCCGTAATTCACTAGCTATGCCACAGTTTCGATATCAAACAAAATATCGGTGATTAATTATTTTGTTTGATATCGAAACTGTGGCATAGCTAGTGAATTACGGGCCCGGGGGGCTTGACCTTTTAATGGGCCTCTGCATTTTGACATTCGACATCATGACAGTAGATAATGTTCATAATAAGTAAATAAGTCTTAATTTCAATTGGTACAGTATATATTATTTAAGACTTTTAATGAATACTACCGTTGGGTTATTGGCCAGAAAATACACAAGTGACAAATCTCAATTCTTATCGCCTCACGTCGTGCTTTCTGTGCAGCAAAGGTCAAAGGTCATCTATAACATCATCTACAAATTCTAAATCAATGGTGTCTAGTATTTAGACTCCAATTGAATAGCACGAATACATGGCGGTTGAGTTGGCCAAATATTTCATGTCCAAATTTAGGACGTTCATTTAGGGCCACATCAAGTGGGGGCCAGGGGAGACTTTGGAATTTAGACCCCTCCTCCTCAGCTACGCCACTGTATCGAAATAAAGGGATAAATGCTACTTAATGAGAGCTATGGATGTATATATGGATTTAATTCCGTCATTACGTTTGGACACGTTATTTTCTTCCACTTCCCATTCCCAGTCGGATGAAGTTGAAATTGTGCATGATTATTCAAAGTCGATGATAAAACACGAATCAATCCAATAATTAACCAATTGTTTTATAGGGCAGAGTTGTGGGGAGTTAAACCAAACCCATTTTCAGATAAATGGCAGTAATTAGCGGCTCTTTCCCTTTGATAAGTTTGGGTTTTTTTTAAAGTTTTTTTTTCTATTGCTTGTTTTCTTTTTTAGTTCCTATAGATTTAAATAAAAGATCAACCTAACTGCTTAGATAGTTTTAAATGGACTACACAAGTGTGTATAAAATTAAAGATTTAATAAAGAAAGAGGAGTGAAGTGAACATTGCAGATTTCTGTCAACACGACTAGGAAAAAGGTTTTGTTAGAGGGGGGGGGGGAGAAGTTCCTTATTCCTCAAACTGTTCTGTATACACAAAACTCTGGTCTCCTCCCCATCCATTATTTTACCATTTTTAAACTTTCTCTGATTTCGAGTAGAACAAAATAATTTAAAAAAATTTTAGACAAAAAAAAAAGCTATTTTATATATAGTCAATATCAGCGAAATGTATTTTTCTGTCATAGACAAATTACATTTACTCAAGAGTTCCAGCTCTAATGACCTGCAGGTATGTCTACATTTTATGCAAGAATTCAAATGAATGAAAGAAGCATGGGGCAATTAGTTTGTATGGGCATGTTTGGTTGTTTTCAAACCTTAGAAAGTTGCATACATTAATTTAGACGGTTGGGAATGTTCATTGAAATTATTGAATGATTAAAATGTCTCAATCGATTTATATTTGGCTTGGAACAAATCAACGTATACCACACTCCTTATTAATATTGAAAGTGGATTTAGTAAAAAAAAAAAATAAACAAAAAAAAAAAGCATTAATTATTAATTAGCAGCTACTGAAAATGAAACATCGAATGAATGTTCTTTATGATCAAATTTATTCACTAAAATTGTCACATACCTCTACATACATAGTACTGATGTTAAATAAACAGTTCTTTCTGTTTCATTCTAAGTAAACATCTTAAAATTTTATTTTAACAAATACACAGATTAAAAAATATTTTTTTCATTCAAAACAAAATCAACAAATACTCATATAACTTTACAAATAACTATCTAACATAATGAATATGACGTGTACAGCTTAGCTAATAAGATATGATGTAGACATTTATAGAAATGCACAATACAGATAATACAAAAACAACAAACTAGCTGCACTCCTCCACAACCCCTAACTTGCAAGGCATGGGAAAGGGGGGGGGGAGTATCTACTGTCATTCCAATAACTCTAGAAAGAACGTTTTACAAAAGACCTCACCAAAAAAAAATTCTGAGGAGCAAATAAGTAAACAAATTCCCTCACCAGGATGTATATTGATTATATCGTATGTCTTACATTTTGATAAACAATACTGATATGTTCACTATTTTATTAAAAGATTATATAAACCCTTAAAATGACCTCCAGATTTATTGACGTGGAAAACAGATGATGTCAATTGTATCTGTTTCTGAAGTCAACACTGAAGCGTCTTGTGTCCATAACAACTATATACAGTGGATGAAATATTATTTATAATTACAAAATGCAATATGGATTAGAATGAAGAGAATTGAATGAAAAGTTGGTCTTGTTTGTCCAATTATGCTAGATGATAAAACAACAACAACATGTATTCAATAAGTAAACTTTTTTTGTGTCATAAGTTTTTGATCTTCCTTCATAAAAAAGATTACAATAACCTCGAAGCCAAAAACTTTCCAACAGGGGGAAGGAAGCTGGCAGGGCTACATGCTGGGACTCTAGAGACCAGGCAGACATCCATAACCGTAATATATTTTATGTTTTATTTTTTTTTCAATGCTCAGAGACTCAAGGCAAGGACCAAGGTAAACTACGACTGCATCAGAGACCTGCTATTCGAAGATAGCTGTGCCCTTAATGTTGCAAACGAAGAAGACTTTCAAAAGAGCCTTTCCCTCTTCGCTAATGCCTGCAAAAATTTTGGCCTCACCGTAAATGTTAAAAAGACAGAAGTGCTGCACCAACCTCCTCCAAATAAATAATCAGAGAACCAGACATTCTCATAGATGGCCAGAAATTAGCAAACGTCAAAACGTTTGTCTATCTGGGAAGCATCATATCAGCCAATGCCAACCTAGATGAGAAGGTTGACTTCTGTGTTGCTCATGCCAGTGCTGCTTTTGGCAGACTTTGAGAACAAGTGTGGTAACAGAGAGGACTCAACATATCCACAAAACTGAAAGTCTACAGTGCTGTAGTCCTCCCATCACTCCTATATGCATCAGAGTCCTAGACCCTGTATTCCTGTCACACCAAAAAGCTAAACTCCTTCCAACTACGCTGTCTAAAGAGTATGGTGAGAGTGAATGTGTTATTTCTTTGTTGCTATTTTAGTATGGAAGAGTTATATCCCTTTGTTTATTGTCCCCAGGCATGAATGTGAGCAGTCTACACGTGATGGTTTTACTTACTGACCATGCACTACTAGCTTTCCTGAACTCGAAAAAGATGGCGAAAATGCCAGGACACATGAATGTCTTCGCTGATACATTATCAAGATGTACTTAAGTAATTTTATCTTTACATGACAATGTAATTTTGATTTCGTCCCATATGCTTTGCAATTTTGTTCCATTTCTCATAAGATTGTCATGTACTATTATATTCATATATTATATCTCTAATGTGGCATAACTTTTACATGTTGATTAACATACGCATTTTTTTATTCTATACAAAATGCTTAAGAGAGCGGGGGGGGGGGTATTATGTCACATACCAATGTCAATATTTTGTTAATTACAAAAAAACATTTAATAATTTAGAATAAATGCAAGTCGAGGTTAAAGGTCAAATTGTTTTTTTTTCCTATGACGTCAGTTACATCGGCCAATCAAGCTAGTAACGCGTTTATCACGTGACAGGAAACTATAATTTGATGGTTTACGCCACTCGAAGAAAACAGACACGAGGGGAGAACAAAGACTCGGAATATACAATCTGGAATCTTCAGTCGACATGTGAATTTGATAGAACTAGGACGTAGATTACTCTTGAGTTAGAATTAATAGAGATCAGTTTTGTACTTATACTAAATCTAGTAGTTAATTGGAATGTTTTATATTTGATACAGGTTACCATTGTAAATACTGTTTTATACTTTATGTGATTTCTAGTTATGAATTAAAGTTTCTGTAATTGAATTTAAAAGGATCTTCACTTATTCAGTCTACTAGATAATAATCAGATCTAGAGATGTACAAGATATAGAATCCCCGGCACGTCACAGTAATTCATCTTATCAGCTGACATCTTCAAGTAAGGTCTACTATTTTAGCACCTCTCAGCACCATCAACGAATTAGCACTTCTTCAGCACCTATATCAACAAGAAGAGATCTCGCGATGTATTCAAAGCAAATACACCTGTGCTATATTCTAGACAAAACACCCGTGACAGCTACCACACGTGTTTCTCCTTATGAAATGGTTTACGGTAGAAAGTAAGGGGACCTATGTCTATTGGATTGGTAAAATTGTGTTTCACAAATGAATTTATAGAACAGGAAACGAGAAACGTATATGAATATCTCCTTGAACTGAACAATCGCCTTAGCACCACGTTAAGAGTCGCTCTCTCTCCAATGACACCAAACATAAGTACAACGAGTACAAAAAATATTATGACAAGCAGTGGTGTAGCTAAGGTGGGGGGAGGAGGGGGGAGAATTTTAAAAATCCCCCCCGGGCCCCCACTTGAGTGTCCGAAATTTGTTTTTAAATAAATTAAATATTACGCCACTGTCATGTGATCTTGCTTTTCACGTTGTTATATAAGTTAGTGACTCTGTTGTATGTATTCCAAACAGAGAACTAACACTTTCCGTGCGGTGTTAGTCTAAATTTCAAGGAGTATCTTCCATGACGCTGACTGGTGCCGTGTTACTCTCAGGAAGTAACTTGGTATATAGGGTAGTTTATTTCACCATCCAGCCGCGGGTCGGCTCGTTTTATTTCATTCATCGCGATAGTGCCGTGTTTGAACCCTTATCATTGAAGAAGAAACCTGACAGGAGCACTGAAAACAAAGGAGACCATGAATGTTACGAAGAAAAGTATATCACTTATCAGATGATTCATACAGCAGTCGAAGAAGTGAAAATGACTGTCTCTGACGATACTGTCCCGGCTACATGACCTGCGCAGAAAGAGCGGTCACTTTGGTAGTTCTTGGAGCCAATAAGGTGGTGAAATAGGAACGAGAGAAAAACGTGAATTATGGCGACACGTGCGTTCAAGTGTGCGCGTGAATGTGTCAGCGATGGTGGTGTGAGTAAAAAATGTTGCCGAAAATAGTGGGCTAGTTCTCAAGGCATTAGGTTAAGGAGATTCCGCGCATTCCTTAGGGAATTCCTAACATCGGAAATGAAAGGGAAAGTTGATGCCTACAGACTCAGTACCCGCAGTTCTAAGTTGAATTTTTCCTCTTTTTTAATTGGCTACTTTTTTTTTTAAAAGCTTATATCGACTCACTCTGTCTGTCTGTCTGTCTGTTATACATGTTTTTTTTTCCTCCCATTTCCGATTCTCGGATCAAGTTGAAACTTTCACAATTATTTATCGTACCTGACAAAACATAAATCAATCTAAAAAGGTCAAGCCCCCCGGGCCCGTAATTCACTAGCTATGCCACAGTTTCGATATCAAACAAAATATCGGTGATTAATTATTTTGTTTGATATCGAAACTGTGGCATAGCTAGTGAATTACGGGCCCGGGGGGCTTGACCTTTTAATGGGCCTCTGCATTTTGACATTCGACATCATGACAGTAGATAATGTTCATAATAAGTAAATAAGTCTTAATTTCAATTGGTACAGTATATATTATTTAAGACTTTTAATGAATACTACCGTTGGGTTATTGGCCAGAAAATACACAAGTGACAAATCTCAATTCTTATCGCCTCACGTCGTGCTTTCTGTGCAGCAAAGGTCAAAGGTCATCTATAACATCATCTACAAATTCTAAATCAATGGTGTCTAGTATTTAGACTCCAATTGAATAGCACGAATACATGGCGGTTGAGTTGGCCAAATATTTCATGTCCAAATTTAGGACGTTCATTTAGGGCCACATCAAGTGGGGGCCAGGGGAGACTTTGGAATTTAGACCCCTCCTCCTCAGCTACGCCACTGTATCGAAATAAAGGGATAAATGCTACTTAATGAGAGCTATGGATGTATATATGGATTTAATTCCGTCATTACGTTTGGACACGTTATTTTCTTCCACTTCCCATTCCCAGTCGGATGAAGTTGAAATTGTGCATGATTATTCAAAGTCGATGATAAAACACGAATCAATCCAATAATTAACCAATTGTTTTATAGGGCAGAGTTGTGGGGAGTTAAACCAAACCCATTTTCAGATAAATGGCAGTAATTAGCGGCTCTTTCCCTTTGATAAGTTTGGGTTTTTTTTAAAGTTTTTTTTTCTATTGCTTGTTTTCTTTTTTAGTTCCTATAGATTTAAATAAAAGATCAACCTAACTGCTTAGATAGTTTTAAATGGACTACACAAGTGTGTATAAAATTAAAGATTTAATAAAGAAAGAGGAGTGAAGTGAACATTGCAGATTTCTGTCAACACGACTAGGAAAAAGGTTTTGTTAGAGGGGGGGGGGGAGAAGTTCCTTATTCCTCAAACTGTTCTGTATACACAAAACTCTGGTCTCCTCCCCATCCATTATTTTACCATTTTTAAACTTTCTCTGATTTCGAGTAGAACAAAATAATTTAAAAAAATTTTAGACAAAAAAAAAAGCTATTTTATATATAGTCAATATCAGCGAAATGTATTTTTCTGTCATAGACAAATTACATTTACTCAAGAGTTCCAGCTCTAATGACCTGCAGGTATGTCTACATTTTATGCAAGAATTCAAATGAATGAAAGAAGCATGGGGCAATTAGTTTGTATGGGCATGTTTGGTTGTTTTCAAACCTTAGAAAGTTGCATACATTAATTTAGACGGTTGGGAATGTTCATTGAAATTATTGAATGATTAAAATGTCTCAATCGATTTATATTTGGCTTGGAACAAATCAACGTATACCACACTCCTTATTAATATTGAAAGTGGATTTAGTAAAAAAAAAAAATAAACAAAAAAAAAAAGCATTAATTATTAATTAGCAGCTACTGAAAATGAAACATCGAATGAATGTTCTTTATGATCAAATTTATTCACTAAAATTGTCACATACCTCTACATACATAGTACTGATGTTAAATAAACAGTTCTTTCTGTTTCATTCTAAGTAAACATCTTAAAATTTTATTTTAACAAATACACAGATTAAAAAATATTTTTTTCATTCAAAACAAAATCAACAAATACTCATATAACTTTACAAATAACTATCTAACATAATGAATATGACGTGTACAGCTTAGCTAATAAGATATGATGTAGACATTTATAGAAATGCACAATACAGATAATACAAAAACAACAAACTAGCTGCACTCCTCCACAACCCCTAACTTGCAAGGCATGGGAAAGGGGGGGGGAGTATCTACTGTCATTCCAATAACTCTAGAAAGAACGTTTTACAAAAGACCTCACCAAAAAAAAATTCTGAGGAGCAAATAAGTAAACAAATTCCCTCACCAGGATGTATATTGATTATATCGTATGTCTTACATTTTGATAAACAATACTGATATGTTCACTATTTTATTAAAAGATTATATAAACCCTTAAAATGACCTCCAGATTTATTGACGTGGAAAACAGATGATGTCAATTGTATCTGTTTCTGAAGTCAACACTGAAGCGTCTTGTGTCCATAACAACTATATACAGTGGATGAAATATTATTTATAATTACAAAATGCAATATGGATTAGAATGAAGAGAATTGAATGAAAAGTTGGTCTTGTTTGTCCAATTATGCTAGATGATAAAACAACAACAACATGTATTCAATAAGTAAACTTTTTTTGTGTCATAAGTTTTTGATCTTCCTTCATAAAAAAGATTACAATAACCTCGAAGTCAAAAACTTTCCAACAGGGGGAAGGAAGCTGGCAGGGCTACATGCTGGGACTCTAGAGACCAGGCAGACATCCATAACCGTAATATATTTTATGTTTTATTTTTTTTTCAATGCTCAGAGACTCAAGGCAAGGACCAAGGTAAACTACGACTGCATCAGAGACCTGCTATTCGAAGATAGCTGTGCCCTTAATGTTGCAAACGAAGAAGACTTTCAAAAAGAGCCTTTCCCTCTTCGCTAATGCCTGCAAAAATTTTGGCCTCACCGTAAATGTTAAAAAGACAGAAGTGCTGCACCAACCTCCTCCAAATAAATAATCAGAGAACCAGACATTCTCATAGATGGCCAGAAATTAGCAAACGTCAAAACGTTTGTCTATCTGGGAAGCATCATATCAGCCAATGCCAACCTAGATGAGAAGGTTGACTTCTGTGTTGCTCATGCCAGTGCTGCTTTTGGCAGACTTTGAGAACAAGTGTGGTAACAGAGAGGACTCAACATATCCACAAAACTGAAAGTCTACAGTGCTGTAGTCCTCCCATCACTCCTATATGCATCAGAGTCCTAGACCCTGTATTCCTGTCACACCAAAAAGCTAAACTCCTTCCAACTACGCTGTCTAAAGAGTATGGTGAGAGTGAATGTGTTATTTCTTTGTTGCTATTTTAGTATGGAAGAGTTATATCCCTTTGTTTATTGTCCCCAGGCATGAATGTGAGCAGTCTACACGTGATGGTTTTACTTACTGACCATGCACTACTAGCTTTCCTGAACTCGAAAAAGATGGCGAAAATGCCAGGACACATGAATGTCTTCGCTGATACATTATCAAGATGTACTTAAGTAATTTTATCTTTACATGACAATGTAATTTTGATTTCGTCCCATATGCTTTGCAATTTTGTTCCATTTCTCATAAGATTGTCATGTACTATTATATTCATATATTATATCTCTAATGTGGCATAACTTTTACATGTTGATTAACATACGCATTTTTTTATTCTATACAAAATGCTTAAGAGAGCGGGGGGGGGGTATTATGTCACATACCAATGTCAATATTTTGTTAATTACAAAAAAACATTTAATAATTTAGAATAAATGCAAGTCGAGGTTAAAGGTCAAATTGTTTTTTTTTCCTATGACGTCAGTTACATCGGCCAATCAAGCTAGTAACGCGTTTATCACGTGACAGGAAACTATAATTTGATGGTTTACGCCACTCGAAGAAAACAGACACGAGGGGAGAACAAAGACTCGGAATATACAATCTGGAATCTTCAGTCGACATGTGAATTTGATAGAACTAGGACGTAGATTACTCTTGAGTTAGAATTAATAGAGATCAGTTTTGTACTTATACTAAATCTAGTAGTTAATTGGAATGTTTTATATTTGATACAGGTTACCATTGTAAATACTGTTTTATACTTTATGTGATTTCTAGTTATGAATTAAAGTTTCTGTAATTGAATTTAAAAGGATCTTCACTTATTCAGTCTACTAGATAATAATCAGATCTAGAGATGTACAAGATATAGAATCCCCGGCACGTCACAGTAATTCATCTTATCAGCTGACATCTTCAAGTAAGGTCTACTATTTTAGCACCTCTCAGCACCATCAACGAATTAGCACTTCTTCAGCACCTATATCAACAAGAAGAGATCTCGCGATGTATTCAAAGCAAATACACCTGTGCTATATTCTAGACAAAACACCCGTGACAGCTACCACACGTGTTTCTCCTTATGAAATGGTTTACGGTAGAAAGTAAGGGGACCTATGTCTATTGGATTGGTAAAATTGTGTTTCACAAATGAATTTATAGAACAGGAAACGAGAAACGTATATGAATATCTCCTTGAACTGAACAATCGCCTTAGCACCACGTTAAGAGTCGCTCTCTCTCCAATGACACCAAACATAAGTACAACGAGTACAAAAAATATTATGACAAGCAGTGGTGTAGCTAAGGTGGGGGGAGGAGGGGGGAGAATTTTAAAAATCCCCCCCGGGCCCCCACTTGAGTGTCCGAAATTTGTTTTTAAATAAAATTAAATATTACGCCACTGTCATGTGATCTTGCTTTTCACGTTGTTATATAAGTTAGTGACTCTGTTGTATGTATTCCAAACAGAGAACTAACACTTTCCGTGCGGTGTTAGTCTAAATTTCAAGGAGTATCTTCCATGACGCTGACTGGTGCCGTGTTACTCTCAGGAAGTAACTTGGTATATAGGGTAGTTTATTTCACCATCCAGCCGCGGGTCGGCTCGTTTTATTTCATTCATCGCGATAGTGCCGTGTTTGAACCCTTATCATTGAAGAAGAAACCTGACAGGAGCACTGAAAACAAAGGAGACCATGAATGTTACGAAGAAAAGTATATCACTTATCAGATGATTCATACAGCAGTCGAAGAAGTGAAAATGTCTCTTGATGAGAGAAGTAGTGCTAAAGAGACTCCAGGGCAATACCTTTTACCACAGTCAGAGAAAACATCTGAAGTAAATGATACAGATGATGAGTCAAGTGATGGTCTTCCAAAATCACTTTCTCCAGAAGCGGAAGAAGCTATATATACACGTTCGGATAGATCCAGCCTGGAATTTTATCTGAGGAACTGCGAGCGAAAATTCTGTTTAAGAGAAGCTTATTTTTTCAAAACAAAGATGCACGGTATTTGTTTCCAGTAAAGTTTACCCAAAATAAATCACAAAGTTTGACATCATGGTTCACTAGAAGAAATTTGCAACCGATCTTGGCTCCTCTCTCTCTATTTTGTTTTGCATGTGTACTGTTTTCTGAGGCCTCTGAAAAGACATCTAGCGCATTGAGCAAACCTGGAATTGGTTTCATTAAATGGAAGAAACTTCAGAGACTAAAAGAACACGAAGAAGGGCAAGCTGTTTTGAAGAGGAAGTTAGAGGAAGAAAAGCTTAAGACAGAACCAGATGAACTGTCACATACGTTTCATGTGCAAATTTTGAACAATCAGCAATATTAGAGAGATATTCTGAAGCGTGTAGCAGCAGCTATAAAGCACTTAGCAAAAACAAACTCAAACTTACGTGGTCACAACGAAAAACTGAATTCGCCCAATCCTAGCATCTTTGAAATTTCTTGCAGAATTTGATGAAGTTACGAAACACAAATTACATAGAAGGCACATTATTTGTCACCAGAAATTCAAAATGAGTTCATAAACTTGATGGGCAATAAAGTTAGGGAATATATTGTAGGGAAAGTCAAGCAAGTTTGTTGCTTTTCTCTGATACTTGACTCCACCCCAGATGTTTCTCAATAAGAACAGGTCTCCCTAACAGTTCGTTACTTGGATGTTGATAATTTCGAAATAAAAGAGTCATTGATTGGTTACTTTGAAATTTTGAAACCTGATGGACAACATTATGAAAAACTTGTTCTGAAAACTCTTAAGTTAAAGATATTGGACTAGACGTTGACCTGTGCAGAGGTCAAACCTATGATAATCTCTTAGACATAAATCCAAAGACATTTCTGAACTGTGATAATCACTCTCTGAACATGGCAGCTGTGCATTCTGATGAGATAGATCCAGCAATTGTAACCTTTTTTTTTTAAACTTTACATGAATCGTTCAACTTTTTTTCCTAGTCCCCTCAGAGATGAGCAAAACTGGAGCCTGGAGAGTAATACAAGGTGGTCCGCAAGAGGCTAGGTCGGCAGTTTCCTTGCATCTCGATAAAATCATCAAACAGTTGGAGAAACTTTTTGAATCAACAACTGAAAGTAGAAACTACAAAGGTCTGGACTGCACATACGGGAAGCTGCTGAAGAAATTAAAACCCTTTCATGCATTCTGCAAAATGATGAGAAACTGACGAAACTGACCACCCAATGCTATCGAAAAAGCAAAAGAAGGTAATGAATGCTATGGATTTCCTGTAATCAAAATAACCAGAAAAGACTTGATGGGGAGTTGAGTTCTGATGTAGTACTGTCAAGAGAACAGCAATTCAAACTGTTGCGACAGAAGTGCTGAACAGACTTTATATGGAGATGAAGGACAGATTCCAAAGGCTGGAAAACCATGTGGACACCTTTGGATTTCTTCTTGAACCAAGACACCTCTTGGAGTTTATGGATGATGACACGCTGATGACAAACTGTGTTACTTTTTCCTGTTTGCATGATGAAATACAAGCAAATTTCTAGTTCAATGATGTCATTGATGCACGAGCACTTTTCATCAACAAACCAGTGTCACAATCACAAATTGACATATTGAAAAGCTGGCTTCATATGGTAATAACTTGTGCTCAAACCTTGCAACCTCCATCCGGATACTGCTAACTCAGGCCACTTCCATTGTCATAAGAAAAAAAAGCTTAGTTAATCAAAAACTATCTCAGGAGCACAATGATGCAAGAAGGGCTTAGCATGGCTTTAATGTCAGTGGAGTGACAAATATTAGACACTATCGAACCAAATACCAAATACTTGTAAAAAACCATGATAGGTCAGACAAAGTAAGTGAAACAAACATGACCAATTAATAACAGCCTGCGTCGCAGCTGTCATCAGTGACGTAGAAGAAGATCAGGAAGACAGCCTGCATCGCACCTGTCATCAGAGACATAGAAAAGGACCAGGAAGGACAAAAAATTGGATAGCGGGTTAGCAGATTTACCTACTTTTGAAGTCACCGGAAATAGTGGTCTATCACATGTTAAAATAAAAAAGGAACTTAATGATTTGCAACATAACAACATTGTTCATGTTGTTTAACAATTTCAAGAAATAATAACAGATCACATGAAAGGCAAATGTTAAAGAATTTAGAATGGAGGTCACGTCAAACAAGTCTATTAACCTAAGACCATATACTGTCCCTATCCATATGAGGGAAAATTTAGATAAAGAAATTAAAAAAAATATGTTAAAATTTGATATAATAGAAGAATCGGAGTCACCATATGCGTCCCCCGTCTTGCTAATTAAGAAAAAAGATTATGCGTAGATATAGACGTTTAAACTCAATTGGATGGCTGCCTGGTGGTGCGGCTTGCGCGCTGGACTGTCGTTCAGATTTATTGATGGTCCCGGGTTCAAACCCTGCCCGCTCCCATCCCCCGTCGTCCTGCGGGAGGTTTGGACTAAGAAGTAATTATCTTCAACTCTGAAGGAACATCAAAAAACATGTCATGTAAAACATTTTACAAACAAACATTTTTCAACCACTAAGTTCGATGCTGAAGTAATTACCGACCCAGAAGATGTATTTGTTCAATTACACAAGGCTAAATATTTCAATATTTCACAAAAGTCGATCTAACAAAAGGATTTTGGCAGTTGTCCATAGAGGAAAGTAGCCGCAAATATATTGCTTTTAAGGTCCCTAATAGACATTTTCAGTTTAAGTACGCCCCTTTAGGTCTTGCTAACAGTCCAAGTTTTTTTTTAATAGAACGATTCGTAATGTCTTACAAGGATTACCAAATGTTATTTTCTATTTTGATGACATACTAGTTTATAATGATGACTTGGAAAGCCATTTAACGTCTATAGCGCAAGTAATGACTAGACTTAAGGATTATGGGCTTACGGTTAAACCAGAGAAATTGGAGCTGGGATTCTTCAAAATCCCCTTCTTGGGTCATGCTGCTGGCGGGGGTAAAATGGAACCAGACCTCTAAAATCTAGAAAATATTATGGACCTTAGATTCCCCTCAAATAAGAAAGAAGTTAGATCTCTTTTAGGCCTAGCCAATTATTACAGTAAATTTATTCCATCATTCGCTGATATTGTGTTTCCCCTCACTCTATTGCTGAGAAAGGGAATGCCCACGAGGGCCACCTGGAGTCCTGAGTGCGACTTGGCATTGAAGAAAATTCAGTCTTGTCTGTCCTCTTCATCAATTTTAATCTTTCCAAACCCTAACAGTCCTTTTATTGTCCAAACAGATGCATCCGATAAGGGAATAGCTTGCTGCTTGTTACAGCAAGTGGACTGCATCCTTCAACCGTTAAATTGCCTCAGCAGACAGCTGTTGCCTAGATAGCGGCATTATGCTACCATTGAGCTGGAATGTTTGGCGATCGTCTGGAGTGTCCAACGTCTAGACAAGTATCTCTGTGGAACTAAATTCACAATCCAGTGCGACCACATACCGTTGTCTTATTTGAAGTCTTGTAAATTTCAAAACAATCGAATCTGCCGTTGGTCACTACTTATGCTTCAAAACTTCCACTTCAATATTGTACACATTGAAGGCCGCAACAATTTCCTAGCAGACACACTGTCAAGACTAACCTAGCAATTATACATAGAAGCCTGTAAGGCTTAAACTGGAAGAGATTGTTTCCTTCCAGACTTTTATTGTTATAGACATGTAATGTGTCATTTAGTTTCCTACTGTAGTTCTTACAAATTACATGCAAATCTCAAGACCAATGTCAAACAGTAATTTTAAAGCGAAGATTGGACTTTACAGTCACTTTAGAGTCTATAGGAAATGAGAAATGTGCTCATCTTTGACCACGAAGGAGGAGCTATATATATATATATATATATTTTTTTTTTTTTTTTTACATACAACAGAATATTGAATAAAACTACTCTTATGCAGGTTACCATATGGCTATTGTTAATAAAACCCACTGCACAGAAATATGTACTGACATATGCAAGTGAACTGAATATAAAAACATTTTGTCTGGAAAAATCTTCACATGTCATAGCTACTCTCATTTACTTAACTGTATCTAGATCTAATAATTCCAGAAATCAACATTAAGTATCCGTGACAAAGTAAAAGAGGGTATCAACATTGTTTAATCTATGGAAACTACTTAAACCCAAAAAAAAAAAAAAAAGGAAAAAACAATTCTAAAGAAGAGGTATCTAGACTTATGTCTTAATCAAAAGGAACAATGGACATCGATTAATGTTTTGAAAATTTAAAACAAATTTCCTTCCAATTTATTAGAATGAAAAAGATGCTAATTTAAAAAGATGAAACTCTTGAAGTAAAATTACAGGGTATTGAAATAGACGGCTTGGATGACATGAACTATACTGGTGACCTGGCGGTGTTACATATTCATGTGTGTTTATTCATAAATGTTAACAAAGAAAGTTATTTGGTATCATGACAACCAAAACTGACCCGCATGTAAAGTGAACAATTTTGAGAAAGCTCAGGAGGTCATGATGTAGAGATGAAGAATGTAAGGGAACTAATTAATGTTTTATTTAATTAGATCTCTGGAGTACTCAGCAATCTGTCTGTTTCATGTTTCACAAAACCAAGTTCGAATACAGAACCAGTAGACAACAACGTACCTATAAATGTACAGGAAATGAAGCAGCTGAGACTTGTCTGGTAGAAAACTCTGTAAGTAAGTGTTGGAAATATTGGAAAGAATTTTGGGTTGACAACAAAAGTCTGGTGTAAAAGCTGGGAAAAAGGACATTTACAGTGCATTCCAAACATTACACAATTTTTTTATCTTAAAGACAAGTTTTAAACTTTCGTAAGCAGCAAAGATTGCAGACAGACATGTTCAGCATAAAACAAAAATTGGAAAAGGACATTCTTGGTGGTAATGAAAAACAAACATAATGTTGAAGTAAACCTGTATCTCCAAAGCAAAAGGAACAAAAGAAGACCAGTTTGTTAACAATGAATCTTTCTTCAAGAACGCCTCTCTCTTGATGAAGGGGAATACCAGGACACCAAAGAATTGCCAAATACCAGGACACCAAAGAATTACCAAATACCAGGACATCTAAGAATTGCCAAGATGAAAAAATACACTATTACATGTAAGTGTGGACATGTTTGTAATTTTTTAAAATCTGAGCTCAACCAGCGATGATTTCTAAGATGAGAACAAATTACTGTTTTTCATATAAAAAAAATTGAAAAATGGTCCAAGAAATAAATGCATTTTAAAATCAACCTATTAAAATTTTTTTTTGTTTAAAAAATAATCAAGGAATAAAACTAAATGCAGATTAGTAAAAAATAATGATAATACTGATAATAACAATCGTCTGGTTATTAGACCATGCTCCTCTTAGAGAATGTTTTCTTCATACTTTCATCATGTAATTAGTTTTATTTTCTGACAATTTTTTAAATCCTTCTTTCTTTTTTTCTGGTTATGTATTTTTGTAAATATTATATCATCTTTCCTAACTTAGGAAGTATATAGAGATTATGAAAAAAAAATCAGCACTAAATTTCTGATTTTAAAAAATTATCAAAAATAATTATTAATTTAAACATTAGGCAAAATCATCAATTTCTAAGAATACTTATCCATTAATAATCATTACCTTTTAATCAATATTCTGATTATATGAACATAGTGTATGTCAATCTGACTAATAACCTCAGTACCACCCACAACCTTGAACCATTATGCTACACCAGCAGCCACAAAAAGTTAAAAATGAGTGCTATGATGCTAATTCTTCTATAACATACTGTAACTTGGTTATAACGTTGTCCACATCTTCATGGCTAACATCTTGATGTGTAACATAGCGAACTTTTCTTTCATAAAATAATGTCATCAATACAGAAATAGATTGGCCGAGGGATTTCTTTTCCTTGTCAGTTACCTGAAAAACAAAAAATATACACTTTAAAAAAATGGCCTAACAGTTTGTAATTTCAAGTGATGCTCATGTTTAATTTTATGTAGTCAGCATGAACAAGTACATTGTAAGTAATGTTAACAAACATATTCATAAGATTCAATTCCAAATACTTAGCCTACATACAAATGGAATTTGAAAGTCAAAATATTGACAACTAACTAATCCCTACAAGATAAATTTACAAAAATTGAGAAACATTGTCAAAATATTGAATAAAAAAAAGTCTTGGAAGTGAGTTTTGTACTTTTATTGAATTCTGCTTTCGATGTAAAGGTCTAATTGAATTTTGTCTTTAATTTAGCAAAGTAACAAAATGTTGAGTAGATAAAATGATTACAATTGTTGAATGTTCAAGAACTCTAACCTGTTTCATTCTGTCAATGAACTTCAGTGGACAAGCTCTCTCAAGAATATCAATCATTACAATATTGGATTGGACACCCTTGATATCTACACTACAGATGGAGTTACCTTTCATGGCTGTAATGGCTAAAGACCAAAAACAAAATTAGGTTATCAAAATGAAATGATGCATACATGTTGCAATAGAATTTTTTCTAAAAAGTACTTATTTTCAACTATTGACAAGCATACACTCAACTGTATGCAATATGCACTATCCAAAATATCTCTACACAGCAAAATGTTTATTTTTTCATTACCATTCAATAAATGCTAACTCAGCTCAGGATGAAAAAAGTACAATATGAAAAATGGCCAGCTCCTCTACCACCAAAGCAAAAGCCACCTTAACCTGCGATATTTGTGGACGGGAGTGTCTCTCCAAAATAGGGCTCCACAGCCACATGAGGAAGTGTGCGAGATGAACCATAGTCGTTCTACGACTGAAGGAGGCCAACAAGGTGTATTCATATGGTCCCCATTTTAATACACATAGCAAATTGCATTTATTTGTTTTTCTTTCTCTTTGAAATACACTTCACAAACATTACAACTCAGATTATTAAGGAGGGGAAAAAAATGTCTTTTATTACTTGGACTGTCCTCAGGCATTGAAATGAATTGCTATGTCTATCAATGTTATAAAACTTCATAAGTTTAAGGGTTATTATATCACCTTTCAATGATTAGATATCAACAAAAAAAACTATGTTATGCTTTTACATTTTTACCAGTAGAGTGTGCTAACAGTGCTATGAAAATAATAAAACCTCTATTACAAAATATATTTACTTCTCATAAAACTCACTCTGTGTAATACTGCAATTTAAAATAAACAGATAAAATGTTTTAAAATTGAATTTTCAAAACCGAAAATTAATTAGGTAGTGTACCTTCAGCTATCCTATAGGCTTTCTCATGGTCTTCCCTAAGTTTAGGCAATGTTTCTTCTAGTGCCACCAACATAGGTGCAGCTATAACACCAGCCTGTCTCATCCCCCCACCTAGCGCTTTCCTGGTCCTTCTAGCCCTGGAAAAAGAATCATGTTATTAGCCTTACAAATTTTTGTGACAGTGACAGGAGTGGGCCTAGCATTATCATCCAATACATGAATCGCTACACAAACAGAGAGGAATCTGGAAACTGATCCTGGTGGAGAAAGTTCTACTTCTGAAAAACATGATAGTATGATATTGCTATGTGCTGAAAGCTGACTAAAAGACATTAAATGGAATATCCTTTCGATGACAAGGAAGATAATACCCAGAGCATTGAAAAGACAAATTGCCAAAACAGAATATGAGATAGCGGTATATCAAAAAGAGATTAAAGAATGTCTCAGGGCAGAAAATTATGGAGTTCTACAAGGATGATGAGCTGTAGACAAAATTCAATGAAGGAATAGCCAGAGCTGTGAAAACTAGTACAATCTGTGAGATGAAGCAAAAAACTACTCAAAAATGAAAAAGAGAATAAAGTGTGTACAAATGTGGATTCCGTTTACCCCAAGAATCTCTGCTTCTGAAATCACAGAGACTTAACTCTTATGGAACGGTTGGTATTTAGTGGTCTACAATAGCTAACATATTTTTAATCTTTCTAAAAACAAAACAAAAAAAGCCCTTATAATAAAATTGTTTATTAATTCTAGGTGCATGAGTGAAAATGTTTGAAAAGACTTACTGTGCAATAAAATCTTTAGTCCCAGCCATGACTGCTCCAATAGGGCAACATAAACCCTGGAAACAAAAAATTGTATGAAGGAATCACTTAGTAAGAAATGTACAAGTCTAACACGGTCTATTTTTAGTTATCTTTTATAACCCAACAAATACAAATATATTACAAATTAAACAATAAAAACTGAAATACTAAACACTGTCCAACTTTACATTGAGAGCACTATACATTTTGGAGAGTTCTCCTCTGACCACAAAACTCTTCAACTCTATGGTTAACATTAATAATACAATAATCCTTTAGACACTGCTTCACATTTTTATTTATCCAAAAATTGGAATTAAAGTGTCAGCTTTTCTTAATCTTCACTACTTTTAACACAAACACTCTTTTGTTCCCCTGGCAATCAAATCATTAAATAAGAACAGATCTAAAGATAGATGCAACATCTGCAAAAAAGTATGCACCATGAAACAGAAAGCCATTCAATGTGACACCTGCGATGAATGGTACCATGCATCATGTCTCCATATGAATACACCTGTGTATTATGCCTTAGGCAACAAAGATGCATCATGGCACTGTGTACCGTGTGGGTTACCTCAGTTTACATCAGGACTGTTTGATTCCTTTGATGCAGACACTTCTAACCCATACAACATCTTAGACACCATCCCAAAACCAACTCACCAACCACTAGCCAGATCCACTCCTGTTAAACCTAAATCTACTAAAATTAATACAACAGCCTCACTAAACAAACCTCCTAAAGAAGTAATACCAAAATACCTTAAAACCTTAGTAATAAATTTTCAAAGTATTAGGAACAAAACAGCAGACTTAGAAATTTTATTAGAATGTGAGAAACCAGACATAATTGCAGGAACAGAAACTTGGCTACATCCTGAAATTTATAATGCAGAAATTTTCAATAGTAATTATGAAATTTTTAGAAAAGATAGGGCTGATAATCATGGAGGAGTTCTTTTAGCAATAAAAAACACTCTTATAGCTGAAGAAATTACCTTACCTAACTCAAAAAACATAGAATCTACATTTTGTAAAATTAATACCACCTCAACATCCCTTATAATAGGCAGCATTTACAGACCACCAAATTCTAGTTTAGAATACATGCAGGAACTATGTAATCAGATTACTACACTTAAAGAGACAAATAAAAATGCAGTTTTTTGGATTATGGGTGACTTCAACCTACCTGATATAAATTGGAAAACACTAACCATAGATAAACACCAAAACCTTAAGGACATAAATGAGCTTTTCATAGAAACTTTACACAACCTAAGTTTAGATCAAATCATTAATAAGCCAACTAGATTAAACAACACATTAGATCTCTTCTTAACCAACAGACCCGGATTAGTAGTTGATTATGATATTATCCCTGGTCTATCAGACCATGAGATCATAAAAATACACAGTCAGATAAAAGCAGTAGCCAATACAAAAACCAAAAGAAAAATCTTACTCTGGAATAAATGTAACCTAACACAACTACACCAAGCTGCATTAAACTTTCAACAAACATTCTTATTAGAAAAAGACATTAACCAACCAGTCGATGACCTCTGGAATTTCATTAAAAACCATCTTAAAAGCATTATAGAAAATCATATACCAACTAAATACACATCAAACAAAATAAATAAATGCTGGTTTAATAATAGACTAAAGAAGCTTTGTAAACAGAAGGAAAACCTATATAGAAAATTTAAAGAAACCAAGGCAGAAAGAGTTTACAAAAAGTATATAAAAATTAAACACCTAACCCAAAAAGTAAGCAGACAGCTGCAGAGTGAATACATAAACAATGTAATATCTAAAGATAACAACAAAAACCTATGGTCATACATTAAGTCTAAGAAAATGGAAACAACAGGCATAGCGCCATTAAAAGATGAACATAACATAATACATAATGATAATGAAACTAAAGCAAACATCCTAAACAAATACTTTGCATCAGCATTCTCAGCCCCAGGAGACAAAGACATATTTCTTAATTTGAACCAAGTAGACAACATAGAAGATTTAGTAGTACAAGAAAATGGAGTTAAAAAACTATTAGCCAACACCAAACCAAATAAAGCGTCTGGACCTGATGGTATTCCAGCTAGATTACTCAAAGAACTAAGCAATGAGCTAGCCCCAGTGTTCAAAATACTCTTTCAGGCATCGCTTAACCAGGGCAGAGTACCAAAGGACTGGAAAGAAGCTAATGTCACCCCCCTATTTAAAAAAGGAGAAAAATCTGATCCAGGAAACTACAGACCAGTATCACTTACCAGCATCACATGTAAAATACTAGAACACATAATATGTAGCAACATCATAAACCACTTAGACAAACATAATGTCCTCACCCCATACCAACATGGCTTTAGGAAATATAGATCATGTGAAACACAACTAATAGGACTAATTGATGATTTCTCAAAAGGTTTAGATAATAGTGAACAAATAGATGCTATCTTACTAGATTTTTCCAAGGCTTTTGACAAAGTTCACCACCATAGTTTGCTTAAAAAATTAAAATATTTCGGCATTAACGGTCCACTGCATCAGTGGATTAAAGATTTTCTGATAGGGAGAGAACAAACTGTAATAATAAATGGCTCTAAATCAACACCAATAACAGTAAACTCAGGTGTACCTCAAGGAACAGTCTTGGGTCCACTACTATTTTTAATTTACATAAATGATTTACCAAATTGCAATAGTTCAGGAACAAAAGTCAGATTATTTGCAGACGATTGCATAATATATAGAACAATAAAAACAAAACAAGACACAGATATTTTACAAAGAGAATTAGATGAATTACAGAAATGGGAATCAAATTGGAGCATGTCTTTCCACCCAGAAAAATGTCAGTTGTTAAGAGTAACAAAAAAACTAAAACAAATTAATTCCACTTATCTTATTCATGGCAAACCAGTAACACAGACTAAAAACTCAAAATACCTAGGTGTTATAATAAATGAAAAACTGTCATGGAATCCACATATTGATGAAACTATAAAAAAATCCAACAAAGCATTAGGGTTTATTAAAAGAAATTTCTATAAATCAAATAAGAACATAAAACTAAAATGTTATTTAACCTTGGTTAGGCCAATAATAGAATATGCATCCACCGTGTGGGACCCCTCAACTCAAGAAAACATTAAGAAACTGGAACAAACACAAAATAGAGCAGTGAGATTCATAACAAACGAATATTCACATTTGACTAGGGTAACACCATTAGTAAAATCACTAAATTTAGAAAGCCTTCAGGACAGAAGACTCAAAAGTAAAGTAGCAATTATACATAAAACACTGAACCATAATCTTCAAATACAAAAACAAAATTTAATAAAATACTCTGAAAGACACAAAAACAAAGGCACATTCCTCGTCCCATATGCTAGGACAAATTTGTACAAATACTCCTTCTTCCCTAGTGCTATTAGAGCATGGAATGGGTTGCCTGAGCTAGCCAGAAAAACCAGTGACTTGGCAGAATTTAAGTCATTGGTTAATATGCATGACTAAATGCATGACGCGTAGGACGTAATCATCTTCTTTTTTGAAGTAACGTCTGTATTATATAAGATAAGATATAAGAACAATCTGATATAAACTTTGTCACATGTAAATTATGAGTGCGTCTGGTGTGAATGTACACTTTGGTTTCTTATAGTTATAATGTTTTTTGTTTGGTGCAATGCACAAATTGTAAGACAAATTTCCATACGGACAATAAAGATTATTATTATTATTATTATATGAAAAAAAACAACTGCCAAATAGAATAAGATCTAAAAGACAAAAACTTGACCAACAAACTAATATAAAATATACAAGTGACTTGCAAATTAACATAATGAAAGTCTAAACCTAACACAAGTTAAAGGCTTTAGTAATAAGTTACTTGTCTTCATTGCCACTCAGTAATGCATAACATGAGGGTTTGTTTTAATTGTGCAATTTGTTTGGATAGACACATGTAGCCACAAGGAACCAAACAATAGTGCAAGTTGTTTAGATAGACATATGTAGCCACATGGAATCCAACAATCTATAAGAGCAACAGTGTTGACAATGTTTACTAAAAAATAATGTTTTAATTAAATTTTGCCTGCAATGAGCAAAACTGATGCTCATGCATCAATGTCACTAAATACTTGCAAACCAAGTAGCTTTAAAGTTAACACGTCCCTCAGTAAATTTACTGCTTTTATAATGGTGGATAAAGAGAATATGTTTGTCACATTTGACAAATGTCAGGTGTCTCTTCCACATTTAACTATAACAAAAAAATAAGAAAAAAAAATGGCTTGCAACTGTTAAAATAAATATTAGCTGTTTAAATACGAACTGGAAACTGTAACTATTGAATATATAATTTGCCACCATTGTTCACTATATAGTGAATGCTTTAATACTTGAAAAATCAATTAGTCCAGTATACACATTGACTATAAGCTAATATGTCTATATATCTACAGCTTACTTTACTAAATGCAATAGCAACAGAGTCAACATGCTGGGCAAAATCCTTTGCTTCTACTTTCAGAGCAGCTGCAGCATTGAATAATCGTGCACCATCTAAATGTACAAATAAATCATGATCTTTGGCAAGCTTCTGTACCTAAGAGTATTAAAAATAATAAAATATTGACATCTTGTTTTCAACAAGAGTTGTAAGTATCTAGTCATTTTTAAGATGATTATAATGTCCCATAGATTCCTAGAGAATTCTATTGTATAAAATGTACATCACTCCAAACATACTCAAAATCCATTCAATAGTATTTATGTTTTAACAAATATTTAATGAGGAATCTATACTTATTATCCTTCATAAGGTTTTACAATATTGCCATTTCACAAAAAAACTTAAAAGTGCATAGAAAAATGATTCACTTTTTTAACACATTCTACAGAAAGTGTATAGAAAAATGATCCACCTGTTGAACATAATCTACAGTTAAAACTTTGCCTCCACATCTGTTTTGTGTATTCTCAAGACATATAGCTCTAGTCCAGGGCTGGTGTACATCAGTCATGGGACGAATCTTAGACTTGATTGCTTTTAGGTCCAGTGTGCCATCTGGGAGATTAGCTACACTTCTGCCTTGAATACCTCCTAGCTGTAACATATACACACACAAAGTCAAGTTAGATTTACTGACATTTTTGTACTGATATGTTGCTAGAGGCCAGCTCTATCCATTTTTTTAGACATGATCTATTTTCTAAGATACAGAAAAAACATGACCACAATACATACAAAATGCTTTTAAATAGGGTTACAAAAACAAGGGGCTGAAAGCTAGTTGGACTAATCATTGAATTAACACAATGTATACTATAACAGCTATCTAGGTCAAGAAAAAAAAACATAAAATTTAAGAAACAAAAAAATGAACAGTGTAGCATTTAAAGATCAAACCCACAGCTTTGTACAGCATTTGGAATGAGCATGATTAGTGAATATTCCGAATAACATGTGGAACACAGAGTTAGAGTCAGTGAGATATTTAACAAAATTATATAATCTAACTATGGATACATGGATGCCTGGCCATGTGGTATGAGCTCCAAACTGTTGTCACAATAGTCCTAGGTTTAAACCCTGCCTACAGCAATCCCGTCTTTTTGCTAAAGATTTGAGATAGGACAATCTTTATTACTAGAGAAATGTCTTAAACTTTAAAAGTCAAATGTGTTAAATTATCCCTGTAAATTTTCTAATATTCTATATCTTTTAGTTATGTTTTAGTGTAAAAACAAGGCTGACCAGGTATAACATGGTGTCTTACTTTCTTAGAAGACCTATAATACATGGGCACCAGATAGGAAGAAGCAGTGGAAATTGCCTATGACTAATTTCTGTGGAGATAGCTTGCCACCCTGTGTGCCAAACCTAAGCCAAAGTAAATCTCAGTGCACACTATGTGATTTTCTTTGAGTGCAAGAGTTTCAAAACTGAACATATGGAATCTGTTTACAGGTGAATGAATACATTCGTAAGAAAAATTTATATTCTAATTAGAGTAAAACTAACCAATTCAGTAGTAAAGTCTTAATTAAATCGAAGGATGCTAAGTGACCTGTGCAAGTCCAGACACCTCATACATCAACATGTGAGAATCTTCTCCTAGTATTACTTCATTAAATCTCCCATTGCAATGAACAAGCACTGAAAAAAAAATGTTGAACCGAATCAAACATTTGTTCTTATTGTTGGCATTGATATCATGAAATCAAACATACTTTCTGAACATTTGTTCAAAAAGAATAAAAGAACAACACTACTCATTGTGTAAATATAGATCTATACATTTTTCAAGTTTGGGTTTTAAGTGCAACAGTGCCAGTTATTCTACAATGGCTACAGCTATAATCAAACCAAAGTAAACTGTGTTTAGAGACATAAATTTGTGATTAACTTGTGGAGGAATGGCCTCTGTAAGAGATTTTCACATTCCTTTTCAGCTTAGATACTGGTACCATAATTTATAAGTAATTTAAAATTCAACATTAAAAGCTTTCTTTAAAAGTTTGTTCTTTAAATATTCCCAGAGAACAATTTTTTGTTTAAATTTTAATATTGTTTAATTTATATTTGATCTCATTTTCATAATTATATTTCAACAGAATATGATGTGATAAAAAAGGACATTATAAAAAAAATTAATTTATTCTATTTATATAATATTGTGGTCTCTGTGTTAGTATAGTTGAATACAGATGATCTTTGGTTTAAATGTTAGTATACTTGAATACATGAGGTGCAATGGCTGAGCTTCCTTACCGGGGTCTGGGGCTCTAATCCTGGTGAAGACTAAGATTTTTATTTCGGGATCTTTGGGCGCCTCTAAGTCCACAGGGGTCTAATGGTTACCTGATATTTGGAAAAAGTAAAGGTGGTTGGTTGTTGTGCTGGCCACAGGACAACCTTGTTAACAGTAGGCCACAGAAACAGATAACCTTTACATCATCTGCCCTTTATATCACATGGTTTGAAAGGGGAACTTTACTTTTTACTTTCATACTTGAATACCATTTGGTTTAACTCTAGAGGAAACTGGGAATTTTGTATTTTTAAGAAGTAAGGAAGTTTCTTAATGAGTATCTAAATTTGAACATGAAATTATTGGATGTTCTACAACTCATGATACACCATCTCAAACTGTTTTTTATAAATTTAATTAAATCCAAGCTCTGACTACCTGAAGCTATGTTTGCCATTGTGTTGGTTGGAACAAGAAGTGCAGCTTCTTTCCCCAAAAGATTGGCACATGTTTCTTGAAGTTCTGCAAACAAACCAAAAATTATGAAATACTTCACAAAGTCAACTTACACCAAAAACCTTAATTACAACGTTTGTAAATAAAAATAAAGTTACTTTTAAGGAAACAACTTTGATTTCATATCAAACTTGGACCTTACTACAGTCTTACTGTTAACTGTAGGATCTTCTTCATAAACATCATCTCCAACTAAGGCGTTTTTCATAGCCACTCGCATCTTTGCAGTTGGCCTTGTTACAGTGTCACTTCGAAGGTCAACAGTGTTGACATCAACAGAGGAAAAGCATCTTGCATTCAACTTGAAGATCCCTCTTAAAATTCTGCTTGATGTAATCATTTTGCTAATCTAAATGATAAAAGCTTCTAATTAATATTAGATTCAACTATTAAAATTAATATATATCTCAATCTAGAGCTAGATCTATGTTATAAAAAATGGTTTTGAGAGATGCAGACAGCAAATTGTGTTATTGTTTACTATTCGAAGGTTTACATTGAAAAATCTCTATGTTTCTTTTTTCTATTTTTATTGTCCGAGACAAGAAATTTTGCATTTATAATATAATGAATTTAAGCATTCAAATTTCTGCATTTTAAAATGATTAATTGCAAGTGCTCTAGAAAATTTTTAAACTGTTTTTTTTAATAAAGTTTATGAAAAAAATGGTCATTAAATTTTAATGACTAACCAACTTTAACTACAGTCCCAGCCAGCAAAGCTACCTGTTCAGGTCTAGGCTGAGTTTGGGCCTGCATGGGGAACCGGATAGTTGTGCTGGCTCATTTTTTAGTTTCCTAGCAAGCCCTGGGCCCATTCCAAACCTCCCTTTGATGAATGGGCCCTCAAGTAACAGGGGATGGAGAGATTCGCCACTTTGCTTCACTGCTCGGCGTCGGCTTGCAGCCTGATTTTATCGTAATACAGGTAAGGTCCCACCACCTACCCCTTTCTCATCCTACTGGCAATGAGTAAATTCCGGGCCTCGTTCTTATCTCAGATGAGACCATCAGTCAGAAACTCATTACGTAATGAAATTCAAGGTTCGGGATAGAAAATTTAGAGCTTGTTATTATTGGCTCAGATTGTGTCTCAATTCATTATAAACACAATTGTCACGTACACTGTATCTATATTTAGCCAAGGTTACCAGAACTTCACCCACCTCGGGAATTTTACATCACGCAGCAGAATTATGTTTTGGGATGAATGTGATTGGTTGGAGGTATTATTTATTGTACTTTGAGCTGCATTTATTGGTTGGCCATGCAGCGTAGAGATGTTGGTCAGGTGGTAACGCCCAAGCTTTGTAAGCTGAGAGATATTACCGCCAGTCTTGTGCGGAACGTGTTAGATATACCATGTACTAAAGTCTAGTGTTAGAACTCAAGAAAAAGGACATAATTATATTATTGTGTAGATCATTTATATTCTATTCAAGTACATTTAACCATTGTAATTATTTGTGAATAGCTTTTCCAAGTTCTGAATTAAAATATTTGTATTTGTCGAAGAGAAGTTTCTTCATTGAATATATAATAGTATACTTAGATCGTCTTGTCAACTAGTAACTTATAGATGATCCTCTTATCAACTGGCAACTTCTAGATGATCCTCTTATCAACTAGCAACTTCTAGATGATTATCTTATCAACTGACGATTTCTGAATGCTCGGCAACCACAATTATTGATAGTGCGATATAGATCAAGATAATCTTCAACGTGACACTATTGATGATTCGTGACATCAATAAACCCATTAAATGTTTTAATATTTTGTCTTATATTTTATATTATATAACATTTTATTGCTCTGTTGATTTTTTTAAAAATTTAAATATATTTTGTTTTATTTTATATGAAAATAATCTGTGAGTTATTCATGAATCTAGTATGACTATATGTATAGTATATGTAGTTATGTAGATCTATACTGTAGTATACTAGATGTCTAGATCTTAATAAATATATTATAAACGATCTGTGATTATGATATGAAAACAATTAGTTACCTTATGCCACTTCAGGTTTAAGTTTAAGGCAGTTTTAAGACTTAATTTAAGACTAAACCTTAAATTAAGTGACTTATTAACTAAGAGACTTTTAACTTAAATAACAAAAGCCAACGGTTTTCAGTTATTTTCAGTCGTATTGAGAATTAGTAAATACTGTAATAACATCATTATGACGTTATCCATTAAATTTAAATATTTTAAATGACATTTAAATTTTTAATGATTTAAATTTATAAATTTAAAATTATCATTAATTATGATTATCTAAAAATAAATACTAGTCTAGTTAGTAGATCTAATAGACAATAGTAATAATAGTAAATATCTTGTGACTATGTTGATCTAGAATCTACTCTGACTACTGTTAGTACTATCATTTACTATATTAACTAAAACTATCTACTAGATAGATTCGATAGAATCATCATCATCATGACATGTCTAGAGGGACTACTCTAGAGTCTAGATGATTGATCTTATGACTTATCATCTAGATCAGCGGTTCTCAACCTTTTAAGCTTGGCGACCCGTTTTTACTATCCCCCACTCTGCCGCGACCCCCACCCCCATAACACACAGCAATAGAAGAATACACTTAATAAAAATACAATGCATATTTTCGATGGTCTTAGGCGACCCCTGACAAATCGTCAATCGACCCCTCAAGGGGCCGCGAACCATAGGTTGAGAACCCCTGATCTAGATCTATCAAATCTTGACCAAAAAAAAGACGTCAAAGATGTAGAATCTACAGTCGGAAAAATTAGACATGGACCCACCACTTTTGTTGGATAATTTTATTTAGATCTAGAATAGAATTATTAGAATATAGTTTACATCTATATCTTATAGATCTATTCTAGACTTTAGATATCTATTCCCATTCGATCTGAGTGACACTCTGTATTCATCCCCTCTTCTAAACGAGAGCAACAAAAGAATATTTGATCACAAGGAGGTTATATTTAAAGGAGGTTATATTTGTTTGATCACGATAATTAAAAAAAATATATAGGTCTGTGATCTAGATCAAAATTATACAAACAAATATATAGGTCTGTAAATCTTTTTTTTTTTTTGTCTTCATATCACGTGATTTATGTCATGTGATTATCTAATGTAGTATAGTTATATTATTTATAGAGATAAAAATAAAAGTTTTCATAAAACAAGTGGATTTAAATTTTAAATCTAAAAAGATTGTATCTATTCCAAATCTATTATTATAATATAGATCTAGTTCCCTAAGAATTAGATCTAGACAAGTGATTCGACAAGTAACAATTTAAGTTGATTATGACATTAAGTCATTAAGTTTAAGTGTTGTGATTAGAGAATAGTCAGCAGTAAAGTCAAAGTAAAAGTTATGTTTTCGGTATTATTTATAGTTATAAGCCTATTTTAAAGTAGTAATTTACTTTTACTAATTAGTAGTCAATAATGTGTAACTTACTAACTTTAAACTTAGTAAAGTAATAAAGTTCACGGCCATAGTTTGCTTAAATGGTCCACTGCATCAGATGATCAGTAGATTAAAGATTTTCTGATAGGGAGAGAACAAACTGTTATAATAAATGGCTCTAAATCAACACCGATAACAGTAAACAAAGGTGTACCTCAAGGAACAGTCTTGGGTCCACTACTATTTTTAATTTACATAAATGATTTACCAAATTGCATTACTTCAGGAACAAAAGTCAGATTATTTGCAGACGATTGCATAATATATAGAACAATAAAAACAACACAAGTCACAGATATTTTACAAAGAGAATTAGATGAATTACAGAAATGGGAATCAAATTGGAGCATGTTTTTCCACCCAGAAAAAATGTCAGTTGTTAAGAGTAACAAAAAAACTAAAACAAATTAATTCCACTTATCTTATTCATGGCTAACCAGTAACACAGACTAAAAACACAAAATACCTAGGTGTTATAATAAATGAAAACTGTCATGGAATCCACATATTGATGAAACTATAAAAAAAATCAAACAAAGCATTAGGATTTATTAAAAGAAATTTCTATAAATCAAATAAGAACATAAAACTAAAATGTTATTTAACCTTGGTTAGGCCAATAATAGAATTTGCATACTCCGTTTGGGACCCCTCAACTCAAGAAAACATTAAGAAACTGGAACAGACACAAAATAGAGCAGTGAGATTCATAACAAATGAATATTCACATTTGACTATGGTAACACCATTAGTAAAATCACTTTCAGGACAGAAGACTCAAAAGTAAAGTAGCAATTATACATAAAACACTGAACCATAATCTTCAAATACAAAAACAAAATTTAATAAAATACTCTGAAAGACACAAAAATAAAGGCACATTCCTCGTCCCATATGCTAAGACAAATTTGTACAAATACTCCTTCTTCCCTAGTGCTATTAGAGCATGGAATGGGTTGCCTGAGCTAGCCAAAAAAAAAACCAGTGACTTGGCAGAATTTAAGTCATTGGTTAATATGCATGACTAAATGCATGACGCGTAGGACGTAATCATCTTCTTTTTTGAAGTAACGTCTGTATTATATAAGATAAGATAAGACTAGAGTAACACCTATAGTAAAATCACTAAATTTAGAAAGCCTTCAGGACAGAAGACTCAAAAGTAAAGTAGCAATTATACATAAAACACTGAACCATAATCTTCAAATACAAAAACAAAATTTAATAAAATACTCTGAAAGACACAAAGATAAAGGCACATTCCTCATCCCATATGCTAGGACAAATTTGTACAAATACTCCTTCTTCCCTAGTACTATTAAAGCATGGAATGGGTTGCCTGAGCTAGCCAGGAAAACCAGTGACTTGGCAGAATTTAAGTCATTGGTTAATATGCATGACTAAATGCATGACGCATAGGACGTAATCATCTTCTTTTTTGAAGTAACGTCTGTATTTTATAAGATAAGATAAGTATCAGAAAGTAGTATGTAACTGATAATTATTTTGATCTCTTTCATTAATTTGACTATTATCAATTATGTGTATATTAATAATTGAAGCTTCGTGAAGCCAATATATTCCAGTTTACTCTTCTCTTAAATTGGAGGCGTTGTGACAGAGTAATAATGCACTTACCTTCCAAACTGAGTGGTCTCTGGTTCAAATCTTGGTGAAGACATGGGTACTTTGCTAATATTTATGTTAGGGAAATAAAGGCAGTTGTTCATTATGCTGGTCATATGACACCTTCCTTAACTTAACCATTGATCATTGAAACAGATACATTTTACATCATATGCCCCCATAAATTGCAAGGTCTTAAAGGGGTACTTTTTTTCTTTATTGTGATAATAACTATGAAAAATTTTTTAATAGTTTTTTAAATAAAAAAATTATACTCAGGCTATATATATATGTATAGGCCTACATTAATCACACTCATTATAAAAAATGTAAACTGATAAAAAAAATAACAAAAAGTTTATTAAAAATTAAGAATAAAATTATAGCAAATAAGTCAATAATATTTTGAAATTTTATAATACTATTTCTTTTTAGAATATTCTATGCAACAATGGATAAATCTCATTATTGGAGAAAAACTGGATACAAGTTTTTTCTCTCACTATCCTGACCATTGTGATATTTAGCAGAATTTTGTAATGGCAACAAACAAAAGAAAAACTTTTGGAACTCAGGAAGAAAAAGAGCCTTTAATTGGTGAACAATCCCATTGCACCGTGAGTACATTAATCCTACTTGACTTGACTTTATAGGATATCCACACTTTAATTTATTGTATACAATTTATTCCTTTTTTTTTAATCGCATGCAAATAACAGTGTATTTTACAATATATATTTTTTGCAGTGCTTTTAATTTATGCTGCATTAGAGGATAAAAAATTCTTAAGTATTTAAGCCAATAGTTTCATGGAACAAACATTTTATATATATCTATTTTTTTTTTTGCAATTCACTGTAATGAAAGCAAGTCTAGGTGATCTATATCATTGGTTTTATGCACCTGTCTCTTAGTTGGTATTAGTTCCAATTATACTGCTGCATTAACATTTTAGACAATGTAGGGAAGAAACAGGACAGATAAAGGCATAAGTGAAGGAAGAGGAAATGACCCAAAAAATGTTCTAATTAAAATTTTTTTATCTAACATTAGAACTTGAAATGAAAAAAAAAAAAGAAGTTAATTTGGGAATTTTTCCATGAATATTTTACACATCTAAATATATATATATATAAATGTGTGTGTGTGTTTGCTATTTTATACTTGTGCCTGTTGTGACTAAATCTTGCAGTTGGTTGTAGTTTACTTCATCAGGATAATAGGTGAATAATAACAATTTTACTTAATTATTATACATGATGAAATTATACTTTGAAACATTTCTTTTAATAGATGCTTATATTGATAGAAACAAATGATGTGCTATTTTTGGTAGATAAAGGCGTTTATGGGGGAACAAGAAACCTAAAATGGTGAGATCAAGAGTTACTTGATTTAAAAGAATTTATATTGTGTTCATTGACAGGGCCATGAACATAAATGTTTCATTTGATTTCAACAATAATTCTTAGTTTTTAACATTTTTTTTAAAATCAGTAACGGTTCTCACTCTTATGTTCATTCATTTGAAAGTCTAATTAACTTTGGGATTTCTAACACAATCTGCATCCTGAGTCACATGATGAAGGAAGTTGTGCATGGAACTGTTCCATGTAGAGGGCAGGATAGAAAGATTTAGATATAGTGTGATAGTGGGGTGTAGGCTGGGGATGGGCGGGGGGAGAGAAAATATGACAATAAGAAGGAAAGGAAATGAGTGAATGGTTGGTTGGGTAGCCTATTTGGTGTAGATTTAAGGGAGTGTTTGGAGCAAGTTCTACAAGTCCAGGAGTCTAGGATTTTTATCATTTTAGTTATCGGGATAAAGAACTGCAGATGCATGGTGGCTGAGCGGTAAAGCGCTTGCCTTCTGAACTGGGGTTCTGGGATTATTAATTTTGAGATCTTCGGGCACCTCTTAGTCCAGCCAGCTCTAATGGGTACCTGATATCAGTTGGGGAAAATAAAGGCGGTTGGTCATTGTGCTGGTTGCATGATACCCTCATTAACTGTGGGCCATAGAAACAGATGATATTTACATCATCTGCCATATAGATTTCAAGGTCTTAAAAGTAAAAATTTACTTTTTTAACTTTACTTTAGGTTCCTGTATTTAGAGTGACCATATTGTTTTAATATCTAATAGGATTTATGTAACAAAAATGAAAAAGGGTGAGTCACACATGAAGTTATCTAATTTCAGTACTATTAAAATCTGTATTTCAATATGATTAATCTTTAAAAATATAAATACTAAAATATGTTTCTGTTTTCTAAAATACTCTGTTTCTTAGTGACAAAATTGGAGGGTAACTATTGAAAAAGAAAAATCATATTCATCATCTAGAATGCACCATTCAAAAACAACACAAATCATTTTTCAACACCATTGATTTATTGATCAAAGCACAGGACAAAAACGAGGCGCACGGTGGCTAAGTGAAGTGTCAATATTGTTGTTTTTTTCCGTTACGCCCGAATATAATGGATTTCATTTTTAGACACTCTATAAAATCTCAGAAACATGCACTGTTAGACTGATTTGATTTCACTCTTCTAGTTTTAACGTTTTTAGAATGCAATGAATATTCAAGATCAACATCCAGCCTAGCTAATGGGGCTAGAGTTGGAATCTCGACTTGAGCTGAGTTCGAATCCCGACTTGATCTGAGTTCGAATCCCGACTTGAGCTGAATTCTCTTTCCTAATTGGTCCTGCATTTCCACGTTTGTGAAATGCTATTGACAATATAATCTTTCTGTAGCATTTCAAGTACATGGTTAGGATTTTCTTTCCTATTTCTGCATAGTCCTGGATTCGCACACCCCAAAGGACTGTTGCCCTGACCAAGGCGCGTTTCTTTCTGATTTTTGTTCTGAGAGTTGTCTCTGAGTTTGTAAATGCTTTTTTTAACGTCTCAGTAGGGCCGATAACCTCGACTGCCTTACAGTGAAGCTTGAGTCTCTATGAGTTTACTCCTTCGATCTTCACAAATCCATGTTGTGGTTTTCATTACGAGAGCCTAAAAAAAATTTTTGTGTTGGTTTTACAATTTGAAATTTTATTTATTTAGTGTTACGTTAGCCTACGTATATACACCAACTCGTAGTCACGATGATGCAGTACCGTTAAATAACTCCTGAATATAGCTTTGCACGTGCGTTTTCAACTTCCTAAGCCATCGACTCGAATCAACGTTCGATCACAAAAGTGTTGTGAGACTTGACCTCGACATTAACAATTTACATTTTACGCAATAAATTAATATCTAGAAATAGGACATCATACTTGTCACTGTGGGAAACAATAACTATGAAAAGGATAATAACTATTGAGAGCGACGGAGGTGGAAGCTAAGAGTATTGTTAGAACTGTTCGAATGGTCGTGACTTCATTTTAAAGAAGTTTAATTTATTGACAGGGGCGCGTTTTGTAATCATACGCTTGGCTTTTGAGGTAGCGTAGTTACTCAAGTAGCTTATGAAAGGCTGTAAAACACAAAAACACTTGCAAGGGTTCATATTTATGACGGTTTATAAAGTAAATTGATGAGGGACCTTTTAATCCTTGATACATTTATGTTTTGCAAGAACTTTCATGTTTCTCCCTTTTCAAGTGTTTTGCTTCACTCTTTTGATTATATCAAATCGTTTCTAAATCATGTAATAACATATTCTATTCCAACTAATTACGGACCCCATTGATCATTTTTTTTCTTCCAATTGAGATTTTCTACAGGCTCTTAGTCTACCTAGATGTAGAAAAAATAACAATAGTTATAATAATAATGTCAATATATTCAATTCAGAAGATGGAGGATGACTAGACAAACCCAGTTGCGACCTGACAATGTTTCCCACATCTGGTGCAGAGAAAGCCGTTTAATTAGGTCTTGATCTGAACCCACATTAGCATGCTTGCACTCAAGTTTTCCATGCATTATCAAAACTTAAATTACTTTGAGGGCAGGTAAAAATAGATGTGCATCATATGGCAGTCAATTTGTGGGCCGAATAGTATGGTCATGCCAGGGCCGATTTTGACAGCCAGTCCGCACCTGGGTTAGAGGTAGAATTAGAGTTAGGTTTTAATGCTGGTTACATCTGGTGTGGGTTGTGTTTACAATACCTCTATTCAAGTCACAAACTCATGGAAGGTGGCGGGTAGAACCTGGACACGGATCTAATTAAAAAAAAAGTTCTTTAGCGATTTTCCTAGAAATGTAACAGTTGATATAGATCCCTGAGTAAAGAATTACTAGCTCGTTGGCCACACGCGGAAAACTCTAGTTTGATCGTTATACTTTTTGAAAGTAAAAAAAAAAAAAAAAAAAATTGGCTATATAAAAAAAAAACATGGCGTAGTGTACAGATAATTTTCTAGGACAATATCACCCATCTAGTTCCCTGATTTAAAATCAGAAAAATTAAAAAAGGTTATTCATGTTGAAGCAATTAATGAAAGTGTAGTCTGCCCCTAGACCAGTGAAAGATGTCTTGTAAACACCTTAGTAGCATTTGGTAGAGTGGCGGTCTAGGCTAAGGTATAATGCTCTGTCAATTCATTACGATGCTGACCAAGACTGAATTCATTGCAGCTTGTTGAAGTCTTCACTTTTCTTAGTTGTGCGTCTGTGTGCGCACCTTTCTGACCGACATTTCTTTAATTTTCAACTTTTTAGCATAAGCAGGAAACTAGCAAGAACATTGTTACACCCTCCTTCCGATAACTTTGAAACGTCGTCCCATTTTCCATAGATAACCATACCGTGGTCAATCTTTTTACAATGCTTATATCTTATGTTATCTTATCTTATATAATACAGACGTTGCTTCAAAAAAGAAGATGATTACGTCTTACGCGTCATGCATTTAGTCATGCATATTAACCAATGACTTAAATACTGCCAAGTCACTGGTTTTCCTGGCTATCTTGTTTGATAGAAAAACAAAATTAAATCTTTATCGACAGGCTGTAAATGTGAAGTTCTTTCTCTTATTTTAATCTTTTTTTTTTTTTTTAGCTTAAATTCTTTTTAAATTTTTGCTTGTTTGAAATATGAAATGAAGAAGATCTCCCATAAATTTGTAATAACATTTGGTGGAGTGCTTACTTGCACTGATTTACTACGACATTAAGCAGAATAATTAGTATGCAATAAAATTAAAATAGGCAACAATGCTTGATTTTAACTCTAGTATATAGAGAGGTTTAAATTTCTTTTGTTCGGTAGCATTTGTAGACTACCGCACGATATTCTAATGGGGAAAAAAAGAACATCTGTCTATTGAAAGTGTGTAGGTTGATTTAGTCCACGTAATCAATGAAGAAATATGTTTTTGGTTAGTGCAACATGTTACCACAAACAATAAAACCGTACTTATGAATGACACATACACACTGGTCCACAAAAGCTGTGCATCGATTAGTGAACAAAAATATTAATTAAGCAACTTTGAACAGCGTGACCGTGAGTGTGTAAACCAGGTCAGAATATTTAGTGCAACTTGAAATCTACCGTTACATCAGAGTTGTCTTCTGTTTCAAATGTCCTGATAAGCGAGCATAATTATGTAAATCTGTTGCGTTCAGTAAATCTCAAAAGGCCTCATTCATCAATAGAAGGCACTTTTATTATTGATTTACAAGGTTAGGTATTGCAAAAGTCTTGCCAGATTTCTTAGGCTATATTGGTTATTTCAAAATTCCTCACAAAATTATTAAGTCTAAAAAATAGCATCATGCTACGAATGCAAAAGTGCATTGGTTATCTGGCAATCTAAATTTATGAATTAATTTAAGCTCACCAAAATTTCAGAATAATTGCTTTAAGTCTGTTTTGAAAACCTTCTCACGATTTAATGTTAGACAAAAAAGAGACCTTTTTTTATTTGTCAAGGCCCCATATGACGACAGCAGTTTGGGTTGTGTGATGTGTTTATCTATAATGTTAGTCATACGTGAGACACAACAGATGTCTCTCTCTCTGCTCTTGTACATAAGCGTTTCAAGTATAGATCCCACGCTGTCGAGAGCGCATGATACTATTAAATACTTGTGTGCTTTGTATTGACACGAACCTGAAATATTCCCAAATTGTAGATGTGTAGCCGAACAATATGAAAGATAAATAAACGTATACATAGAGCAGGAGCGCTACTTATTATGCTATTTACTGTCTCCAGCTCACGCAAAAAAAATCCGCCCCTGCACTGAGCAGATTTTCTTATTAATGACTGCGGTTTGTATCAATGTTGTAAACTGGTGTTGCACGTTGACCTTTTGACCCGAGACATTCAGCGATGTCACTCCTCTTCACTATAGCAGCATATGAATTGGTGAACATTGCTGATGAGCAGATAATAGATTATCTTAAGACATGATTCCGATTGGCGGTCTCTGTTCTTCAGCAGTTTGGCTTTAGAACTGTAGCTGCACATCAAAGCGTCTACGAGCTGAGTGTGGAGCAAGTTGATTTGTGATGTCTTTCAACAGTTCGGATTTCACATCTCATCCATTGGTAAAGTAAAAACTTGTATCTTTTGCGCTTGTGTGATTTATTATTCAAATCTCAACCTGTTCGATTTTGCTGTTTCTATTCTTTTTTTGTTTCTAACGAAGTCCATGCACGTGACGTTCTATTACAAGGCTGAAAGTCTTCCTTCACCTTCGCCCATCCATCCCTTACTCTGTTGAACCGCTGGGGCATCACACAAGATCTGTTGACCGTCTTTCTCCATTGCTCTCTGTCTTTTGCCTTGGGTAGAATCTTTGTCAATGACGTCTGTCCATTATTGTCTTGTTGTCCTCCCATCGCTTTCTCTGTCTGTCTTTTCTTCTTTTCCCTAATACTGTTCCCTGAATGTTAAAGATAGAGGTCTCACTTCGATTATAAACTATTGATATCCGACAAGTTGAAGCGATTCATTTTCATATGAAGAGATTTGTCTGCATTATTCGCTATGTATCGCTGTACACTATGTAGATTAATGTGTGAACCCATGAAAGCAGGTATCTGTGTAGTAATCTCAACTTTCAATAATGTTAAAAAGTTTAAAATCTGTTTAGCTATCTTAAGAATGTTTATCTGGAATGAGTGTCCACGTGACGGCTGCTTGTTGCTGATGATCTTACTGCAACAGTATCAGATCTCATGTATTGTCTTAAAAAAAAGAAAAAAAAAAAGAAAACATTCAGATTGTCAACCAGACAGAGGTGTTCAAACGTAAAATACTATGAGCTCTTGTAGTCCATGAAACAGTGCCACTGACAGGACATTCTTGACAACTTTGTACCCCCCCTCCGCTGATTTCATAAGTTTTATCTTCTTTTATTGAAGAATCTGAGGTTATCCCCCTTTATTAGAAGAAAAAAACAAACTCCTCCCACTTTGGCTCTTCTATATCCCTTCCCTACCTGCAATACTCAGTGCTTCGGTACCGTGAAAAACAAAAGTTTAGACTTGTTTATTTTATTTCAGGCACAAAGTAGGACTTTAAATTTAGCTGTTATCGATTTCTAATGTGCTGCGCTATCCTTAAAGAAACTTTGTAATTAATTGCTAACACTTCATTGCAGTAGAAAAACAATCGCTTCAAGGTTTTTAATACAGTTTTTATTGACTTTTTGGCTCCCCCACTATTTTAAAATCATTTCTGTACCAGCCATAGAAAGAAAGTCACGACGTTGACAGAGTGTAGCTCGATGAAACACTGAGCAGTAACACAATTAATACAAGTTGTTGTTTTTGTTATGAGTTTCAAATGTCAGTAGTTCTAAGTGTTTCAATCTAGTATGTCATAAATGACTTTAACGTTTTTTTGAATAGAGTGTGTGCTCTTATCAATTATGTACTTAAGCCATCATGCATATAAGAATAAATACAATATAACTATGCAAGCATTTTTGTTTCATAAAAATACACCTTTTTTTTTCCAACTATTCACTATTAATAGTAACAAACACGGGAGCCTTTTTAGTAATGGAGGTAACTATTTACCAAATTTTCAACACATTTATGCAGATGGTTTTAGATTTTTTGTCAAAATATATATTTTTTTTTCACAATTGTATTGCTAAGTTAAGTAAGTTCTCTCGTACTAACTACTACAATTACAAAAAAAAATGTTTACTTTTTTTTTAAAGAGAAAAAATCTATTAGTGTGTACATAAGTGGAACATAATTTAAAACAACAATAAATAAGTAGTTTTTCATATTACCGCGTGATCTACAGTGTGGCATACGGAGATAAAACACTTGACTTAAGGAGGTTTTTTTTTTTTTTACGGAAATGTTGTTTTTTTCTTGAGGATTTGAACAAGAGATTGACCCTTTACAAAACAATTAGATCAATTAGATAATCATCATAAAACATCAATTAGGCCAGTTTCACATCTAACTTCACATTCACTTTCAGATATCCTTTGGTCTGTGGACCGCTGGGGCCCCCCACAAGATCTGTCAATTTTCTTTCTCCATTTTTCTCTGTCATTTACCTTTGCTAGAATTTCATTCTGATATTCTTTCTGAAAATATTGAAACCTGTCTTTTTACCTGCCTGGGTGGACTACTTCGGGGGCCTATTTTGAGTTTGTGTTTCCACACAAACTGTCTTTGTAACCTTGTTTCTTTACGTTTTGTTTTTCATACATGCAGTCTAAATAGTAGACTATTTAAAAACATTCACATTTACGCAATAGACTCGAATCTTCTATTTAAAACATTGTCCTACGTAATCGATGTGTGTGACGTTTCCCTTGTGAAAGTACTGATCCAGCCATGAAACAGAAGATAGATGTTATATTTTATTTTCATTTGGTCACGTTTCCAATAACAATGTAGTTCTAGTGTAGCTGTCTTCCAGGCGAGTTTAGTTGTCTTGCTGTTGTTAGCTGATTCACGCTTCTAGTGTAGCTGTCTTCCAGGCGAGTTTAGTTGTCTTGCTGTTGTTAGCTGATTCACGCTTCTAGTGTAGCTGTCTTCCAGGCGAGTTTAGTTGTCTTGCTGTTGTGAGCTGATTCACGCTTCTAGTGTAGCTGTCTTCCAGGCGAGTTTAGTTGTCTTGCTGTTGTGAGCTGATTCACGCTTCTAGTGTAGCTGTCTTCCAGGCGAGTTTAGTTGTCTTGCTGTTGTGAGCTGATTCACGCTTCTAGTGTAGCTGTCTTCCAGGCGAGTTTAGTTGTCTTGCTGTTGTTAGCTGATTCACGCTTCTAGTGTAGCTGTCTTCCAGGCGAGTTTAGTTGTCTTGCTGTTGTTAGCTGATTCACGCTTCTAGTGTAGCTGTCTTCCAGGCGAGTTTATTTGTCTTGCTGTTGTTAGCTGATTCACGCTTCTAGTGTAGCTGTCTTCCAGGCGAGTTTAGTTGTCTTGCTGTTGTTAGCTGATTCACGCTTCTAGTGTAGCTGTCTTCCAGGCGAGTTTAGTTGTCTTGCTGTTGTTAGCTGATTCACGCTTCTAGTGTAGCTGTCTTCCAGGCGAGTTTATTTGTCTTGCTGTTGTTAGCTGATTCACGCTTCTAGTGTAGCTGTCTTCCAGGCGAGTTTAGTTGTCTTGCTGTTGTTAGCTGATTCACGCTTCTAGTGTAGCTGTCTTCCAGGCGAGTTTATTTGTCTTGCTGTTGTTAGCTGATTCACGCTTCTAGTGTAGCTGTCTTCCAGGCGAGTTTAGTTGTCTTGCTGTTGTTAGCTGATTCACGCTTCTAGTGTAGCTGTCTTCCAGGCGAGTTTAGTTGTCTTGCTGTTGTTAGCTGATTCACGCTTCTAGTGTAGCTGTCTTCCAGGCGAGTTTAGTTGTCTTGCTGTTGTTAGCTGATTCACGCTTCTAGTGTAGCTGTCTTCCAGGCGAGTTTATTTGTCTTGCTGTTGTTAGCTGATTCACGCTTCTAGTGTAGCTGTCTTCCAGGCGAGTTTAGTTGTCTTGCTGTTGTTAGCTGATTCACGCTTCTAGTGTAGCTGTCTTCCAGGCGAGTTTAGTTGTCTTGCTGTTGTTAGCTGATTCACGCTTCTAGTGTAGCTGTCTTCCAGGCGAGTTTAGTTGTCTTGCTGTTGTTAGCTGATTCACGCTTCTAGTGTAGCTGTCTTCCAGGCGAGTTTAGTTGTCTTGCTGTTGTTAGCTGATTCACGCTTCTAGTGTAGCTGTCTTCCAGGCGAGTTTAGTTGTCTTGCTGTTGTTAGCTGATTCACGCTTCTAGTGTAGCTGTCTTCCAGGCGAGTTTAGTTGTCTTGCTGTTGTGAGCTGATTCACGCTTCTAGTGTAGCTGTCTTCCAGGCGAGTTTAGTTGTCTTGCTGTTGTTAGCTGATTCACGCTTCTAGTGTAGCTGTCTTCCAGGCGAGTTTAGTTGTCTTGCTGTTGTGAGCTGATTCACGCTTCTAGAGTTTCTAATATTTTATCGAATCGAAGTAGTTCGTAATGGTTTCGAAACCAATTAAAATAGGCCAAATTCAGCAAGTAATCCAATGTGAACTAAAGCATGACTAGGCCCTCGAGGTGTTGCGGTGATGGAGAGCTGTCGTTCTGTAATAGAAGTATCCCAAAAGTCATGATAACAAATCTGTTTAACCAAGTTTAACCCTGCTCTGTTTATATCATTTATACATCTGTTTAACCAGGTTTAACCCTGCTCTGTTTATATCATTTATACATCTGTTTAACCAGGTTTAACCCTGCTCTGCTTATGTCGTTTATTTTTCTGTTTTGCTCATACAAAGGACAGTCGAGTCTTCGCTTTTTTTTTTCCGGAAACAGGTTCAGAACTTTGCGCGGTACAGATATATCTAGAAAAGACAATTTTTACAAATCAAACAAAAACATAAAATTAAAATTAACTTTAGTTAGGCCAATATTAGAGTATGCATCCTCTGTTTGGGATCCCTCGACTCAAGAAAACATAAAGAAACTAGAATACAAAATATAGCAGTGAGATTTATAACAAACGAGTATTCCAATTTGATCAGATTAACACCATTATTAAAATCACTAAACTAAGGCATTGGTAACTTAGTAGAGCCTAGTAAAAAATTGTGCTAACATTTCACTTTTCGATATGAACAGACAACTGTGCTCTTGAGAGTTACTGACTGGTCTTCACTCATTCCCCGCCCCCCCCCCCCCTTTTCACTTTTCTCCATGCGCTCGGTATCAAATTGTTAACTGTCACCAAGCAGACGTGATTTATAGTCCAACTTCACTCAATGGCTTATTACCCTCGGCCCGCTGTATTAAGTTATCGGAAATTTATGACCAAATTATCTCTTCCACAATCCGTGGGCTGTGATGAACGGACTCTTGTCTTCAAAGTTATAGGAAGTAGTCTCCGGGATTGTATATTCAGTGCAGATCCTCATCTGTTGATTTAGAAACAACATGAAGTTTCAGCAACACATAGAATGTTTTGCTAAATATTTGTAATAGGTGACATTATGGGTTCTATTTTGTTTAGCTTTGAGACTAATCGCTTTAGTTCTATATTATTATCACAAATCCCACAATCACCACCTACTGTCTAACGTCATATATAGAATGGAATAATAATTGGTGAAACAAAAATCTGTCGACATATTACAATACAAAGATTGAATAATCCGAATATATTTTCCCTTCTATTTCAATAAATATTGTAATAATGTGTAGGTACTTCAGTAGAAAGACATCTTTGGATTTTTCCAGTAAGCGCGTTCTTAGACAGTAAGCCTATTGGCAATGTAAAACGTCTTTTTGATTTATCGTGACAACATTCAGATGGTTGGAATGAATAATGTCTAACATACTAGGATTAGGTCCACAAAAAATCGAAGATCTTGCAACGACTGAAAGTCTCAAGTCTCTTATAAAGGCACATTCCTCGTTCCATATGCTAGGACAAAGTTGTACAAATGCTCCTTCTTCCCTAGTGCTATTGAAGCATGGGATGGGTTGCCTGCGTTAAAACCAGTGACTAAGCAGAATTTAGGTCATTGGTTAATTTGCATTTACTAAATGCAAGACGCGTAGGACGTCATTATCATCTTTTTTGAAGTAACGCCTGTATTGTATAAGATAAGATAATCTTCTGAAGTCCGATAGTATATATGTATAGTCGATATAACAGTCAGAGAGACGGTCGCTATATTCCTGGAGTTTTCGTCTTTACATTTGTTCTACCTATGATAAAGTCGCGAGTTTGAAGCACATTGATTTAGAGTTCTTGAATGGGGTTCATGTGTTAGCCAGCACTACATGAAGATTCGGACTTGAGTTCTTGAATGGGGTTCTTGTGTTAGCCAGCACTACATGAAGATTTGGACTTGAGTTCTTGAATGGGGTTCATGTGTTAGCCAGCACTACATGAAGATTTGGACTTGAGTTCTTGAATGGGGTTCATGTGTTAGCCAGCACTACATGAAGATTTGGACTTGAGTTCTTGAATGGGGTTCTTGTGTTAGCCAGCACTACATGAAGATTTGGACTTGAGTTCTTGAATGGGGTTCATGTGTTAGCCAGCACTACATGAAGATTTGGACTTGAGTTCTTGAATGGGGTTCATGTGTTAGCCAGCACTACATGAAGATTTGGACTTGAGTTCTTGAATGGGGTTCATGTGTTAGCCAGCACTACGTGAAGATTTGGACTTGAGTTCTTGAATGGGGTTCATGTGTTAGCCAGCACTACATGAAGATTTGGACTTGAGTTCTTGAATGGGGTTCTTGTGTTAGCCAGCACTACATGAAGATTTGGACTTGAGTTCTTGAATGGGGTTCATGTGTTAGCCAGCACTACATGAAGATTTGGACTTGAGTTCTTGAATGGGGTTCATGTGTTAGCCAGCACTACATGAAGATTTGGACTTGAGTTCTTGAATGGGGTTCATGTGTTAGCCAGCACTACGTGAAGATTTGGACTTGAGTTCTTGAATGGGGTTCATGTGTTAGCCAGCACTACATGAAGATTTGGACTTGAGTTCTTGAATGGGGTTCATGTGTTAGCCAGCACTACATGATGATTTTGACTTGAGTTCTTGAATGGGGTTCATGTGTTAGCCAGCACTACATGATGATTTTGACTTGAGTTCTTGAATGGGGTTCATGTGTTAGCCAGCACTACATGATGATTTGGACTTGAGTTCTTGAATGGGGTTCATGTGTTAGCCAGCACTACGTGAAGATTTGGACTTGAGTTCTTGAATGGGGTTCATGTGTTAGCCAGCACTACATGAATGACCTTCTTTGTGTGAGTAATTGAAGAGCTGTTTGACGTTGTGATGGACACATATCATCCTCGCTAATTGTTGACCTGAGAAACATGAATTAAACATCAAATTATAAAGGCACTTTGTTGTTGTATGTTGAACTGCACTACTTTGTAATTACATGCATATTTAAAACATGAAATAGGTTAGGTGAATTCTGAGCTGCATAAAGGAGAAAACCCTTATTAAACTTAGCCTTAGACAATTTTTTTTTTTACTAAGTCTGTCTCTGAGGTAATCAACAAAACGCTGATGTGTTTAAATTTGTCTTGCTTTGGGAGACCTCATTGCGTCATAGAACTGACTCTGCCTGGGCGTCTTAGTAATACAAGAGATCTACATAAATTATGTAACATGATGGGGTGGGTAACATCTGGATGCAGGGTTGCTTAGCACAGGTCTCGTTGTGTGCATGTATATTCGTTGTGTCTTTATGCATACAAACCGCTACTTAATGGCCTATTTATTCTATCGTTTGATTTGGGGGAGATCTCCTTATCTTACCAAAACAATGTGTAAGACTACTGTCTAGGACAGTGATTCCCAAAGTGGTCTATAGACCCCTAGGGGTCTACGAAGACTTCCAAAGGGTCTACGAAAGTGAGAGAATAAAATTGGGGGTTTATGAGATGTCCACGGGGGTCTACGATAATGGATTTCATTTAAAAACAGGTTGTGGCTTAAAATAATTTTGAAAACACATTAATGTAATTTTTTCATACACTAATATAATATTTGTACCTTAGTTAATCTTATTATCCTGCTATTCAAACGAACAATTGTTGTATTAAAATTTCAATACTTATTTAAATAGCTTCATTTTGTCTACAGGTAACTTATGTGTTTAACAAAAAGAAAGGTAGACTGTACAGCGTTGATTATTTAAAATTATTAACTCCTTCCTTGTTAAACAAGTAGTGACTTTTCATGACGATATGAAACCAATTACGCTAGAGGATCATTTGAGACAATGCCTCCATGACAAAAAAGATATAGATTTGAAAAAAACTTTCAAACACTCCAAGGTAAAGCTCCGAATAGACCCATACAATCTATTTTCGACATCCTATAGAGAAGTTGATGGTTTGTGAGCGCCTAACAATATCTCTTTCATCATTATTATCTTTTTACTTAGAGCAAAATACAGAAAACACTAGAGATACAACAAAATTGATTTTACCAGCCGCTGTAGTTTTAAACACAGTTTTACACAAACCTACATCTGAGATGAATAAAAGAATTTTTTAAAGCCACAATACAGTTCAAGGGCACGTCGGTGGCATGATTTATAAAATTAAAAACTTCGTATGTAATTCTTTGCAGTTTGGGATCAACGGCGTCACGGGTTCTGACAGGGTGTAGAGCTGAGTGCTGCAAACTGCCTAATGGTCGTTGGCTTTTTATTTTTCCTCAGGGTTAGCTTACAAAACCTTTCCCATGTTTGGGTATAGTTGCAAGGCAATAGAGTTTTGAATTCAGTTTTCCTTCTGCTAGCCAAGGCTAATGAGCCCTATCTGTTCGAAGCTTACAGGTTTAGACACCCCTTCTCATGTTAGTGAAAACAGCTCCACGGACTCAATATTTAAGCCACACCTGAAAGAGCAAGAAATAGACGAGGAACTGATATTTGAGACAAATTATATGGAATATGTAGCTTTAAATGACTTTTTCACTCTTCAACTCACTACAATTAGAAATAAGTTTTTTAAAAAGGTTGATGAATTTGCAAAAATTTGCAAGTTAAACAGGGGGTCTACCGAAAACCAGAGGCATGGCATGGGGTCTATGAGAAGAAAAAGTTTGGGCACCACTGGTCTAGGATAATGCACAAGATGGCGCGCACCTTCTGTATTTTTTTTAGATGGCGGTGTGCAGTTCTAACACTAGTTTCACAACGTTCGTTATTCTTTACGTTGAACCAATGGTTAGATCTAATTCTGATGGTGTTTAGTACTTCGATCAAAAGCTAATTTTTAAAAAATCTTCACACGAGTGTACATGTTATGGAGTGTGTGTGTCTTTCCTTGGTGACCGTGGGAAAATGTCTTCGATTGGTTGTGAATGATGCAAGATAAATGGCATTGTAGTATGATTGTAGTCAGCGGTCTTGTATAGGAGAGACGACCCCAGAAAGCCAGACTGAAATGATGTGTTATTGTAGTGAGTTAAATTTTGTTCAGAAAACCATCTTATATTATTATAAAGTCCTACAACATTGATTTCATTTCACAAGTTGAATATGTTTATATTGTAATAAAAGCTATATTTAATTTTGTTCAAAAAAAGTTATTCAAGTTATTTCAAGTTTTAGATATAATACACCTACAGTGGTTTAGTAATCTACCAGCAGTTCGGTGCTACAAGTCAACGACCTTCCACAACAGTACTTGACCATCTCCTTTCAATTTTTATTTCCAAAATTAAAATGGCAGTTTCTTTTGGTTTTAAGATTATCTTATCTTCTTATCTTATATAATACAGACCTTACTTCAAAAAAGAAGATGATTACGTCCTACGCGTCATGCATTTAGACATGCATATTAACCAATGACTTAAATTCTGCCAAATCACTGGTTTTCCTGGCTAGCTCAGGCAACCCATTCCATGCTCTAATAGCACTAGGGAAGAAGGAGTATTTGTACACATTTGTCCTAGCATATGGGATGAGGAATGTGCCTTTATCTTTGTGTCTTTCAGAGTATTTTATTAAATTTTGTTTTTGTATTTGAAGATTATGGTTCAGTGTTTTATGTATAATTGCTACTTTACTTTTGAGTCTTCTGTCCTGAAGGCTTTCTAAATTTAGTGATTTTACTATAGGTTTTACTCTAGTCAAATGTGAATATTCATTTGTTATAAATCTCACTGCTCTATTTTGTGTCTGTTCCAGTTTCTTAATGTTAGAATTAACATTAAAATTAAATATAGCTTTCTTGAGTTGAGGGTCCCAAACGGAGGATGCATATTCTATTATAGGCCTAACCAAGGTTAAATAACATTTTAGTTTTATGTTCTTATTTGATTTATAGAAATTTCTTTTAATAAATCCTAATGCTATGTTAGATTTTTTTATAGTTTAATCAATATGTGGATTCCATGACAGTTTTTCATTTATTATAACACCTAGGTATTTTGTGTTTTTAGTCTGTGTTACTGGTTTGCCATGAATAAGATAAGTGGAATTAATTTGTTTTAGTTTTTTTGTTACTCTTAACAACTGACATTTTTCTGGGTGGAAAGACATGCTCCAATTTGATTCCCATTTCTGTAATTCATCTAATTCTCTTTGTAAAATATCTGTGTCTTGTGTTGTTTTTATTGTTCTATATATTATGCAATCGTCTGCAAATAATTTGACTTTTGTTCCTGAAGTAATTTGGTAAATCATTTATGTAAATTAAAAATAGTAGTGGACCCAAGACTATTCCTTGAGGTACACCTGAGTTTACTTTTATCGGTGTTGATATAGAGCCATTTATTATTACAGTTTGTTCTCTCCCTATCAGAAAATCTTTAATTCACTGATGAAGTGGACCATTAATGCCAAAATATTTTAATTTTTTAAGCAAACTATGGTGGTGAACTTTGTCAAAAGCCTTAGAAAAATCTAGTAAGTTAGCATCTATTTGTTCACTATTATCTAAACCTTTAGAAAAATCATCAATTAGTCCTATTAGTTGTGTTTCACATGATCTATATTTCCTAAAGCCATGTTGGTATGGTGTGAGGACATTTTGTTTGTCTAAGTGGTTTATGATGTTGCTACATATTATGTGTTCTAGGATTTTACATGTGATGCTGGTAAGTGATACTTGTCAGGGTGGGATTTCAGATTAGCTAGGGTATGATATGATATTACGGTCCCGTATCCCAGCCTGAACAGAGTAACACAAGAACCTAAAGATATTAGCATGTAAACTACAACATTACATAACAGTTATTCAACTGAACATTTAGTGAATAACAACAGTTGTCAACAGGAACAATATTTAATTAACTTAATTGTAAGTTTCAAACATATTTGCATGTACATCGATATCCGTGAAGCTAGCATTTGATACTAATTAGTCTAATATCACACCAACAGGTTTCCGTAACACACCTTCGCACTCCATCTCGGCGCCCAACAGAAGCTAAACTCCCTACACCTCAACACCGATAGTTGCTACACAACTTCAAGGGCAGGAAGACGACAAACTTTCCCATAGCCCAAACCTAACACCCTGAAACGAAAAGAGAACCTAGATCTAGCGCTGCCGCTACGAGAAAGAACTTTTCAGTAACGACACCCGTACCGAAAGATCAGCTTACTTACAGGAACAATATTTAATTAACTTAATTGTAAGTTTCAAACATATTTGCATGTACATCGATATCCGTGAAGCTAGCATTTGATACTAATTAGTCTAATATCACACCAACAGGTTTCCGTAACACACCTTCGCACTCCATCTCGGCGCCCAACAGAAGCTAAACTCCCTACACCTCAACACCGATAGTTGCTACACAACTTCAAGGGCAGGAAGACGACAAACTTTCCCATAGCCCAAACCTAACACCCTGAAACGAAAAGAGAACCTAGATCTAGCGCTGCCGCTACGAGAAAGAACTTTTCAGTAACGACACCCGTACCGAAAGATCAGCTTACTTAATAAAACTATGTACTTACGTACCCTTACAAGGGGAACCAAAGAACCAGCTACCCAGCTCACAAAAGCAACTCTCTCTCTCTTGCGGAAACTAAGGATGACGTAAACACACACACACAATATTCTAGACAACAAAACGCACTTAAAAGAAACTACTTCCTATACCCTGTCACGTATTACGAATTGAATTCTAATTTTTAAAATGGCTTGCCTAGGGGAACGTGACAATAGAAAAGCAGTTGTGTCACTTATCTTAAGTCTGAATTTAATCAAAGACTTACAATGAATAACCAAAAAAAAATGACACAAGAAATCGGAAGGTAAACTATCAACTTAATGTTTAATCAAATATAAAGTTACAAGAAAGAAAAAATAAACATTTACTCAATACAGAATTGATGTGTTGACCAAAACCCTTTTACAAAAATGGCATGTAAAAATATTACAATACAAGAGTTTGAAAATGTAATTACAAATACAAGCAAGCAAGGCCTTAAAAAAAATATTAACTTACACGATCAAGTGGTATACCACGCACGGGTCACGCAATGTCTCCGCTATTCTGTCTCACGGCTGTCTCCGTATGTCTGTCTGTCAACGTCACGCAAGCGGTCTTTATATAATCTACCGCGCGTCGACCTCAAGACAAATCCAGTGATTTCTAGAACCAAATACGTCATCAATTTCCCAGATCTAGAACGCTCTTCAAAGAGACAAAAAAAAAAACACCCTCCTTTCAACCAGAGGTACACACACAGGTCAAGGACCGGTCACTGTCTGTGTGGCTTGACGAATAAAAAAAAAATTTACTACACAAGGGGCAGACAACCTCCCCGTCTCTCGACCGCAACAGGTCAAAGAAAAAAAAAACAACAATGCCTAGATACGTAACACCTCCCTCCTAAAAATAAAAAGTTTACATTTCCACGAAATGGAAATCTTTTTAGAATTACAAAAAATATTTACATTACAGAATGTATTTATCATGATATATATATAAAAAAATATACATCAAAATACTTTTTACAATCTAGATAAGGCATCGGCGATAACATTTTCGCTGCCTTTTATGTGTTTAAGATCTAGGTTGTACTCTTGTAAAAATAAACTCCACCTGAGAAGTCGTTGGTTCTTGCCAGACATTTTGTGGATAAATGTAAGGGGATTGTGGTCAGTAAATACAACCAGTGGCCATCTGGACCCACTGATATAAAAATCAAAGTGTTGTATAGAAAGAATCAACCCAAGACATTCTTTTTCCACAGTAGAATAATTTCTTTGATGTCTATTAAATTTCTTGGAAAAGAAACAAATAGGATGCTCTACTTGGAAATTATCTTCTTGGTAAAGGACTGACCCAACACCTGTGTCACTGGCGTCAATAGCTAACCTAAAAGGTTTTCCGAAGTCAGGAGCCATCAAAATGGGGGAGCTAGATAATATCTGCTTAATTTGGTTAAAGGCTTTCTGACATTCATTCGTCCAAGTAAATCGGACGTTCTTTCTCAGGAGGTTTGTTAAAGGACTGGCAATGACAGAAAAATTTTCGCAAAATTTTCTATAATATCCAGACATTCCCAAAAATCTTCGGAGTTGTTTCCGATCAGCAGGAATAGGGAAAGCTTGGATAGCTTCTACTTTGGCCATTACAGGTTTCACCTGGCCTTGTCCTACAATATGGCCTAAGTATTGGAGGGAAGCCTGGCAAAAATCACTCTTACTCAGGTTTACAGTAATTTTTGCATGTAAAAGTTTAGTAAAAAGACAATGCAGTTGTTTACAATGGCTAGAAAAATCTTGGCTAAAAATTACTACATCGTCTATGTATGCGTGGCAATTCTCCATGTCAGCAAGCAGGGCATTTATCATTCTCTGGAAAGTGGCAGGAGCATTCTTCATGCCAAATGGCATCACTTTGTATTGGTACAGACCATCAGGGGTGACAAAGGCGGAGATTTCCTTTGCCCTATCAGTCAGGGGAACCTGCCAATAACCTGAAAGTAGGTCTATTTTGGTGATGTACTTAGCGTCACCAATACGATCTATGAGATCGTCTATCCTAGGGATAGGAAACGAATCGGTCTTTGTTACAGCATTTACCTTACGGTAGTCTGTACAAAAACGATAAGTCTTGTCCTGTTTAGGTATCAAGACACATGGGGAGCTCCAGCTACTGGAACTTGGTTCAATGAGGTCATTTTCAAGCATATACTTGATTTCTGACCTAAGTATGGCAAGTTTTTCAGGGTTGACCCTGTAAGGATGCTGCTTGACTGGAGTAGCCTCGCCAACATCTACATCATGCATTATAACATTAGTCTGTTTTGGTACATCAGAAAAAATGTCATTAAATTCATTAATGAGCTTCATGATAACTGGCCTTTCTGTCGAAGACAGATGAGACAGTTTTACATCCAAATTCTGTAATACAAAAGAATTAGGTATTTTGTATTGTCCAAATTTCTCCTTTACAATATCATCATCAATAGGAGAAACATGGCTATTTGAACAACTTTTGACTGTATTTAAAACACAATTACTCTTCTCTGAGTGATCTGGCCTAGATACATAAGGCTTCAGCATGTTTATATGACATAGCTGAGTCTTTTTCCTACGGTCAGGAGTTTTGATTGTGTAATTGAGGTCACTAATTTTGGTCTCAATTTCATAGGGACCAAAGTATCTGGCTTGCAAGGGTTGACCTGGTATGGGCAAAAATACAAGCACCTTATCCCCGGGAGAAAAGTTTCTAACACGGGCCTTTCTATCATACCAGCGTTTCATGCTGGATTGGGTGTTTTGTAAATTATTTTTGGCCAGAACACAAGCATCATAAAGTCTAGTTTTAAACTTAATTACATATTCTACAAGTCCTTCAGTGGCTGTTGGTGACAACAAAGTCTCTTTTATACATTTCAAGGGACCGCGCACCGAATGGCCAAAGACTAAGTCAAAAGGGCTGAATCCCAACGATTCCTGGACGGATTCACGGGTTGCAAACAGCAGCATGTGGATTCCTTCGTCCCAGTCTTTTTCGTGCTCAAAGCAATAGGTTCGGATCATTTTCTTGAGAGTCTGATGGAATCGCTCAAGGGCGCCTTGCGACTCGGCATGATACGCACTCGACATGCAGTGTTTGATGCCCAACTGAGTCATGACTTGCTTGAAAAGATTGGCCGTGAAATTCGTTCCTTGGTCCGATTGGATGGACTTTGGTAGACCAAATAGAGTAAAGAACTTGATTAAGGCCTTCACAATGTTTGATGCTTTTATGTTCCTTAGAGGAATAGCCTCAGGAAAACGAGTTGAAGCACACATAATGGTCAACAGGTATTGGTTGCCAGCTTTTGTCCTTGGGAGAGGACCAACACAGTCAATAAGTACTCTGCTGAAAGGTTCTTCAAAGGCTGGAATCGGCTTCAGAGGAGCAACAGGGATCTTTTGATTTGGCTTGCCAACCATCTGACAGGCATGACAGGATCGGCAGTACTGGATGACATCTTTCTTCAAAAGTGGCCAGAAGAAGTGTGACATAATCTTGTGGTATGTCTTGTGGATGCCGAGATGACCTGACATTGGTGTGTCATGAGCAAGATTCATGATGTACGCTCGGTATCTTTCTGGTAACACGATTTGATGGCATATTCTCCATTCTTCTTCGTTGGATGCGTCTGGAGGTTTCCATTTCCTGAAGAGCATATCATCTTGGATGTAGTAGCACGTTGATGCTAGCTCTGCCTCTTGTGATGTCATTGCGGTTTCTCGGAGTTTGGCGAGCTCTGCATCCTTCTTTTGGTCCTCAATCAACTGTTTTCGAGTTGATGCCGGCTTTTCAGAATTTGGCGTTGGTTCTTCTTCAAGAGAAGCAAAGAATGTGGTGCTCAAGTCCACATCATCGTGGTTACTGTTGGCTTTGATGACGTTCTCTTCTTGAGATGCTTTCAACCTCATTGCCCTTGTTACTGCACACGCTGGATATAACTCTAGGTCTTCCTCGGGTGTGGCAGATAAATCGGGTGTTTGAGTGACGATGGGTTCGGCTATCACCTTTCCACCTGCTAAGTCATTGCCTAACAGCAACGAGATGCCTTCCAATGGTAATGTTGGTCGGACACCTACAACAACCGGTCCAGTAATGAGATTTGACTTTATGTCGATTAGATGTAGAGGCACATCTATACATCCAAGCTCTACGCCTCGTAACAGGATGCTCTTCCCAGTCGATGATGATTTTGACAAGGGCAAGATACCCTCTAAAAGTAGCGATTGTGAGGCACCTGTGTCTCTCAAAATGGTGATAGGTCGTAGACTTGTAGAATCACCGGGTAGTGATACAAATCCTTCCGAAATGAAAGGCTTAAAATCCTCTAATAAAACATCAATTTTGGTTGATGCAGACTGGACTTGGGTCGAACTCTCGCTGGAGTCATTGACATCTTTAGGAGACGCAGTGGAGAAACTCTTTCTTGAGTCAGTAGAACATCTTGTGGATGTATTTGGAGAACTCTTGATGGAGTCATTGGAACATCGGGGTGATGTCTTATGGGAACTCTGGATAGAGTCATGGGAACATCGGAATGATGTATTATGGGAACTCTGGATAGAGTCATTGGAACATCGGGGTGATGTCTTATGGGAACTCTGGATAGAGTCATTGGAACATCGGGATGATGTATTATGGGAACTCTGGATAGAGTCATTGGAACATCGGGGTGATGTATTAGGTAAACTCTTGTTTGAGTCATTGGAACATCGGCTTGATGTATTTGAAAAACTCTTATTTGAGTCATTGGAACATCGTAAAGAGGAATTATAAGAACTCACTGTTGAGTCATTTGAACACCGTGGAGACATTTTCGGAGAGTCTTGTACAGTCAATACATTTGAAACAGGTGGTGTCGAGGTATTCTTGATATGACTTGATGATGAGGGAGTAAACCTCGACGACCACTGTACTGTGCAAGCGCTGACTTTTGAAGGAGCTTTTTCGTTTCTCTTCCTCAATTTCCAACAATCGTCAATTTTATGGCCTTCTCGTTTGCAGTAGGAACAAGTAGCTTTACTTGTAGTAGGTTTTCTGTCGTTTGTACTGCTGTTCTTGATGGAGTTGCTAGTAGTGGACTCAGGCTGTTTGACTTGTTTTGGCTTGACATCCGTCGTATACTTGGCAAATTGATGTGATATTATATAATCGTCTGCCAACACTGCAGCCTTGTGCACATCTTCCTCGCCACGATCAGCTATATGCGTACGGACGTCCAGCCGCACACAACTCTTGAACTCTTCCATCAGCATTAGGTTCTTGAATTTTGCAAAGTCGGTGCCGATTTCCCTGGAAGTGAGCCATTTCTCAAAGCGTCGCTCCTTTTCCCGCAGGAATTCTACATGGGTTTGGCCATCCGATTTGCGACAATCCCTGAACTGCTTTCGGTAAGCTTCCGGAACAAGTTCATATGCCTTAAGAATTAAGGCCTTAACAACATTATAATCTTTTTGTTGTTCAATGGTCAAAGAACAAAATACCTCTGCAGCTCTACCAGTCAAAACTGTTTGCAGCAAAGTGGGCCACAAAGTTTCAGGTACATTAAAATTTTTCACAGCAAGTTCAAATTGTGGAAAATAATTGTCAATTGTGGCTTCATTAAAGCGTGGAATTATTTTCAAAAATTTTGTTGCTTCAGCAGTATGACTGGCAGGGGAAGAATCTGGTCTTACATTAGCAGCTAACTCTAATTTTTTTAACTCTATTTGTAATTTCATTTCCATTTCTTTCTGCTCTAATTCTTTTTGTTTAATTTCCTTCTGGGCTTCTATTTCCATTTCTTTCTGCTCTCTAGCCGCTGCAAGCTCTAATTCTTTTTGTGCGGCCTGTTGTTTAATTTCCTTCTCTTTTAAAGCTAACTGGGCTTCTATTTCCATTTGTTTTAATTTTATCTGAAGTTCTAAATCTGATTTACCCTCATCGGGTCTAAGGGTTTCTAAAAGGTCTTCAGAAAACACTTCCACGTCTACATAATGGATTACAATGTTATCTCTGATTTCTTGTTTAAGGGCATTTGATTTTATTTTTAACCCTAAATGTTTAGAAATAAGGACCAGTTCCTTCCTAGTAAAAGCATCAAGCTCTTCCACAGAGGGATTTGCAAGAAAAACCTGAATATCCATGACTAACTAACAACTATTACAAGCAAAAAAAATGTATACAATGTAAATATACAGTACAAAATCAGTACAACAAAAAACCTTAAGAGAGTTTGGTCAATACTATTGATACTTTACTTCCGACTCTTTGACACAAAAAAATTTTTGTTAACGTCAACTTCGCCTTTACAAAATTACTCAAGTAAGACGAAAATAGGTTCAGAAAAATATCCGGGACGAAAGCCCTCAAACTTCTTTTGTCACGTATTACGAATTGAATTCTAATTTTTAAAATGGCTTGCCTAGGGGAACGTGACAATAGAAAAGCAGTTGTGTCACTTATCTTAAGTCTGAATTTAATCAAAGACTTACAATGAATAACCAAAAAAAAATGACACAAGAAATCGGAAGGTAAACTATCAACTTAATGTTTAATCAAATATAAAGTTACAAGAAAGAAAAAATAAACATTTACTCAATACAGAATTGATGTGTTGACCAAAACCCTTTTACAAAAATGGCATGTAAAAATATTACAATACAAGAGTTTGAAAATGTAATTACAAATACAAGCAAGCAAGGCCTTAAAAAAAATATTAACTTACACGATCAAGTGGTATACCACGCACGGGTCACGCAATGTCTCCGCTATTCTGTCTCACGGCTGTCTCCGTATGTCTGTCTGTCAACGTCACGCAAGCGGTCTTTATATAATCTACCGCGCGTCGACCTCAAGACAAATCCAGTGATTTCTAGAACCAAATACGTCATCAATTTCCCAGATCTAGAACGCTCTTCAAAGAGACAAAAAAAAAAAACACCCTCCTTTCAACCAGAGGTACACACACAGGTCAAGGACCGGTCACTGTCTGTGTGGCTTGACGAATAAAAAAAAAATTTACTACACAAGGGGCAGACAACCTCCCCGTCTCTCGACCGCAACAGGTCAAAGAAAAAAAAAACAACAATGCCTAGATACGTAACAACCCTAAAACACCAATAATAAATGCAAAGAAAAACTACAAGCGCGCACGACAATACTGGTCTGTAGTTTCCTGGGTCAGATTTTTCTCCTTTTTTAAATAGGTGGGTGACATTAGCTTCTTTCCAGTCCTTTGGTACTCTGCCCTGGTTAAGTGAAGCCTGAAAGAGTATTTTGAACACTTGTTCTAGCTCATTGCTTAGTTCTTTGAGTAATCTAGCTGGAATACCATCAGGTCCAGACTCTTGATTTGGTTTGGTGTTGGCTAATAGTTTTTGGATTCCATTTTCTTGTACTACTATATCTTCTATGTTGTCTACTTGGTTCAAATTAAGAAATATGTCTTTGTCTCCTGGGGCTGAGAATGCTGATGCAAAGTATTTGTTTAGGATGTTTGCTTTAGTTTCATTATCATTATGTATTATGTTATGTTCATATTTTAATGGCGCTATGCCTGTTGTTTCCAATTTCTTAGACTTAATGTATGACCATAGTTTTTTTTTGTTATCTTTAGATATTACATTGTTTATGTATTCACTCTGCAGCTGTCTGCTTACTCTTTGGGTTAGGTGTTTAATTTTTATATACTTTTTGTAAACTCTTTCTGCCTTGGTTTCTATACATTTTCTATATAGGTTTTCCTTCTGTTTACAAAGCTTCTTTAGTCTATTATTAAACCAGCATTTATTTATTTTGTTTGACGTGTATTTAGTTGGTATATGATTTTCTATAATGCTTATAAGATGGTTTTTAATGATTAAGAAAGAGTGCGTGGTTGTTTTATATAGAACCTATCAGTCGCTTTTAAATTAAACTATTGAATACATTTTTAGCGGCCCCCGAAAGGGGAAAAGACGCTATTAGTTTTGTGTGAAATGTCTGTCCGTCCGTCCGGTTTAGATCTCGTAAACTAAAAAAGATATTTAAAATCCGACATCACAATATTTTAGACCATTCAAAGTTCTGATGCAACGGCTACTTTTTTTTTTTCTGAAAGCGAAAAATCTAATTTTTTAAATCAGTTATGCAAGCAGTTTTTTAAAGAGAAAAAGCTAATTAGTATGCATTATAAGTTAGACCTAATTTAAAACGAATAGTAATATTGTAAACTTCATTTTTCTGAACTTTTTTATTTTATAGCGGAATTTTTTTTTTTTTTTGAGGATTCGAATAAGAGATTGAGCCTTTTCAAAACAATTACATTAATTATAAGACTTCAGTTAGGCGGTAGCTGAGCGGTAAAGCGCTTGGCTTTCGTACCGGGGGTTCCGGGTTCGAATACTGGTGAAGACTGGGATTTTCAACCTTGGAATCCGTGGGCACCTCTGAGTCCACCCAGCTCTAATGGGTACCTGACATTAGTTGGGGAAAAGTAAAGGCTACATGACGCCCTCGTTTACCGTAGGCCAAAAAAAACCAGATGAACTTTACATCATCTGCCCTATAGACCACAAGGTCTGAAAGGGGAACTAGTTAGGCCAGGTTCACATCTAACTTTGCATTCACATGCACCTATCCTTTGATCTGCTGGACCGTTGGGGCACTACACAAGATCTGTCAACCTTCTTTCTCCATTCTTATCTCTCATTTGTCTTTGATATAATTTCATTTGGATGTTCTTTCTGAAAATATTGAAGCCTGCCTGGGTGGATCACTTCGGGGGCCGATTTTGAGTTAGTGTTTCCACACAAACTGTCTTTGTAACCTTGTTTTTTCATGTATTCATTACCTTCGAATTCAACAGTCGATCATCTCTCTACCTTTTACGAAAGCAACTTTCAACATTTAAAACATTGATAAAGACCTTTTTGAACTTATAATACCATATTATGTAAATAAGAAAAACATAAAAAATAATTTAAAAAACAAACTTAGCTTTTACGAAGTGTATTTATATCAATTAGTTTGGTTCAGTCATATAATTAAATGTGTACTAGATCTAGACCAACAACAAATACATCAGTGCCATTAGAAATAGTTTGACCACTTGTTTTTGTTTAGCGTTATTTCATGCCTTTAGCCTTCTCAATGCGCTATGATCCTATCACTTGTCTGGACCTGTTGGGAAATTTTTTTTGGAGGGTGGGGGAGAGAAAGGGATATCTAGGTGGATTTTTACCTTAATTGGTATTTAAAAGCATTTACGAAAAACAAAAGGAACGACCTGACTTTGAACTCGTTGCTCACGCCTCCTTGGACGGACGTACTGACCACTCTTCTAGTGAGGTACTTATGGCTATAAAGGGGACTAATTCAGCTTATACCAACACTTCAAGGGCTATTTCTTTCCCTTGTTTGAGATACCAAACAAAAGAATTAATTACCAATAGTTAATTTACTAATTATTTATTTTATAGATTTTTGTATTGTCAGGTAAAAGAAATAATTGTGCAAAATTTTAGCTTGATCCGAGATTGAGTATGGGAGAAATAACGTGTACAAAGTTTCTACAGACAGAGTGAGTTGAAAGAAGCTTTGTAAAAAGAACAATATAGATTGCTTCCATCTTCCAGTCTCTACACACAAACGCACACATAAACTTTGACTGTTGGATTTTTTTTAAACTTCCATTCTGAAGAGTTCGAGCAAACAACTCATGACGAGAGTTGCAAGTTCACAATGCCCTTTAATTCAAATGTCCTGCTCTAGATCCTTCCTTCCTTTTATATGACATTTTTCAACTACATTTACATTCCTGTCCACACCTTTATAGACATAACATAGACCTCACAAAGATAAACATAGAATTCAACAGAAACCGTTACAGATCACAAGTTATTTTTTCCTTTGTTCTTCAAAACTTTGATTGGGCGACTTTTTATTTTTGTTCTGTGACCCTAGCGCAGGGGTTTTCAACCTGTGGGTCGCGACCCCTTTGGGGGTCGATCGACCATTTGCCAGGGGTCGCCTAAGACCAATAGAAATTTAGTTTTTTTTGTCTTTTCGTCATCATTTTTTAATTTTTATATTTTTTGTTCGAATTTGTTTGTATTTGTCATTTGTTGTAAAAAAAAAAAGCATTTTGGTACATCGTGGATAAACATTTATGTTTGTGCATACAAAGCAAAAAGACATTATTCTGGTTTAGCAATTATCAAACGAATTATGAAACGATTGTTCTATTCAATACATTAAAAAGTGGGAGGTGTAAAAGTATTAAGGACAGGACAAATAGCCAGAGAATAGAGAGGACGCTCTGAGTTTAAAGGTAGACATAGTTTTTCATTGGTTGTTATTCATATACTTGTCAATGAAACTAGATGTTGCAGATAACATTTTAATTGTTCCATCATAAATATTTACAACAGCTATACATACTTCTTATTAATATTCTGCGTTCTAATTTGTTATGTTGAAGGGTTCAGCTGACTAGACCAATATATGACGTGAACTGCGCAGTAGTCTCCAGTTCAGGCAGCTCTCCATGTTAGTTTTTCTTCTATAGGAATGTTTTTAGGGTACAGTGTCTTGTTCTGGCCTCTCAATGACGTATGCAGTTATAAAGGATATGATCGGCATTCTCTGGCGACACTCCACAAGGACGAATTTATGGTCCCAATTTTTACCTTCCGGAGAACATATGTTCTTATCTTATCTTATCTTATATAATACAGACGTTACTTCAAAAAAAGAAGATGATTACATCCTACGCGTCATGCATTTAGTCATGCATATTAACCAATGACTTAAATTCTGCCAGGTCACTGGTTTTCCTGGCTAGCTCAGGCAACCCATTCCATGCTCTAATAGCACTAGGGAAGAAGGAGTATTTGTACAAATTTGTCCTAGCATATGGGACGAGGAATGTGCCTTTATCTTTGTGTCTTTAAGAGTATTTTATTAAAATTTGTTTTTGTATTTGAATATTATGGTTCAGTGTTTTATGTATAATTGCTACTTTACTTTTGAGTCTTCTGTCCTGAAGGCTTTCTAAATTTAGTGATTTTACTATAGGTGTTACTCTAGTCTAATGTGAATATTCATTTGTTATGAATCTCACTGCTCTATTTTGTGTCTGTTCCAGTTTCTTAATGTTTTCTTGAGTTGAGGGGTCCCAAACGGAGTATGCATATTCTATTATTGGCCTAACCAAGGTTAAATAACATTTTAGTTTTATGTTCTTATTTGATTTATAGAAATTTCTTTTAATAAATCCTAATGCTTTGATTTTTTTATGGTTTCATCAATATGTGGATTCCATGACAGTTTTTCATTTATTATAACACCTAGGTATTTTACGTTTTTAGTCTGTGTTACTGGTTTGCCATGAATAAAATAAGTGGAATTAATTTGTTTTAGGTTTTTTGTTACTTTTAACAACTGACATTTTTCTGGGTGGAAAGACATGCTCCAATTTGATTCCCATTTCTGTAATTCATCTAATTCTCTTTAAAAAATATCTGTGTCTTGTGTTGTTTTTATTGTTCTATATATTATGCAATCGTCTGCAAATAATCTGACTTTTGTTCCTGAAGTAATGCAATTTGGTAAATCATTTATGTAAATTAAAAATAGTAGTGTACCCAAGACTGTTCCTTGAGGTACACCTGAGTTTACTGTTATTGGTGTTGATTTAGAGCCATTTATTATTACAGTTTGTTCTCTCCCTATCAGAAAATCTTTAATCCACTGATGCAGTGGACCATTAATGCCGAAATATTTTAATTTTTTAAGCAAACTATGGTGGTGAACTTTGTCAAAAGCCTTGGAAAAATCTAGTAAGATAGCATCTATTTGTTCACTATTATCTAAACCTTTTGAAAAATCATTAATTAGTCCTATTAGTTGTGTTTCACATGATCTATATTTCCTAAAGCCATGTTGGTATGGGGTTAGGACATTATGTTTGTCTAAGTGGTTTATGATGTTGCTACATATTATGTGTTCTAGGATTTTACATGTGATGCTGGTAAGTGATACTGGTCTGTAGTTTCCTGGGTCAGATTTTTCTCCTTTTTTAAATAGGGGGGTGACATTAGCTTCTTTCCAGTCCTTTGGTACTCTGCCCTGGTTAAGTGAAGCCTGAAAGAGTATTTAATATGTTGTCGCATATTGTTGTTCCGTTTTAAAGAAAAGAAAACAAAGTTGATTTTGTCGGGATAGCTTTTACTAGGCATTGTCTTTCATGTTATTTAGGTGCAACCTGTCTGATTCCGATTTATTCTACTCGCAAATAGTTGAAGTTACTATCAAATGCGTGGAGATTTAAGCGGATCATTTCCATCCAAATGAAAATTCAACTTTTTAAAACAAAATAGTGCAAAATAAAATTGACATGCTGGCAACCTTATTTGCTTTCTATGAGGAAAATGACATTGATTCTGTGAAAGAAATAAACATAGGCATGCAGAGAAAATATCATCAAACTGTCCAAAAATACCTGGCATCTCGTTTGAAGTGGCCAGTAGTCCATTCACAAAGTTGAAGATGTTCCGGAGATTTCACAGAAAGAGTTTATTGAACTCATTAATAGCGCTGAAACTAAAATAATTTCTCTATGTTAGTTACACATTTCTTATCATTGTTTGTAGTCATATCAAGTTCTGTCTGAGATGTGTTGCACCTTTTTCTTCCATATGCAACCCATGTTTTTGCGAGACCGTTTTCCAGCTAATTAATTATCAGGTCTAAATTCCGAAATAGTCTTGATGGAGAAGATCACATTGGTTGTAATATTGCAAAGATTTCCCCTAGAATTCCTAATCTAGTGAAATTAAAACAAACTCAACCTTCGCATTAAAGTTGGGGTTTTTGCAAATATTATTGCAACAATTTTTTTTTTTCGTAGCAATTAAGGAGCGTTTCTTAAAGTTTTAAAGATAGCGCCCCCACCCTTCAAATGAATAAAATGTTTGCGCGCCCTTACTTAGGCAACAGGGAAAACTCTGTAGGCTCCTTGGATGATTTGTAAGTGTTTGTTATACTAGAAATCCGGAGATAGTATTGGAGATGAAGCAGGTTTCCCCTCCATCTAACAAAGAGGTCTTATTTTGCAATACAAAGCTATAGCTATGTTTATTTCTAACAATGAAAATACATAATGGATATCAGATAAACATTTTGATGTTACAACATTATCAAAATCCCTTTTTTGAAATAAAATAATTTTACTTTTGGGGGTAGCCTCCTATTGAGGAATTGTATTGGGGGGTTGCGGAACAAAAAAGGTTGAGAACCGCTGCCCTAGAGTTTACAAATATAATTGTAATTATTATGTTTCTATTTTAACCTGTCAAAGTTTGACTTCTGCCAACAAGCTTGCATGTATCTATCAGATTTATCACTTATTTGTATACATTTTTAAAAAATACCTTAATTACATCGTGGAAATGAAATTATCTGCAGAGGAGAATTAGATCTCTAGATTACATAGGACACAGTCACGCTTTGGTAGTTCACTATTTGCTTAGAAAAAATAATATTTAAAAAATCTGATGCTTTAGACAAGAATCTTGTTTTCTTCTCGCTTGGATAAAACATTTCATCAGTTCTGTTCTACCCTAACTAGACACGTATTTCATGTACTGGTTATTCTTGTTTTTTTTAAAATACCTATTTCTATGTTGATACACATTTGATTGATCTAGTGATTCTTATCTTATAAAATACACACATTACTTCAAAAAAGAAGACGATTACATCATACGCGTGTTCTTAGGTCAATCTAGTCATGCATGTTAACCAATGAGTTAAACTCTGCCAAGTCATTGGTTTACTTGCTGACTCAGGCAATTCATTCCATGCTGTAATTGCACTAGGGAAGAAGGATTTGTCGACATCTCATGTACATTTTCATGTCTTTTATTTTGATGGGCGAAAATTGTATCAAGATTTCATATTACTTACTTGTCATATAGAGTAAAATATTTCTTTAAAAAAAAAAGACAAACATTCTACACGTTTTGGTAAAAATATCAAATTATTTTTTATGGAGGGATGTTTAAACTCAGTTTTGCACATCCTACGGTCCGCATCTATATCAGAGCCCTCGAAAGTTTTGCTACTTTAATAAAGCCTCCAAGGCCCACTTAGGTTAGGCACATCTGAAGTAGTTCCCTGATCGTTCCACGAGCAAATTATACTAGAAAACAAAGAAGTTCATGTTAACATTTAGAATAAAAAGGGAATTATAAGTTTGTTTTTTTGTTCTTTGTTTTTACGTTTGAGGCAGCTCGATGTATTTGTAAGTTTCTTTACTTTGACTCATGACTTGTACATGAACAGAATTTCGGTCTCTTTGCAAACGATTTGTTCTTTTAAAGTATACCCGCTTTTGAATACACTAGAAAAAGATAAAACTCTTCAGCTGCATACCACAGACACAATAATACAGGTATTATTTAATATTTTTTTGGTTTAGAAAAGGTTTTAATAGATTTAGAGATAAGAGATTACTTTCATTAGTCTTAGCGACTTGCCTAAAAAAATTAATGAACTGGTTTGGTCACCAAATAAGAATGCCATGCAATCAACCAGCCCTGAGAGCAAACACCGGCCGAGACTCAGACTGGAGACATGCTTTAAACCTCGATGAAGTGAAAGTAAAACCAGAACTAGGACAGCAACGTTTTAACAACAGACAATCTGGCAAGTGTTTTGTATTGGCGAGCTAACGGTTTTTAATAGAATCAGGAAAATGGTTGACACATTTCAACAAGGTTAATTAAAGATATCGTGAATTACAGTTGAATGACTTAAATAAACTCTAGACACGATTGTTGATTGTCCTTTCTTGTATTGCTCATGTACATTTTTGGATTATTACTTTCCTCCCGCCCACCTAAAGGTATTCTGTTACCTGAACGCCCTCCCGTGTTCTGAGTCTGACCATTATCTCTTTAGAACAGGACAGACTGCCATCACCAATTAAAATCTAAGTTGACAAAGGGCTTCCTTATGCGGAGTCTGTCGTCTGGTTGAACGGGAAGAGAGGGTGCAATCAATGGGCTCAACAACGTTCCACAGATTTGTTTGTAGACATACATTTTCACTTGCGATCTTTTGTTGTTGTAATGCGCGACTTTTGATGAGATACTAGTGCAGTTTTGTGGGCTAATTCTACAGACTAGCAGTTTTGTGGGCTAATTCTACAGACTAGCAGTTTTGTGGGCTAATTCTACAGACTAGCAGTTTTGCGGGCTAATTCTACAGACTAGCAGTTTTGCGGGCTAATTCTACAGACTAGCAGTTTTGTGGGCTAATTCTACAGACTAGCAGTTTTGTGGGCTAACTCTATAGACTAGAAGTTTTGTGGGCTAACTCTACAGTCAAGCTAGAAATAAATGACTATTGGTCGTGTTTTGGAAACACTAAGTTTTTTTTGTTTTCTACTGGGAGAAAAACAACAACATATGTAAGGGTTTTAAGGCTGAGATTAAATTAACCTATGAAATTCATGTCAACTTTTTCTTGAGTCCTTGTTTTCTATCGGACGAAATGACCAAGAAAAGTAAAGGAAATCGAACCATTCCGGAATTGTTAATATTAAATGTCCTTCAGGCTGAGACAGCCCTGATCACCTGGAATGTGAGTTACATTTTGTATTTGTTTTATATAGTCAACTATTTAGTGACATTAGCTGTTGTTACACACAGGATGAACGTTTCAGTAGCACTGCTTATTAGTTGGAAAATTGCGTATGTTTTAGATCTCAGCATTAACTCGAATATTTGCACTAGGCCAATACACATTCATTTTCAAAACTAAATTACTCCCCCCCCCCCCTAAAAGGGCATGGAAATTGAAATGATACGTTGATAGGCCTACATGTTGACCTCTTTCATTGATGTTTTTATACCCTTTGAAGTCCTAAGGTGTTGGAAAAAGTAAATACAAAGCAGAAATGCAAAACTATAAACTTAATTGTTAATATGAAATATTTCCTTTATTTATTTGGAAACGCGTTTTAGAAGTGTAAACTATCTATAGGCTGGTGAATATAGGTTTGTAAATATAGGTTGGTAGATATAGAGTAGATATAGGTTGGTAGATATAGGTTGGTAAATATAGAGTAGATATAGGTTGGTAGATATAGGCTGGTGAATATAGAGTAGATATAGGTTGGTAAATATAGGTTGGTAGATATAGAGTAGATATAGGCTGGTAAATATAGAGTAGATATAGGCTGGTAGATATAGGCTGGTGAATATAGAGTAGATATAGGTTGGTAAATATAGGTTGGTAGATATAGAGTAAATATAGGCTGGTAAATATAGAGTAGATATAGGCTGGTAGATATAGGCTGGTGAATATAGAGTAGATATAGGCTGGTGAATATAGAGTAGATATAGGTTGGTAGATATAGGCTGGTGAATATAGAGTAGATATAGGTTTGTAAATATAGGTTGGTAGATATAGAGTAGATATAGGTTGGTAGATATAGGCTGGTAAATATAGAGTAGATATAGGTTGGTAGATATAGGTTGGTAAATATAGAGTAGATATAGGTTTGTAAATATAGGTTGGTAGATATAGAGTAGATATAGGTTGGTAGATATAGAGTAGATATAGGTTGGTAGATATAGGCTGGTAAATATAGAGTAGATATAGGTTTGTAAATATAGGTTGGTAGATATAGAGTAGATATAGGTTGGTAGATATAGAGTAGATATAGGTTGGTAGATATAGGCTGGTGAATATAGAGTAGATATAGGTTTGTAAATATAGGTTGGTAGATATAGAGTAGATATAGGTTGGTAGATATAGAGTAGATATAGGTTGGTAGATATAGGCTGGTAAATATAGAGTAGATATAGGTTGGTAGATATAGGTTGGTAAATATAGAGTAGATATAGGTTGGTAGATATAGGCTGGTAAATATAGAGTAGATATAGGTTGGTAGATATAGGCTGGTGAATATAGAGTAGATATAGGTTGGTAGATATAGGCTGGTGAATATAGAGTAGATATAGGTTGGTAGATATAGGCTGGTGAATATAGAGTAGATATAGGTTGGTAAATATAGGTTGGTAGATATAGAGTAGATATAGGTTGGTAGATATAGGTTGGTAAATATAGAGTAGATATAGGTTGGTAGATATAGGCTGGTGAATATAGAGTAGATATAGGTTGGTAGATATAGGCTGGTGAATATAGAGTAGATATAGGTTTTGTTAGATATAGGCTGGTGAATATAGAGTAGATATAGGTTGGTAAATATAGGTTGGTAGATATAGAGTAGATATAGGTTGGTAGATATAGGTTGGTAAATATAGAGTAGATATAGGTTGGTAGATATAGGCTGGTGAATATAGAGTAGATATAGGTTGGTAGATATAGGCTGGTGAATATAGAGTAGATATAGGTTTTGTTAGATATAGGCTGGTGAATATAGAGTAGATATAGGTTGGTAAATATAGGTTGGTAGATATAGAGTAGATATAGGTTGGTAGATATAGGCTGGTGAATATAGAGTAGATATAGGTTTTGTTAGATATAGGCTGGTGAATATAGAGTAGATATAGGTTGGTAGATATAGGCTGGTGAATATAGAGTAGATATAGGTTGGTAGATATAGGCTGGTGAATATAGAGTAGATATAGGTTTTGTTAGATATAGGCTGGTGAATATAGAGTAGATATAGGTTGGTAAATATAGGTTGGTAGATATAGAGTAGATATAGGTTGGTAGATATAGGTTGGTAAATATAGAGTAGATATAGGTTGGTAAATATAGAGTAGATATAGGTTGGTAGATATAGGCTGGTGAATATAGAGTAGATATAGGTTGGTAGATATAGGCTGGTGAATATAGAGTAGATATAGGTTGGTAGATATAGGCTGGTGAATATAGAGTAGATATAGGTTGGTAGATATAGGCTGGTGAATATAGAGTAGATATAGGTTGGTAAATATAGGTTGGTAGATATAGAGTAGATATAGGTTGGTAGATATAGGCTGGTGAATATAGAGTAGATATAGGTTGGTAGATATAGGCTGGTGAATATAGAGTAGATATAGGTTGGTAGATATAGGCTGGTGAATATAGAGTAGATATAGGTTGGTAGATATAGGCTGGTGAATATAGAGTAGATATAGGTTGGTAGATATAGGCTGGTGAATATAGAGTAGATATAGGTTGGTAGATATAGGCTGGTGAATATAGAGTAGATATAGGTTGGTAGATATAGGCTGGTGAATATAGAGTAGATATAGGTTGGTAGATATAGGTTGGTAAATATAGAGTAGATATAGGTTGGTAGATATAGGCTGGTGAATATAGAGTAGATATAGGTTGGTAAATATAGGTTGGTAGATATAGAGTAGATATAGGTTGGTAGATATAGGCTGGTAAATATAGGCTGGTAGTGTATATGGATACTTTGAGACGGGCTAAACAAATACAATATGTAATACACTTGTTAATGTCCTTGAAATATATTTTATTAGGGTAAATGTAGGATCTACCTCCACTACTATCAAGAAATTACATTTATCTGCACAGATGCAGGTCTATGTTTTTAACTTGTGGCAAATTTTATTTTTCATAAAACACTGCAAAAGATGATCAACTTGTTCTTGATGGCATATTTAGTGAGATTGTAAATCGTTACTTTGATATCTATTGTATCTCTTTACGTGCAACTAAATTTGTGAGTGATTTACAACTTTCTCATTTGTCAACATGTTGTTTTGTTTTGTTCTCTTTGTTCCGACACAGTTTTCTGTTTTGTTTTATACCTACTGACATTGGTTAGGTTCAAGGCCGAAAAGGTAACATTCCAGCAGAACTGAAACTTGAAACGTTGAAAAGTATTGTTTTTACATATTATATAAAACATTTCGCACCTGAGTCTTGCAGGTCTTTGTTTCAAGGCCGAGTTGCCGGAAATTTATTTGTTTTGACTGCTTGTTGCTTTATTCGTTGACCTAAGTTCAGTTATTTTCCACCATATAGCAGGAAGAGAAAGTCAAAATGATGAAATGAAAAGGCAAACTTTGTTCCGTATTCTTTGGTCAACAAAATAATTCTCTGCCAAAAGAAAAGTCAAACTGACGACCAACTTGTAGATGAAAATAAAATGTATTTTTGTATCGAATGTTCTGTCTCGTGTATTAGACCAACAATTTATAAAGATTTGTCAGCCTGGTCTCTCTTTTTAAAAATGTTAATCAATCTCTGTGTCAGGAAACTCGGGTTTGGGATCCAATATCTGACTTCATGTATTCTAAGTAATATTTAAATTATCAAAAGTTCAAAGTCTCTTGATCACAAATACAGAAGCTTTAAGTAAAGGCTTCGGAGGTTCAAATCCTCTCTTGCGAAAGAATTGGACAATAAAACCCTGCTGTTTTTCTTAGTGCATGGTCGAGAGTTTGTGATTTCCCAGAACTGTCGAGACGGAGATCAGCAAGTCTGGGACAGTCAAAAGCATTATGGGACACGGATTCCTCTTCCTCTCCGCAGCGGGGGCACTTAGTGGATTAAACTTTACCTAGGAGTTGACCCTTGATAGTCCAATTGACTAAATGATCACCGTGTGTCACTCGTAATCATGGTCACACACTTCGTTTCACGTCTGCAACAATGGCTTCGTCAAGAATTATGAGTCTGTTATCAACATTAACAAACTTCATGTTTCAGAGAAATTGTCCACTAATGCTACTTTAAAAAAAAAATATTTACTATTTATCAATATATTATACATATGTCATCTTAAACAAAACAAAGTGACGAAGACTGCTGGGGGCGCAGTCATTGTAATTGAATGTACCACAATATGTGCTTCACCGGTGCCATAAGTTTGGATGCATATTGTACATTCTCCCCAGAATAATTGGTTACATTAACATTGGTAGACTCAACTCTGAGGACAACAAACAGTGCGGTAAAGACTTCCAAGGTCGCTGTCGTTATGACTGTCTTGAATCTCATCTTCACAGGGGCGGGGACTAGGGTTACTTAGTGATAATGTCGACATTTCGTTGCCTATTTTTTGTTTTACATAGTTCATGATCATTTTCACTTGTTCATTGTAATATAGGTACCCACAAGCCGCAACTCATCATTTATAAATTCATCATCACAAATACAGGAGCATAAGCGAGTCGTCAGAACGAGATAGGTTTTTAATGTTTATCACAAGGAATCAAGATATCACATTTCTGAATATACATTAATTTAAAGATTCGATACCATACTATTAAAATTGTACAAAAACAAATGACTTTAAAGTACATGTAATGTAGTGCCAGTTGAGCTATGCTTCAAGCAGTTCCCAGGTATTAGCTAGACATTGTTTTCTGAAATGTCACCTGTTGTTGTCTGGCTATGTGACTGAAGCTTGGGTTCAAATCTTACAAGCAGAGGTGCATTTATATAATAAATAGAAGCCTTAAGCAAACCAGTAGGTTAAGCATTTTGTTCAATGATAAAAATCATCAGCTATTTAATGGCAAAAACTATTTTGCAAGTGTTCAAAATGTAGTGCAAATGCATGCGCATACTTAATGCAAAATTAATGACAAAAAAAGGCTAGCTTTCAGTTTGTATGTTTAGAAGGTTATTTAAATGTATTCTTATTTGATACATATACAAGCATTGCACACAGGCTACACCCGTTTATTTGTTTCCAGGCTCTATAGTGTTTATTATTTTTTAAAACTTCTAATAATTGGGTCATATATTAGCCATTTCATTAACATACTTTCTTCCCCCCCCCCGATTTCTAGCATCTTTTATTAGAACAACCTGGTTTCTTTCTCTTTCCTTCTCTCTCCTTCTTTCTCTCTCTCTCTCTACTTCTCTCTCTTTCTCTATATTCTTTCTCTCTCCTTCTTTCTCTCTCTCTCTCTCTACTTCTCTCTCTCTCTCTACTTCTCTCTTCCTCTATATACTTTCTCTATCTTTCTTTCTCTCTCTCTCTCTACTTCTCTCTCTCTCTACTTCTTTCTCTCTCTCTCTACTTCTCTCTCTTCCTCTATACACTTTCTCTCTCCTTCTTTCTCTCTCTCTCTCTACTTCTCTCTCTCTACTTCTCTCTCTCTCTCTACTTCTCTCTCTTCCTCTATATACGTTCTCTCTCCTTCTTTCTCTCTCTCTCTAATTCTCTCTCTCTACTTCTCTCTCTCTCTACTTCTCTCTCTTCCTCTATATACTTTCTCTCTCCTTCTTTCTCTCTCTCTCTCTCTACTTCTCTCTCTCTCTCTCTCTCTACGTCTCTCTCTTCCTCTATATACTTTCTCTCTCCTTCTTTCTCTCTCTCTCTCTCTCTCTCTCTACTTCTCTCTCTCTCTCTCTACTTCTCTCTTTTCCTCTATATACTTTCTCTCTCCTTCTTTCTCTCTCTCTCTACGTCTCTCTCTTCCTCTATATACTTTCTCTCTCCTTCTTTCTCTCTCTCTCTCTCTCTCTACTTCTCTCTCTCTCTCTCTACTTCTCTCTTTTCCTCTATATACTTTCTCTCTCCTTCTTTCTCTCTCTCTCTACTTCTCTCTCTCTACTTCTCTCTCTTCTTCTATATACTTTCTCTCTCCTTCTCTCTCTCTCTCCTTTTCTCTCTTCTTCTATATACTTTCTCTCTCCTTCTTTCTCTCTCTCTCTCTACTTCTCTTTCTCTCTCTCTACTTCTATATACTTTCTCTCTCCTTCTCTCTCTCTCTCCTTTTCTCTCTTCTTCTATATACTTTCTCTCTCCTTCTTTCTCTCTCTCTCTCTACTTCTCTTTCTCTCTCTCTCTACTTCTCTCTCTTCCTCTATATACTTTCTCTATTTTTCTTTCTCTCTTCTTCTATATACTTTCTCTCTCCTTCTCTCTCTCTCTCTACTTCTCTTTCTCTCTCTCTCTACTTCTCTCTCTTCCTCTATATACTTTCTCTATTTTTCTTTCTCTCTTCTTCTATATACTTTCTCTCTCCTTCTCTCTCTCTCTCTACTTCTCTTTCTCTCTCTCTCTCCTTCCCTCTCTTCCTCTCTCTACTTTCTCTCACTCTCTCTGGAATCTCCTTTTTGTTTTCTTTTTCAACCTTCACTTTGTAATTTCTATAAAATAGACTTTTGACTTGATTTGGATCGACTCACACACACACACACACACACACACACACACACACGCTTTCGTCCATGAATTCTAAAATCACTTTACTTATCCTCCCCCCACACACCCGACCACAACACAAATGTTAGACCTACTTACAACCTCTGACTTTTCTTCGGCTTCTCAATTCATTATCAAATGATTTAATATACTCGTTGTTGCCTTTCGACCGAAACATCGCAAACATTTATTTAGACAACCAATTTCAGGCCTAGATTTAAAAAAAAAGATTTTCCAAAGACCCCAATTGAGTTTCCTCTTCCCGCCCCCCCTCCTTCGAACTATATTTCACACTTTTGTGGCCCTTTTTTGTATTACAATGACAGCCCTTATCATTTTATTGAATTCTCCAATTGATCGACCCTTCAATTGGCACTTTCAGTTGTTTTTTTGTTTTTACTTTTTTTGTTTTTGCATCCTTTAATCATAAGGCAGGCGCGTGTACAGTAGTAGATATCGCAAATATTTCTTTTAGGCCTAGAGGGAAAAATGCATTTCCCAAGGCCCCAATTGAATGTTCTCTTTTCGTTTCCCATACTACATTTATTTAGGCTTTGTTTCCTCTAAATAAAAGGAAATATCAATTTTGTTTTATTAATTGTAGTTTGTTTATTTACCTGTGAATAATCATTTCCATTCATTCACTCTAGCAATTCTGTGAGTTATAAATTGTAGATCTATGACTAGAGGAAAAGACTGTTAGTCCTATCTACATACGCATACGCGAAAAATCATTATATTTCTATTTATACTTTATATCAAGAATGCGGCCCTTTTGGAGAGAAAAATAAACTAATAATGTTGAATAAAAAAGTTTGTCTTTTGTTTTATCTCGAATCGCTGCATTCAGGTTACAAATAGGCCTATGTCAAAACCGCGTCTTAGTGAGCAGCTAAGAGGTGAAACGAATCTGTTTACGAAATTTCATGTGAATCCGTTTGTTAGTTTAAGAGAGCTCAGTCAGTGAGTTATTATTACGCTTATAACAGATTCACCTTAATAAATAATACAAGCCATGGTTGGAACAGACAGATTTAAATCTGGAAAAAAAAAATCATCTAATTATTTTTCTTTCACAAGGTTCATAACAATTATGTGTTAATTAATACTGTCAGTGTCTGCTGTTGTTGTTAGTTGCCATGACGACGTAATTAGATTTCTTTCTTTACAACTTCATTCCTTTCTTAGCACAAAGTTCAAACTTTGTTATTGTAACGGCTTAATGAAATGTTAGTGCAGACTGATAATTAAAGCCTGGACATCGACAGATATAGTTTTATCTTAAGATCAGAAGGTAACTTTCAAACTAATTCAGGAACAACGGCGAAATGCCAAAACAATCAAGATATGACGTCGACGCTGATGTTGGTCCACAAGTATGATTAATGATCACGAAGGGAATCGTCCGATGTCCACTAGGTCCGTAAACTACTTCTTAGTCTTGCTGTGATAAGAAAAACGTCTTGTCTCTATCAACTCCTAGAGCGTTCTTACTTTTTTAACCAACTTTACGTCATCGTCGCTAAGTAAAACTTTCCCTCTATTCCCGAAACAAATAACTCATTCCTAATCATGTCATAACACTTGATAAAAGAAAGAATTTGGTATTGTTTCGTAAAAATTAATGATGTAGGAAACTAGGCGTTATTATTTTACTTTTATAGGTTGGATAAAATAAAGTCAAAGCCATCTAAATTTGGCACATACCATGTAACCTTATATTCTATTCTGTTTTCTTTGTCTACATTCAGACACCCTCAAATGGTTTGATTGCAAATGGTGAACCCCCTTGGAATAAGCCAGATGAGAATGTAGAAGATGAGGTTAGTGGACAGTCCAGTGCATCAAAGAAAGTTCAAGCAAGAGTCAAAAAATGTTGTCGTGAGACATTTACAGTTCAGAATGTTCTTAGCAAATTTCCCATTGTCAAGTGGCTACCAAAATACAGGTACGTGGCATATTTTTGTTACAGGCAATAGCTTTCTTATGATCTCTAGTCAAACTTCTGTATTTAATTTGTTTATTAACATTCCAGCTCTTGTATCAGTGTCATGGGAAAGAGTTTCAGTTCTTGTATTAGTGTCATGGGAAAGAGTTTCAGTAATCATACTGTCTTCTGTTAATAATAGAAATAAATGAGAGATATTTCCACCTGTTTCAATAGACAGTGGATGCACTGAGCCCTATTAAGACTTTGCTATTATAATAATAATTATTAATAATTTACTTTATGGAGCAGTGTTAACAAGTTCACAATTGTATATCTTTTGGAACCTTTTATAAATGCAGATAGTATATGTCAGTGATAAATAATTCAGGGGGGAGAAGTCCGAAGCTATAGCTTTTGTTACATATAGGTAGATGTGGTCCTGTGGATGCCTCCTGATGATTCCTCTTATTGAGTCCAAGCAGAATCCTGTATCTAAATCAAGCCAGTTTTAGGGTAGACTGACCTTTTCATAGCTCTTACTTTACAATGTTTCTGTTTTGGTGCCCTTTTGCTCTCAGCACAGGACATGCTAGGATCTCAATTTTATACACAAGTATTGCCTTCTTTAATATGTTAAAGTTCCCCTTTCAGACAATGAAGTCTATAGAGCAGATGATGTTGAGGTCATGTTCCTTTGGCCATCGGTTAATGAGCAGGGTGTCATGTGTCCAGCACAATGACCAACTGCCTTTAATTTCCCCAGTCTAAACCGATATTTGAACCCAGGACCCCAGGTTTGAAAGCCAAGCACTTAACCACTCGGCGTCCCGAGACATGACGTCAAACTGCGCTCCTCTTTCCTTAGCACTTTTGGAGCTCAAAAGTGCCCTACTTCTTTTCTATCATTGTGTCTGCCTCCTCTTTCCTCAGTCTGCCTTCATTGATCATCACTCTGTCTCCTAATCTCTAAAATCTCACTACGTCCTAGACCAGTCCGTTTGCCGTGAACTGCGTATGGTAAGGGGGGATAAAGAGATCCTGGTGTTTGAGTTTCTTAGGATGAACCACCACAACACAATACTTTGGCTCCAAGTTCCCCTAAGCCTGAGGCTCAGATGGCCAGATGGCACTTAAGGCGCTCCATTAAAACCAACAGATATGGAGGACTTACTGAAACAACTCCCTCGGGCTTATATAATTCTTGGAGATTTTAATGCCCATAACACTATATGGGGATCCGACAACACTGACACAAGAGGTCGTATGCTGGAGGATATCTTCCTCCAACATGAGCTATGCATACTTAATGATGCATCACCGACCTACTTGCACCCAGGAACTGGGCAGTCGGCAGTCTGGATGCCAAAACCTCTGCTAGAGCGGTTTGGAAGGCAGTAATGCGAATCAAAGGGAAAGAATCAAATGCAATAGGGCATTTGAAAAATCAAGGAAGAACAGTCACGTCCCACAGAGAAATAGCTGACTGCCTTGCATCCTCAATAGCAGAAAAGTCATCCACTGCACACTACACGCCAGAGTTCCAAAAAGTCAAAACCAGGGAGGAAAGACTCCCCATTGATTTCAGGTCAGAGAACAATGAAGACTACAACAAACCGTTCTCGCTAGAGGAACTGAGGGACTCGCTGGACAAGTCACATGGCACAGCGCCTGGAGAAGATGAAATCCACTACCAGTTCCTCAAGCACCTTCCCGAACCCTCATTGGCAGTCCTGCTAGGGGTCTATAACTGTGTGTGGCAAACAGGCGCTTTCCCAAACAGCTGGCGGAAAGCCACAGTTATACCTATACATAAACCGAGAAGAGACGGCTCTGACCCAGCTAACTATCGATGGAAAGAATGATTAATAGTAGGCTGGTCTGGTACCTGGAGACCTGGTACGCTGCTGAAATATTTACAAACGTGGCGCCCCTATATCTTAGGAGGGAGAGGGCAGTACTCATGGCTTACGAGCGCTATAAAAGGGGCGACTCTAGGCTACCCACCTCTATCTTAGTGCGTCAGTGGAGAGAGAGGAACCGCATCAAAATGCGATCGTTCCTCCACATAGCGGCCAATTTGTCAAAAACAGCTGGACTCTCCACCGACAGAATACCTATTAGGAGGATAAATGCGTGCCCCCCGTGGAGGAGAATGCCGGCCCCACAAATAAATCTGTCCCGTTTAGGGCAAGAGGGAGCCACCAAGAGGCGATTAACACCAGCCATACTAAAAAATTTGGCATCTTTAACAATTAAGTCCTACCCATCGGATGCCATTTTCTGCTACACTGATGGGTCGGTAATGAGGGACCCCCATAGATCGGGGTATGGGGCCCTTATAGTATACCCCGACCGGACTGAACAAGACAGGCTCTCTGGTCCATGCAGCTACGCTGCATGCTCCATGGACGCCGAGCTCACAGGGATAACTAGAGCGTTCGAGGCCATTAGGGCCCGAATGCTCCAAAAAGAGACTAGCGCCACTACAGTGGTGCTGGTCACCGACTCTCGCTCCAGTCTCCTGGTTATGGGTGGCGGCTGGGGAGGGTCACCCGTAATAGAAGAGGCAGTCGGCGCCGCAGATAACATCCGCTGGGCTATTGGAGCTGTCGTAAGGGAGGGTGCAATGGCAGCCACACACCTCGAAGCACCAAGCACGTACTTACAAGCAACGGCACATATCCGAGCACTCATTCATGAGAAGTGGTTAAAGTCCTGGGAGGAATCCGACAGAGCACGTAGTGTCTGGCAGCACATGCGTCACCCAGATCGCGACGATCCATGGTGGCGACTGAAGAGGTCAGAGCAATCGATCATTGCACAATGCAGAACGGAACACTGTCCTATAGGGGCATACTTTGCCCGGTTCCGCACGAACTCTGACTCCCGATGCCGCCACTGTGGAGAGAGCGCTGAAACAGTGGCGCATGTCTTGTACGAGTGTCCCCAGCTCCGCGAGCTAAGGGGGGACCTGTCTGTGCGGTCACTCGAACTGTATGGTAGCTATGAGGCACTACGCCGGACGGCTAAGTTTCTTGCCAGAGCACTACGGGAGGATTAGTCCTTCCTGCTCTGATTTTTCAATAGGAGTTCATCTCAGGTACCTGGAGAGGAATAAAGTGATCTCCAATTACCAGTGCGGATTCCGGCAGGGGCGGACAACAACTGACCACCTGGTAAGGCTGGAAGCTTATATTAGAAATGCATTACTCAGAAGAGATCATCTAGTAGCTGTATTCTTCGATATAGAAAAGGCCTATGACACAAATTGGAAACATGGCATTCTACGTGACCTGGAGCTTATGGGGCTTAAGGGACTCCTTCCCCGCTTTGTGGGGGAATTCCTGAAAAAACGAAAATTTCTGGTTCGAGTGGGCAACTCCACTTCTGACACTCATGACCAGGAAACGGGTGTGCCCCACGGCAGCATTCTGTCAGTCACCCTGTTCAACATTAAAATAAACAGCATCATAAATGCCCTGTCCACCTGGCTTTAGAGTGCTCTTTGTATGTTGATGACTTTGTCAATGTTTCTTATGGGAAAAACATGAACACATTAGAAAGAAAATTACATCTAAACAAATTCAAAATTGGGCAAACGATAATGGTTTTAAATTTTCGGAATCCAAAACAATTAGTATGCATTTTTGTATTTTAAGGGGACTCCACCTAGATCCTGAACTATTTATACACAAAAAGAAGATCCCTGTCGTGAAAACTACAAAATTTTTAGGCCTCACCTTAGATTCCAAATTTAATTTTCTCCCCCACATTAAGGAACTTAAGAAGAAATGCCAAAAGTCATTAAACATACTTAGAGTGCTCAGCCATACGGACTGGGGAGCTGACAGAGATACCTTGCTGCTGCTATATCGGAGTCTAATTCGATCCAAGCTAGACTACGGATCCATAATATATGGAGCAGTAAGGAAGTCTTATCTAAAAATACTGGAGCCAATACAAAATGCTGCCCTGCGTCTCTGTCTCGGCGCGTTTCGTACATCACCTATCCCAAGTCTCCATATGGAGGCTGGAGAACTTCCTTTGGATATAGGAATGAAAAAGCTTGCAATGCAGTCAGTATATAGTCAAGCTAAAATCCAACCCCACGAACCCTGCTTTCGACTCCATATTTAACCCCACAGAGGTAGAATTATACAATCGAAGGCCTAACGTCGTTAGGCCGTTGGGCCTTCGAATGAGAGAACCCATCCAAAATTTAACCCACCCATTGACCAAATCTCTAAAATAGAAACCCCTCAGAATCTTCCTTGGCTAATGAATAAGCCCAAATTAAATTTATCCCTCCTTAATTTCAAAAAAAAAAAAAAATACAGACCCAAGCATACTACAACTCCACTTTAGGGAACTGCAGGAGAGCTACGGAGATTGTGGCACCATCTACACAGACGGATCCAAAATGGATGGAAAGGTCGCGTGTGCCTGCTCCTTTCGGAACAAAACAATCTCCCGTAGACTCCCTGATGGCTGCTACATCTTTACGGTCGAATTGCATGCAATATCGCTTTCACTTATGGCCGTCAAATCATCAGAAAGGAGGAAATGTATAATCTACTCCGACTCCAAATCTGCATTGCAAGCTTTGGGGCGGATGAAGACTGACATTCCATTAGTACATAAGAGCCTGAAGCTGTTGGACCAAATAACAGCCGACCAAAGGGATGTCACCTTCATCTGGGTCCCCTCCCATGTGGGCATTGAGGGAAACGAAGCCGCAGACAGAGAAGCAAAGAGAGCCCTAAATCATGCGGTGTCAGGAACCCAAATTCCCTGCTCGGACCTGAGACAAAGTATTGCCTCTGCCACCTATCGAGAATGACAGAACCGATGGAAGGCTGAGACTCACAATAAACTCAGGCAGATTGTGGCGGATGTCAGGTGGCGGCCCACATCTAAGGGTTTGACAAGACGTAGTAGCACGACCATGTCCAGACATAGGATTGGCCACACCTACATCATGCACTCTTTTGTGCTGAAGAGAGAGGAGCCCCCACTTTGTGAGTACTGTGACTCTCGCCTCACCGTGGAACATATCCTCATTGATTGCCCCAGATACCAGGATGTCATGGAGAAATATTTTAGAGCCACTAACTTAAAAACACTATTCGACAATGTCGACCCTGGGAAGGTACTGGGGTTTATCCGGGAAGTGGGGTTGTCCCATGAAGATCTGATTTATGAATTTGTGAACATGTACTATTTACATTAGATTTTTACCAAATTATTAAATTTTTACTACCTTTACTATTTTAACTGTGAATAGACCTTGATTTTAATGATTTAACTGTAAAGAATTAGCCCTTGTTATGTAGAGAGAGAGTAGTCCTTAAGGGACTGCAGGCACGACATGGCCTAGATTGTGCCGATGTGCCTAAAATCAAAATCAAATCTTAACCACTCTGCCACCATGCCCCCAATATATTTAAATATAGATATAATAATAGTAATTGTAATAATAATAATCTTTATCATCCATAAAAAATAGGACTTACAATTGGGCATTACACATAACAATACAAAATAAGAGGCAAACAAGGTATATTTCTTCTTCTTCTTCTTCGTTCTCATTTTATCGGAGGGTTCAGATCAGTAATCCTATAGCTGAGATGAACTGCGCAGTGGTTTCCAGATCAGACAGTTCTCTGTATAGTGTTTTGTGTTTTTTCTGTAGGAGGTTTTGGGGGCCAGACTTTTGTTCGGGCCTCTTGATATAGTATGCAGCTTTGAAGGACATGGTCAGCATTCTCTGGTGATGCTCCACTAGGTCAGTTTTCGCTAATCCCGACTTTTAGCTTCCGGAACATATGTTGTCTCATTCAGTTGTGTCTGGTTCTGAGTCAAAAAATTATGCATTGATTATGTCAAAATAGCTCATAATTTGCGTCCTAATTCTTGTAATTGGGATAGGAGTGGGTCTAATTCTCATTTATTCTACACTGTTATTTTCACCATTTCTTCTGGGTAGTGAGGGATTTTTTATTTGTTTGCTCATTCTTCCATCTCTGGCCAGTATGTCTGCTTTTTCATTGCCTTCTAATTCAATGTGTGATGGAACCCATTAAAGAACAGTTACTTGCTGTTGGTTAATGTTTACAAGAGCTGTCCTGAGCTGCTTTATTTAGGAAGTATCCGAGTTTTTCACATTTTGAAGAACAAACAAATTATATGATAACTAGTCGACTGGCAGCTAGCATACGCCGCTATTTTTGCAGGACCCGCACTTTCATAGGACCCGCTCTTATTCAAGGTGTATACATTATTAAATTAAACCATTGTATAACTTAAAGGAGATTTCCAGCGCCCTCCTGTCGATTTACCAGGAGCTCCTGGAAATCTCCCGAAATCACAAAATATACAATGTCCTTAAAATATACGGAAATATATAGACAAAAATTGTCATTTTGGGGTGTCATTCAATATGGAAAACGCCAATCTTACGCGCGGCATTATGCATCAGCCGTAATTGTGTCACCTGAAATGCTTAGAATGTAATTATCTTCTCTTTTGAAGTAATGTCTGAAATTTATAATAATAAGAATAAGAAAAGTTGTCTAGAATCTTAGATACAATTTTAGCTTGTTATAAGTAGTTCTAAGAAAATTAAGCACTATTGAGACTCTTCTTTTATGCCATTGATCCTATATATTTATCCTTTGAGTGTAATGTGATTACAAAACTTATTGACTTCAGGTGTGATACATTCCAAAGTGATATCATAGCAGGCCTTACCGTGGGCCTGACAGTCATTCCCCAGGGACTGGCCTACGCTCAGGTTGCTAACCTTCCTCCACAGGTAATAAATGTCTGTGTTTTATTATTATGTGAAGGGATGGTAAATGATTGTTAGACAATGTAAAGACACTAGGTCACAAGATATACTTTTTTGTCTGAACTTGTAGGTCAGAAAAAAAAATTATTTGCTTATATCTATAGCTTATACCCAAGTTTAAAAAAAAAAAAGTTAAAATTCAATAAAAAATAACTTTCCATTTAAGACATATTGAACCAAGGTTCACAATGATTAGACTTCTGTTTTGAGACTTTCTTGTATTTGGTGACAGTTCAATATGACACCTAACAGTTTTTGGAGCATATGATTGCATATGATTCCTTTTTTTTTTCTATAGCTGATGTGCTGTTCCCTTTAAAAACTAGCAATCTTTGTGACAGATCTTGTATCATTCCCTTTGAGATCTATCTATTCATGGGTTTAATCATGTACAGTTCTCTTAGACATCCCAGTGGGATACATATAAAGTAGTACAGTTTTTTGAGGGAATATATTTTTATTTAGACTCTTTTTGACTCTTGAAGTCTGTAGATCCCTACTTATTATTTATTGAGATAGCAACAGTAATTTATATGCCAGTAGTATCTCAGTATGTGAGACAAGTATTAAATTGATTAGTGTAATGCTTGAGTTACTAACAGCCTGGTTTTAATTATTTCTTTTCATTTCAGTATGGACTGTATTCAGCATTTGTTGGCTGCTTTGTGTACTGTGTGCTAGGCACATCCAAAGACATTACCTTAGGGCCTACAGCTATTTTGTCTTTGATGACATCCATGTTTGCAACCTCTGTATCCCCAGAGCTACCCAGCGGTGGGAAAGATCCAACTATTACCATTCTGCTCACATTTTTTTGTGGAGTTATTCAGCTTGTTTTGGGCATTCTTAAGCTTGGTAAACTTATATTTTGACTTAACAAAAAACACAGCTTTTTGAAAAATTTTACTGAAACATATATAACAAATTGAATACATAATACAATAACTTAATCCGACTTTGTGCAATTTATTTTTTTTTAAATTGGAAATTAAATATATAACCAACATTTACAACATTTAAAAAAAGACCCAGGGCCATGACCGCCATTGGTCAGACTGTCCTAGTCCAATTTGATTAATTCTTTTAAAGCTTAACATTCTTTTGGTTTTGTTTATTTCAGGAATTCTAGTTAACTTTATCTCTTATCCAGTTATCAATGCCTTCACCTCTGCTGCAGCCATCACAATAGGTTTTGGACAGATCAAGGTATGTAGCATGATATAGATCTTGCGATGAAGCCTTTTAATGATTTAGGTGGCTAAACAATATTTAGGTATTGAATATTTGAATTACTTCAGTGTGCTATGGTCCAATCGCTTCAGTGAACCTGTTGGGGGGAGGAGTGGGCATGCTGTCATTATGTATTCAGCTAACAAAACTCAGCTCAAGTTGGGTTTCAAACTTAAGCCCACTTTGAAAATAGAATATATATACTCTTTTTGGGACCCCTCACCATAAGACAACATGAGAAAACACAAGACAGAGCAGTGAGATGCATAACATATGAATATGCACATTTGATTAGAGTAACAGGTTTAGTAAAATCATAAACTTTACAGACCCTTCAGGATAGAAGATTAAAAATTAAAGTACATAAAACACTGAACCTTAATCTTTTAATACAAAAACAAAACATAATAAAATACTCAGAAAGACACAAAGATAAAGGCACATTTCTTGTTCCTTATGCTAGGCCAAATCAGTAAAAATACTCCTTCTCCCCTACTACTATTGTGGCATGGATTGACTTGCCTTAGTCAGCCAGGAAAACCAATGACTTTGCAGATTTTTAGTCATTGACTAACATTCATGACTAGATTAACCTAGTGACACGTTTAGAACATAATCATCTTCCTTTTTGAAGTAACGCAGCATCTATTTTATAAGATAAGATACTAATCTAAATTAAGAATTAAGAGCTAGTAGCTATCAAGGAATTAATTTAAATGAAATTTTTTTTCTTTTAATTTGTATTTACATATTTGAAAATACTTATTGAGGTCACTGAATTGGCACATTTTAATGTTTGATATTTGGCAGAAGAAAAATAGGAGAGAGAGACAAAGTTCAGTGACAATGATTTTAAATAACACATCTGCTAAAATTTTATGTATTTACACTTCTCAGTTGCTTTAGACCACTTTTAACAGTTAACATTTTAATTGATTGAATTATTTCCTAATTCTTTAAATAGTAAAATCATATAATTAGACTGTTAAAATCTAATTATACAATAATTAAACTAGAACTTTAGAAACTTAAAAAAATTAAGAACACTTATAAGCTTCTCTCCCCCCTAAATGGACTGAACAATATGGGAAAAAAATACTTATGTTTCATGTCTTTTTTATTGCAGAAATTAACAAGTTAGTAGGCTAAAATAAAATATCATTTGATTTTCTTAATTGCCTTTTGCAAAAATACTTTTCCTAGTTAAATTATATTTGACATAGTTTGAAAAGAAAAAATATTTATTTTTTAACTTTAAAAAAAGAGTTCTCCTACATTTAATGACAGATTTTATTAATTTATGAATAATTTCAGAATCTTCTTGGCTTAAAGAAAATTCCAGATGATTTTCTGAATATGGTTTATCAAACATTTAAAAAGCTTCCAGAGACCAGGTATTTGGTCATAGGCACTCACAGAAAGAGGCATAAGCAACCCAATCTTGTAGTTGTTTTTTTTAAGTTTTGTTTTCAATTCTTTCTCCCTTTTTGCTGGAGGAGACTATTTAGGCATCAACAAGGTATTATAGCCCAGTTCAAGAGGGATTTTAGCTCTAAATGTTATTTTGCATTGTTTAGACGTATTGAGACACAGGGTAATTGTACGGATATTTGGCATTGTTTAGACGTATTGAGACACAGGGTAATTGTAGGGATATTTTGCATTGTTTAGACGTATTGAGACACAGGGTAATTGTAGGGATATTTGGCATTGTTTAGACGTATTGAGACACAGGGTAATTGTAGGGATATTTTGCATTGTTTAGACGTATTGAGACACAGGGTAATTGTAGGGATATTTGGCATTGTTTAGACGTATTGAGACACAGGGTAATTGTAGGGATATTTTGCATTGTTTAGACGTATTGAGACACAGGGTAATTGTAGGGATATTTTGCATTGTTTAGACGTATTGAGACACAGGGTAATTGTAGGGATATTTTGCATTGTTTAGACGTATTGAGACACAGGGTAATTGTAGGGATATTTGGCATTGTTTAGACGTATTGAGACACATGGTAATTGTAGGGATATTTGGCATTGTTTAGACGTATTGAGACACAGGGTAATTGTAGGGATATTTGGCAGAAGAAACAAAAGGAGAGAAAGAGTGACAAATTAAGCCAGAAATGATAATTAAAAAAATAAGAATTCTACTATTTCAATTATTTAAACATGTCAACTGATTCAGTCCACTGTGACAGATAATTCATGGACATCAAAAGGTATTAGGGCCCAATTCTAGAGGAATCATAGTTCTAAATGTTATTTTTCATTTTTTAGGCCTAGGAAGCCACCAAGGGCTTTTAAAAGGGTGGATTTCACCCATTCAAGTTTTCACTTAAATAAAATTAGATGATGATAATTGATTCTTCATTAAATTTATACTATTCTTTGGTTGAAATTAAAAGAACACTTTAAAATAGACTATTCAAGTGTAATGCATCAGTAAAGCCTACCCTTTAGCATTAAATTATCCTTTTTTTAAATTTTGTATACAATATAGATACCATTTTTTTTACACATTTTTTTTTTTTAAATATTTAAGATATATATATATATATATATATATATATATATATATATATATATATATATATATATATATATATATATATATATATATATATATATATATATAGTATTACATTATCTGACATCTTAACTTAATGATTGTGTTTCAGTATTTGGGATATGACAATGGGCCTTATCAGTTTTGTCATTGTCATGTTGTTGAAAAAGCTCAGGGACATCAAATGGTCAGATGCCAATGTCAGTGAGATACCTATTTCAAAAATTGTTTTGCGAAAAATTCTCTGGCTGGTTGGGACAGGTGAATTGATCATACTTTTTATCATATCATTTGCATTGTGTGAACTCTGTAAAGCTTAATGTAAGCTAGATAATTAATGGTATCCCATCAAACTGTTTCTGAGATAATTAATCTGATTTCTGAATACATTATGTAAAGTTTTGTTATTTGTTTTTTAAGTTTCTGATTAAGTATTTTATTCAAACTGAATTTATTTTGAAAATATTTAATAAGAATTAACATGCTTATAAAATAGACAAGATTTTACTATTATTTTTTTTTTAGAATGATGCAAAGCTTTAAATATATATTGGTTAGATTTTTTTGGTCAAATAAATTACACATCTTCTTTCTTCTTTATCTATAGAACAATGTGTTATTAGTGAAGTCTGTTTGACATGTTTGGATGTTGCTTCAGAATTTATTATTACATCCTTGTCCCAACCTCAAGCAGGATGGTGGGGGAAGGCAGTGGGCAGGGTTCAACCCTGAGACCATCAAGATGACAATTCAGAGTGCATACCTCAGTTTTCTTATGATGTGCATAAGTTTGCCCTGTGGTAACAATAATTTTCATTGGTATATTCAACCATTTGATGAAATACGTTCTCTTTTTAAACAGCTTATCTCCCTTTCATGATAATTATCTCCCTTTCATGATAATTAACTTATAAAAGTTTTTGATCTATTGTTTTCAAGGTATTAAAAAAAAAATATTCAAACATCTGTTCATTTTGAAAAAAAAATTAATTTAATTATTAGTACTTCACTTAGTCGTAGAAAATTAAGTTGATATTTTATTCTTTCATCGCCAGCTTGCAATGCAATAGTTGTCATCTCTGCAGCTGGAGTGGTGGTTATTTTAGAAGACCAAGGTTTTAATGGAACTATAGCTGTCACTGGTCACATCAAACCAGGCATGCCTGATGTATCATTTCCTAAATTTGAAGTAGACACTGGTAATGTTACCTTATCAACAGGACAGATTTTTTCAGTAAGTGATAGATAGTGACTGTTTTAAATTGTTTTGAAACTTAATAAGATTATAAAGATAAAGAAATGCGTAAATACCTTTTTAATTGCTGAAGAAAATTTGTTCTAACAACATAGAAATTTATTTTTTTTTAATTTAAATGCAAGGTTCAGACATTAATAATAATTTTGTTTTCTAAAAAAAATCTTTGTTTTAACTTTAAAAAAAAATGAGTTCTTCTATATTTAAAAGATTTTATAATAATTTTGTTTTCTACATTTCATGAAATTTTTTTTTACATTTGAATAGAGATTAGGTACTGGCTTAGCAATTGTTCCTCTATTGGCTGTTGTTGAGACCATGGCTATTGGAAAGGCTTTTGGTAATTATCTTTAGTTCTTCGTTTTACAATTCTTAAAATTATTTGAAAGAAAAACTAGCTATAATATAATTGTCAAGTTGAATATGTAAAATTGTTTATTTATTTTCATTGGATAAATTTTGGTTGTTATAATTAATTCCTGTCAGTCCATGTTATTATCTAATATAACTTGATTCAAAATTCATACAAGTGCTCTTTGGTCACAAGTGCCATTATAGCATGAAAAGGCTTGCCAAAATCAGTCAACGACTTGGCAGAGTTTATGTCTCTAATTAGTACATAAGACTAGATAAAACCACTAGGAGGTAATTTTTAGAAGGATCACCTTATATTTTTAAGATACGAAAATAAATAAAGCAAACAAAATAATCCAGTAATAGAAATTCTGAACACTTAATCCATAAATCAAATAAAAATAACTTCATAAATCCTAGTCACAATAAAGAATCATGATAAATATATTTGTTAACCCATCAAATTAAGCTAAACAAACCTTGTTTTTTTTTATGAAAGGACCAAAAGAATTCTTAACAGATTCATCTGAAATAGTATTTCCTGTACTTGTGATTGAACTAGTAAATTCTATGACAGGTTATGACATAATAAGCCAACTATTTTTTTTATATACTACTAAACTAAGTTTTCAGAAGCCTAATAAAAAATGAAAATTGCATTCTTCATTCCCTGGTGTCCATTCAAGAGCACATTATATCGCATGCATTTTTTTCTTTTATTATTTTCTTGTAGGCTATCTTATCTTCTATATTCTAGATGTTACGTCATGAAAGAAGATAATTACGTCCTCTTTCCCCATTTGGCTCATTCTTTGCTATGACAATAATAATACAAGAAAAAGACTAAAATGCTCTAAACATAAACTGAAGACAATGTTTATAATGTCTATCTTCAGCTAGAATTAATAAGTACAAGATTGACCCAACACAAGAGCTGATAGCTATTGGTGTGGCCAACATTGCTAGCTCTTTCTTTCAGTCCTACCCAATAACAGGTAGCTTTTCCAGGTAGAGTTGTTTGTCATCATCTCATCTTTATTTTTCAATATACTTTATTTATAAAATAGGTTCAGAAATAAAGTTTTGCTTGCATAGCTTTTTAAAAATAAAGTATATTTATTCCTTCAGCCTTAGCTACATAGTTACAAAATTTCTTCCTTTGAACGGCAAAGGAAAAATAAAACACATTGGCAATAAAACTTTAACAAGATGCAAAATAGTGAAGCAAAATATTTTAGTGCAGCGGTCATTTTGGTGCTAAATGTTTTAGACACATTATATATATCCATTTTATTTAATCTTTAAAAGGAATGAAACATATCAATGTTTGTATGCGTTTCTGTCTTCCAACTTTGTTTGCTTTTATTATGTTAAGAACAATAGTTATTTTGGTTAATTAAATTTTTTGGATTTAAATTTGTTGTGCGATTATTATTATAATGTTGTATGGTTTTATTATTGTTTTTTAATTAATATGGCTTGTGATTTTATGCATGCATATGTGTTTATGTTTCTTATAATTTTTTTATCCTGAAATTTTTTAAGTGATTATTTTGTATAGAGCCACACAAATTATTCATGGAATAGTCAAAACCTTTATAAGGTTGTATACTATGTATAGTTGGGCTTAGTGTAGTGACAAAAAAAAAGTTTAATATGTACATTTTTGTTCAAAATTATTGTCAGAAGCCAAAATGGCTGTGTCCAAAACATGTACCGGCTAAATTCAAAATAAACTTGCTGAAGAAATAGAATTCTTTGCAATTATTTTGTTTAAACAGTTTTGAAAAAATTCTTTATTTATAAATTTTTTGTTTGTTAATTATTATTATTATTATGTCAAAAGTCCCAACAAAGTCTGTTTTTTATCTAGGACTGCAGTCAACTCACAGACTGGTGTTCGTACACCCATGGGAGGTGTGTGGACAGGTGGACTGGTTATCCTTGCTCTCTGTCTCCTCACTCCTTGGTTCTATTACATTCCAAAGTCTGCTTTGGCGGCTGTCATCATATCCGCAATTCTGCCAATGATAGAATATCACACAGTTGTTGTACTCTGGAAAGCCAACAGTAAGTCTTGGGCTATGTTACCATTGTACAGCAGTAATCAATCAGTGTCTTATAGTTAAAGAGCTGTTTCAATGTGTCAATAAAGAATCTATTTAGCATTATTAATACTTTTTTCTATTGTCTCCGCCAGCTATGTCTTGGAAGCCACCTCAAATATGCGCTCTTTAACTTTTTTTTTTATTCTATGAGGATATCTCTTATAAAATTGTGTGAATTGTTTTTTTTTAGTTAAAAACACAATAGTTAAAAAAAATAAATTTTAAATAAATATTTTAAATGTCTATTTAAATGTCCATTAAATGTTCTAATATGAATGAATATTTTTTTAAAATTAATTTGTACAAATACTTTCATATGTTTGTATAACAAATTGACAGAATTTGATCTTGTGCCCTACTTCCTCACATTTCTCTGCTCTCTCCTTGTTGGTATTGAGGTTTGTATCATTTTATTTCTTAGAAGATATATTGATTCAGTTTTGATACATCTTAAGATGTTATCCAGCTATTTGGTGTATAAATAAACATTTAATCGTTGAATTTATTTGTCTTTAGTATGGAATCCTAATTGGGGTTGGGATCTCTCTGTTAATGATCCTCTATCCAACTGCTCGACCAAAAATCAAAGTAAGTAGTAGTGGGTTGTACTTGATATATTCAAATTATTCTTATATTCAAAATATTTTTGTTAAAAACAGTGAAAATTTGAAAATAACAATCCAATGGTAATGCACAAAGTAGCTGAAACAGAATCAGTTAATGGCAAGGTACGCTCTTTATCAAGCAACCTCCGCGAGCACGCTACTCTGCCTCATCGTGGCGCTTGTGTGGCAACGACCATTAGAGGAAGTGGTTAGGCTAAATGGGTAGCAACACAAGACTCCCGTGGGGATGCTCACGGGTAGACGAGAGTCAACCTCTTGCACGGGCTGGGTTGTAAAAAAGTTCCCACAAACCTGTCACACATCCATGCGCTGTTCATCAAAGGGACCGTTACGTAAATGGCGGGTCCCGCACAGTTAGTTTGGTATAACGAAGGAAAATGGCAGAAGATCCCGGTGCCTTGGGCCATGTCTAGCCCACGCGTTGGGGGCCAAATGCATTGGAAACAGCAATGTCTTACATAGGCATTGTCTAGGGTCTCTCCCAAACAGAACTGTGTTCACACAGGTTGTTTTTTTTTTACTATTTGGCGTTCAAACAGGTGTTTTTTTCAAACTTAGGGCTCGAAGAGCCTTTGGCTCAGCCCTTTGACGATCAATAAGATAAAATCAAGCAACCTCAGTAAAAAATTTAAAAAAAATTATTTACACATTATAATAACTCTAATATTTTGTGTATATGGATTTACTGAAGAGTAAATAATTATAAATGTAATAATTTTATGTTTGAACTAAAGCAAATTACAAATAAACCACAGATTTTATTTATTCAATCTCTGCTATGGAAATAGTCCTCAACTCATTCTCATGTTCCTTGGTTCTGTCATCATAGTATTGCATCAAATTAAAAACATCATACTCTCCATAACATGATATTGTAATCCTCTAGAAAATGTACATATATATATATGTAATATATATTATATTTAAGGCTTGTTTTTGAGTCCGGAGATAAATGAGGAGTGCAGTATTTCACTTTGCTACACGGCCCCAGCTGTGACCTACATATAAATATATATATATGACATTGACATAAGTTAAATCTGAAATAAAATATTTATCCCTACATTACTTCAGTACTCAACAAACAAAGGAGTTCTCATTGTGACACCAATGCAAGGTCTTAACTTCCCGGCAGCTGAATACATAGAGATTCAAGCCTTTGAGAGATCTTTGGAAGGTCAGAATAAATCTTGCCTATTATAGACTTAAATTAATGCAATAGTTTCACAGCAGTAAAATGTTTAAAACATTTTCAAAAATTCTTTTTTATACTATTAAAAATAGAATACAATCTTATCATATTCTTCTCTAATTGGATTAATAAAATGTTATTTATTGTTATTCACCTGTTTTCTCTATTAAACCCAATATTTCAGCTGAATCAGATACACATTGTACTATTACAGACTCTTTATTCATTTTTTATGTTTCTTTGTTTTTACATGGGTTCCTATGAGATCTCTACCATAATATTTTAAAATTTTTCTTTTGTTATTTCATTTTTCTCTTCCTTGTAGCTGGCAGATCTAAAAATATCATTTTGAACATGGAAAATTTGACTGATGTGGACTACACAGTAATACAGTCTTTGAAAACCTTACTTTGTGACTGCAGTTACCACGGAATGAAGTTGGTTCTAGCCAATGGGCAGGTTGGTACAGCACATCCATTATTAAAGTCATGAACTTTAGCCATGTGAAAATAACTCTTCATAAATCTATTAAAAATCATATACATTGATTGTATTTCATTGAGGGGGTATGTGGTCAGGTCAGAAGTTAAAATATATTTCTAAAATCAACATGGAATAGGTGTTGAAATTGTAAGATCTCTTAACAAGATCGTTAGGCATTACAATGATCTTCCTATAGTCAGTAGAAACAATCCAAAGACATTTAGTGCATGAAGAGTCTCAAGTTATAAGAACAAAATGAATGCAATCATTAAATAGAAATCTAATATTTCTCCATCCAGAAAATAGAGTACATAACAATGGTCACTACAGCAGACATTATTTACTAACAGTAGAAAAGGAGATAGAAATAAAATGTATTGACCCCAAATGATATCTAAAAGGTTATACAAATGTTACAAAGAAATTAACATAATGCCCCTCTATTCTATATATATATAATTCTCTTCAGACTAGAGTTACCCTACATAACTTTAGCGGCAGAAAAAACAAGAGGAGGGAGGGAGAATAAGTATTATTTATGTCATTGCTTAATATGCATGACACGATGCGTAGGACGTAATAATTTTGTTCTTTGAAGTAACGTCTGTTTTATATAAGATAAGAAGATAAGATAAGTAATCTACTGTGTATTTACCCTTCACTAAATAGCAGGGCCGGACTTAGCCATTGTGGGCCCTATGCGAAACAGATTTCGCGGTGCCAAGTTTGGGTAGGGATACCGATAATAAGTGAAAATTAAGAGTTTCTATTAGAAAATAAATTCGTCTTTGCATTTTGTTCATTCTTTACTACGTACAGAATTACTTTACAAGCCTTGCGTGTAGCAAAGTCATACAGTATATCATAAAAATTTTTTTTCCTACATAGATCATGCTCAATAGCAAGAATTACCAAATGTTCAATCTATCTATTAGAATTGTTGACCTCAAGAAATTCTTCATTAGTTTGAGGCGCGAGAAGCTTCTTTCACCCCATTCCACAATTACGGGTATTGCACAATGCTGTTTTTTTTTATTGCAAATAGGATTGGCGTTTTCCATATTGAATGACACCGCAAAAGGACAATTTTTGTCTTATATATTTCACGAGATTTTTATGGGTTTTTTATGAGATTTTTATAATTTCTGGAGATTTCCAGAACTTTTTCATATACTTTGCAATTTCAGATTTCCAGGAGTTCCTGGTAAACCAGGAGTCCGCAGGAAATCTGTTATAAGTTATAAAATGGTTTTATTTAATAATTTACACCTAGAATTAGCACAGGTCTTATGAAAATGCCTAAGGCTGGCCCTGCAATCTAGTGGTGTATGCTACACATTTGGTCGACTAGTTTCATATATATTATCAAGTATGCTACAATTTTGTAAATCTGTACACACTTAATTTGTTTGTATTTAAAGATACACACAGCCATTGACTTAGAATATAACATTCGCAACCGCCCTTCTACTTAGTTTTATAGATTGTTTTGATTGGCTGGTTCTTGCAAGCCTCCTAGAATAATTGTTTCTAGTTCTAGATTAGTATTAAAATGTTCAAGTAAAAAAGATTTAAGAGATTAACCACATGATTCATTATCCTCATTTCACACATGATTCATTTTCCTTATATCACACATGATTCATTACCTTTCATTATGCAATTTTATTCATGTTATTCTTCCAAGCCTCATGTCAAGAAACAAATTGAGTCAGCTGACATAAAGAATTTAACAATTTTCACAACAATGTCTGAAGCTCTGGAAGAATTAGTTTGCCAAGGTAAATATTTCTAGTGAGCCTTGTTCCTCTGCCCTTGTGACATTTTTTGGTATTTCTTTATGAACTTTTGGAAGTATTCATTCTTTTATCTGAATCTTTCTTTGATCTGACCTGGATCTCGTTATGCTATGAGTTAAAGCTCTTCATCCTGATGTCCTGAACCTCTCATAATAATACCCTAATAATATTGCTCTTTTAATATGAATTATTCTATATCACTCAAAAACTTTTCATGCACATTTTAGCTTATATCTCCTTCTGCTTCTTATAAAATACAGACATTACTTTAAAAAAGAAGATGATATGCATATTCCTAGGTCAATCTAGTCATGCATGTTAATCAATTCTGCCAAGTCATTGGTTTTCCTGGCTGAATCAGGCAACCCATTTTTGTGTATTTCTGAGTATTTTATTAGGTTTTGTATTTGTATTTGAAAATTATGGTTTATTTTAAGTCTTCTATTCTGAAGGGCGTCTAACTATACCTCTCAAATTGGCCGCACCAAAATGACCACTGCACCGAAAATCTGCACCAAAACATTCTACTTCTCATAGTCCTCCTTTACATTTCTAAATGTTGTGCTGTAATTCTAAATCTACACAGCTCAGACATCAATCTCATTTGCCTTGTAGTTTATATATATTACTTTATTTGCAACTAACCAATATATGTTTCTACTATGTCATTGTTTTACTGCCCCAGACTTGCTGATCTCCTTCTTGACAGGTCTGGGAAACCAAAAAATTCTTGACCTGTATGGTGACATGTATGCACTACGCAAGACAGTAGGGTTTCTGTCCATGGCTTTTGCAAGAGAGGATTTGAGCCTCTCAGGCCCTCACTCAAATGGAGTTTGATGATGATGATGATTGTTTTACTTTTGTAGTGGGTGTTTGTTCATTTGTCTGCTCTTTTGTTTTAATATAGAAGAAAGAGTGCAAACATTTAGGTACTTGTTACATTTTGTCATTAAATTTCGGTGCTAAAAATGGATGCCTAGACTTAAAAGGCTTAAGATACATATTTCTTCAGCCTGCCACTGCCGCCAATAATCACTTGACTTTTTCTCCAAAATGGCTAAGTATCTGTGCACAAAAGGCAAAAAAACATGGACGCTGTCCATTCTACTGAATTCTATCTTCGCTTCACAGTATTGGATCTACTTCTTCATCACTTTAAAAAGATATTTGCCTCCCTTTTGTGTCTGTTTCAAAATATTGTTCAGGTCCTATGTGTATAAAAAAGAACTAAAAAAAAATCTTAACTCATCCTACATGCCATTGTCCTTTTATTTTCTTTTGTGCCAAACCCACCACATTAACCGGAATATTTGTATAAATAAATTTACTGACTTCAATTGTAGTACCTCTTCCTTTCTTATTTAGTATAGTCCTTATAAAAAATAAAATATGTAATTTTGATAAGTCTTTACCTTTTTAAAAAAATTAGAAATAATAAGTTTTTTTAAATTTATATTGTCATCAGAAAAAAAACAACTTACATAAACTAACACAACTGTTTCTAGCAAGACATTGTTTGAATAAACTATTACCTGTAATGGTCAAAATATTGAGCCTGTTTTGAGTCTATTCAAGTAGTCTTTTTTTTTTCTTTCTATTCCTTAACTGCTATGTTCATTTTGGTAAAAATAGCTTTATATTTGTTTCTCTTTATATATATATATATATATATATATATCTACTTCTTAGAGCTACAGAGAGTGAATTAAACTAATAGTACAGGTGAAGACTTTGCTTTTGTTAACTATTCCTATATCTCCAAACCTTTAATCGACTGTGTGTTCTTTTTTTTTTTGTTTGATTAAAATGAACATTTTGTAGTTTTTAGCATTTTATAACAATATCATTGGAAGAAATGTTTAATAAGCACCCTTTAAGCTGAGGTATATAGGATTGGCTACTGTTAAGTAATTAATTGCCTAATTTTAACCATTTGATTCAGTAATTTGAGTCTTGTTCTTTGAATTAAACTCTTGCTTTAAAAAAACTTTCAGTGTTTTCTTTTTTCCACAAAGCTTATATTCATTCACTCTGTCTGTCTGGTACAATTTTTTGTACACATTATTTCTTCCACACCCACTCTTGGATCAACTTTACACAATTATTTATAGTACCTAACAAAACCTGAATCAAAATCTAAAAATTAGCCAATGGACCTCATTTACCAATCGTAAACAAACAACATTTAGCCACGTGGTGCTCTATGTCTTCTATACAATTTACGATCTCATGTTTAATTCATGATGGTTGTCACGTGACAGTTTTTTTCATTTTTTTATCAATAAGATCATGTGACTAAATGTTATTTGTTTACGACTGGTGAATGAGGTCCTTTAGTTTATTAATTATTGATTACAATTTTTTTTATATTATGCTTGTTCTTTTGTTTTATTTTTATTTTGAACTTGTCAATATTTGCATGTAGCAAGTATAAAGATAAAGTTCACACCCGACACCATGCATTGGCTGTCTCCACTAAGAACTCCTTGCTTTTCAATTATATAAACTCCTAATAACATGTTACATACAAAATAAAATGAATGAGCCTATCAATATAAAGAAAACATCTTAATGGTTATTATTAAATTGATTTTTTATGTGATTTAAAAAGTAAAAACTTTTGATTTTTACAAAAGGTAATATAGAATTTCAATTTTTCTACCTTAATGTTGTACCATGCTACACGCATATATCATTTTTAAAAATGAATATCTCATAAATAAATGAATATTGCATATATTTAGACATACACCATTGCTGTTTTAAAGTTATATATGTTATGGCATTCTTCAGTTGCAAAATGATTGGATCATTTCATGGAAATAAGAAGAATGCCTTTGCATTTGATATGGTTGGAAATTTGTCACCCATACAACAGTTTCCTACCCTCCATGCAGCTGATCAGCAGCATCACAGGTTGAGGCAGGAAGTAGCACTGAGTGCTGCAAGCTGCTTAAGAGTCACCTCACGACTGACACCTGAAGCCTTTTTCATATTTAGGTATAGCCTCAAGGCAGCAGAGTATCAGAGTTTTCCTTCTCCTAGATTGGTAGTCAGCCAAGGCTTATGAGCCCCTCCTGCCCAATGGTTTTGGTGCCAGTTACTCAACTTTGCCCCTTCTCCTGTTAGTGATAAACAGTTCCGCCAGGCCCAATACCTGACCCACACAAGAAGGTCGGGAATTAGGCTGGTTGTCAGAGGCTATTTGAGATACATTCCATTGGAAGCTATTATGGAAATGTCTTCTGTTCCAGATTGAGGATCAGTGCATATTTTGTCACTTCTTTTATTTATATATAAGAGCTTTTTGTGTAAGTTGATTTTGATTTTTTGTACACAATAAATTCCATTTGTTAAAGCTTTACCATTCACCATTCAACCAGCCTTAGGAATTCTTATTGTTTTTTTTTCACCATTAAACTTTCTGGAACTAAAATACTTATAACAATTTTTTAAAATAAGCTTAGTTTTTTAAGAAGAGCAACAGATAGTATCTTTAGGAAAATGGACAAATATGAGCTGCACTTTTTTTCTATTTGTTTGGATAGATGTTAAAGTTCAGAAAGGCACATCATGGTCAAGATAAGATCCTTGAGTGATCAACTAATATTTAATTTAGTTTAAGTTATCTTTTTACTAAAGATGATAATGTTTCTGTAAGCATTAAATATTTTAAGTAAATAAGAGTAAATAGATCACACTCTGCATACAGTAGATAGAATGTGAAAAAAATATAATGAATAAATTCTTTTCTTGACCTTCAATTGAAGTTTACAAGATATGTAACAAAATGTATATGTTATGTATACTTTTTTCTAGATATAGGTCAACTTACCCCATCTGTGATGATTATACATTTATACTTAAAGCTGTAATATATATTTTAAAAATGTACTTTTTGTTTTGGTTCCTGTCTGTTTAGCAGGTTGTTCAAATGTGCCATACTCTCTTTTAATTCCATTCCAATATTTTGTTTCCTCCCTCAGAGGAAGGTGTGACAACTGTGGAAGGCAATGAACTGGAACCATTCATGACACACCTGTAACCTACTTTTGCTCAGGGAATTGAACCACAGTTTTTAATTATATCAATGTATTTATTTGTTGATATTGATGTTGGCTGTGTTGAAGTTTTATTTACAAAAACAGTTACAATAACTGTTTTCTTATTTTATTGCATATTTAAAAAAAATATCTACTATGTCAGGGTAATTCGAGGTGTATGTTTCTTTTGATTTATACAAATGTTTACAAAAAAAATCAGAAAAACAAGATTTTCACATGTGTTTATGATTATATAATTGTTAAGAGATATTAAGTGCTGAGGATTAAATCACATAATGTATCTCATGTTATAATTACTGATTTAAAAAAACCATTGTACATCTCATTCTTATCTATATATGTTAATAAAGCTTTAAGTAAATTAAAGATTATTCATTTTTTTTCCTGACTGATTCAGGCAACCCATTGCATGTTTGTGTGCTTGTTTTAATTAGATCTAGTGTATAGGACCAAACTGAGACAAGAGTCTGACTTGACCTTCACATTGTCTCCAGTACACACACACACAAAATATTTTTGTTGTCAGTGACTTTATTTCCATTTTAGGTTCTTGAACACATTTTGTGACTACATTTAGTGGAGAGTTGTTTTTTTTTGCTCAATGTTGTCAAATAGAATATGAAAGAGCAAATAATGTAGCTGAACTGTCCTTGATAGAGTTATCAGTCACCCACTGACAAAGCCTTAAAAAAAATGGAATTAAAAAAAGTCAACTATAAAATTATTGTTACATTTCATTTGATGAAACAAATACATTTGTCAAAAGCTGTTAAATTACTTTATTTTATATCATATTTCTCAAATGAAAGTGACATTTTTGTAGTAGTTTATCATTCATAAGATGACATGTCCTTCAGATTGTACTTGAGGAGAAAAATACCTGTCACTGAGACCTATCTCTCCAATTTTTCCTCCATGCCACAACTACAATGATTAGCTAAAATACTTTTTCAAAAGATAACACCACAGATCTTGAGGCTCTGAGTAACAGGTTTCCTAAAAAAAAACTTTGACTGTTTATGAAGGAGGAGTCCTGCAAATGATTTCAATTTACAGCTCTGATCAATCAGCTCATCTGTGTTTAGACAGATGAAAGATTGAATTCAATTACTGCCTTCGAAGTAAACAACAGAGTAAAAGCTGGGCATCTTTGCACTTTAGACCAATTCTTGTCAGATGGAGAATGCAATCTAAATATTTTACTTTCGATAGAGGTCTGACAGTGCAACTCAAGTGTTAATGTAAACAATAGAATTAAGTTATAATCAATAGAAAGTATTTAAATTAACAGCCGCATGTGAGCAAGGTTACATTACTTACAACAAGTAGGGATTGGTCTTATACAAACAAACCGCTTAAATATTTTTTATTTTTGTTGATTATATTCTAAAATCAAAGTAGACCTATAAGATTTTTTTTACAATCATATTCACTAAAAAATTCAACTGGTCAGTAAAGATGTAAAGAACAAACCATGTACAGAGTAAGTTGACTTGTATTAGAGATTATTCATTAAGTGTTTGACTGCCAGTGATCCTTACCATATTATGATTTAGACCCCAAAATGATTTTCAATTATTTGTATTAAGAACAATCTCTTTTAATGAACCATTGTATGGACTTTGTACTCAGTTAGTGTCACAAACGTTTATAAATGAATGATAATTTGAAAATAAATAGTGTGTTTAGATGTAACTGTATTAAATAGGCCTACCACCTGATGTAAGGTGAAGCTGTTTGTGCTACTATTTTTTTTCAGCTATATAATGTGTAAAAAAAACAACATTCATCATTCATTTTAACTGCATGCTTTTATTTTTATGCGACAAAGTCTTGAATTTGCTTTTCATGTCACTTAGTTAATTTTTCCTTTGCAAAATGAACATTTTAATGATCTTTATTTCAAATTATTCTTATGTCTGATGAGATTGGAATGTAGCATGCTGCTATGAGATTAAAACCTCCCTCCCTTCCAAAGTTATTTATTTTTTGATTGAGCAAACCAAAAGATGTCTACTACTAAACTTTTAAAATCCTCTAGACTTTGATATTTTCAAGTTATAACACATAATCACGTGAATTCTATTCTTAGAATAAGCATCTATCTAATTTAGCAATCCTTAACATAAACACATTTTCAAGAAAAAAAAAGCAACTTACAGTTCCCATACATTTATGTATTTTCAAAGATATACGCATATTTTTAAAAATACCTTCTTTAAATTTCACAAATTATATGAACTGTTTTTCCCTTTTATAATTGTCTACATTTCTGCTCATAGACATAATTCTATTCTATTTTCACCTATCAATACTTTTCAGCATAACTTAATTCCAAATATAACCCTAAGAGCCAAGGTATCCTATACACTTACAATAGATTGTTTAGATTTCATTTTAGTTTCATCATTCTAACTTTGGATTATTTTGGTTTATGTGCATAGGAGAAAATCAAAAGATGTTTATCAATCAGTTTATCAATCAGTGCCAAACAAAAAATTGAATTGAAAGCACACTTTAAATGAAATGTACCATTTAATAAATTATTTAAATTAAAAACAAAACAAAACAATTTTTTAAATGTTTATTAGTGAGAATTTAGTATCAAATGCTTAAACTACTGATTTGAACGTATATTTAATAAAAATAAAAATAGTAATCTTTATTGTCCATGAGGAAATTTGTCATACAATTTGTGCATTACCTAAGCAGGGGAACAATGGTCTTTTACTTTTACATCTGTCTTCTGAAGTGCTAAGTACAAAATGTGTTTTCTATGACTTGTGATTGTTAAATGTAAAACTAATTAATGAATGATTCTTCTATTGGGCATCTGCTAATAAAAAGGGAGATAACTATAAAGTGATGTTTTAGTCTTTAAATAAAAGTACCCTATACTTTCAGAGTCAATTATTGTTAACTTAATCCAAACTATGGTAAGTTTAAAGTGTCATAACTCTTGTCTTCTTTAAGTGCCAATTTTGTAAATGTATATGAAATAACAAATGTAACGAGAAAGAAAAAAAGTTGGTTCTTAATATATTTCTGTTTACAATTTCGGAAAGCTTTGTTCTATAGACCTTACCATTCATATATAGGCCTTCCCTCCAATGTAGCCTTACTGTTCATATTGTGACCAAAAGGTATTTTAAAAGAAAGGAAATTATCTAAGCTGTGTATATTCATATTTTGTATATATGTAACTATTGATAAAAGAATGGCTGTTTCATATATCAGAATTTTTTTCCAGATTTAACTTTTGCTACTCTGATTTTCTTCAATATTGTCATATAATGCATTTTCGTTGTTATTTCAACGCATGTATTAAAAGACATTAGAATAGAAATATTAAACATGAAAAAATTTCAACTTTGAGAACATTTGTTTATGGGACAAAGGATGTTGTTCTCATTAATAAGGACGTTGTCTGATCAGCACATTGATTAATTGCATTTTTTGCTTTTGTAAATTTTAGATAACCATTACAACTTCAGGATACAGGGATGCTTTAGAAATCCTAATCAATCAATTTCATATTTTATTCATAAAAAGAGTATATTACTTAATATTCTAGACACAAACATTCTTAATTTAAATAAAAAATTATTCAGTTGATCAGAAGAGTATATACCTTTTTGATTCCTTTACTCAGTGTGCTATTTAGACTTAAGGTGTTCACCTGAATATCATTATCAAAACTAATGTTTTGTTTTCCTTCACTTCAGTGTTAAACATTGATCATCAAATCTTCATTTTTTGTTTACAGTTCCTCGTATTAGCTTGCATACTCTTTATACTGTCTCGAGGCCTACTAAGAGATATTATGCTGTGAACAATATTGCCGAAAGAGATTTGCATTAGTCTTTTTTTTTTTTGTGATATACAACTTTAGTTTGTTGTCTTTGAATATATTTTCATGAAGTTTTTTTCATCCAAAATTTATTTTGGATTGTTGTTTTTAAAGCCTTTCTGAACTGTATGGCTTTTTTATTGGTTTCTTTTGTTGTCATTCCATTCTAGGATACCTTCTAATGAAATAAACAAAATAGTTGAACCTATTAAAAACTGAAGTACTTTGAAATTATGATAATAATATGATTGAATAAAATATTGGATCATATTTTGATTTTGGCGTGCTTTTATTTATTACATTGTCTGTCTGGTAAAAGGTTTATGCATGTTATTTCTCCGACATCCTATCTTGCATCAAGCTGAAATTTTGCACAATAATTTCTTTTACATGACAACACAAAAAAATCAAAAAAATTAATTAACCAATTAGTTAATTAACTATTGGTAATTAATTATTTTGTTTGGTATCTCGAACAGGGAAAAGAAATTCTTCTTGACTAAAGTGGTGGTATAAGCTGAATTAGTCCCCTTTGTAGGTCGCCACTCTAAGTTGAAAACAATCCACACAATATATAAACTATACAATGTGGACCTACATATGTGTGTTGGTTAGGTAAAAACAAAGAACGGCCACTTCATGGACAGCTGGGTCTGGAATAGCTCGTGATCTTTACTCCACATTATCGTATAAATTACTTTCCTTCAAATAGAACGTTATTTTATCTGATATAATACAGACGTTACTTTGAAAAAAAAGAAGTTACTTGCGTCATGAGAATAAGAATGCAGCCACGTGACACGTAATATTGTGTGCAAGTCGTAGCGTAGCAAGCTACCAGTGGGACCAGGCTCAAGAGCATGACGGTGGGCTCCATCTTGTAGTTTGAATGTAACGAAATCAAATAGAGTCATCCTATATGTATCGGTACTTCTATTCAAAGGTTTTCTAATGTAGAGACATTAGTATTAGTGAATACAAATATAATAATTGGTTTTCTGCCCCTCATACTCAATGAGTCCTATATAAGAGCTAAAGCTTAATAGAAAATACATATTTAATTTTATATAGTCTTTTTTTTTCGAACATGTCAGCATATTTTAAACTTTCATTTAGGCAAAAAAATGTAATCACTCAAATGAGAACTTGTGAAAAGATGGATCCAGAATGGGGGCTACTAGCTTGGTACGTGCTTTGACTTCAGTTTCATTAACAGGTCTTATGCTAAATGTCTGACATTTTTGTTCATATATATATATATATATACAATATAAGATTAGATAGATAGATAGATAGATAGATGCCGGTATTTAGGCTATATTTATACAAAATTCATGTCATTTTATTCTTGTAACCTATTCTTACCTATCTCTTTGCTTATAACACATTTTATTATTTGGAGCAAAAGTATGAAAATCAAGGCCATTGTTGGAGTGTTCTTAAACACGCGCTTGTACAGACTATAGAGTTGAGACTTCAAGAGACTTAAAGTAGAATAAGCTTGGACAATAACACAGGACATTATTAGTTCAGTATGATTTGGATTTGACTGAATCCTCATATCGTACATTTCCGGTTTTTGTGAGTGGAAGTTCTGAGCAAGATTTGTGTGGAGGCATCTATCCTCTTCAAGCTTAATTATAAATGTTCTGAATAATATGAATAAATCTAAAAGTGTGTCATACCTGTGAAGAAATAAATAGAATTTCCAATGTATATTATTCTCTTTTCTTTAATTCCGTTTGTAAATTTTCATATTTTTGAAAGGGAAGGGCTGGGACCTCTTTAAAGGTGAGGCTCTGGACGACTTGACAATCTTTCACTATTATATATCGGGCCCTGATATTGTACATGATAAATGAGCTTCAATAGTTGCTTGTAATTTACAAACAAGCAATAATAAAAAAATATAAAAAACTGTGGTCTTCTAAGAGGAAGAACTCCACATATACAGCCATATTCCGTTTTTGATATGAAACAAAATTAATTAACAACTACTATTAAATTAACTAATCGTTGTTGTTGTTTTTTTATTGATTCTTGTTTTCCTTCAAACAATGAATAATTGTGCAAAGCTCCAGCTTGATCCGAGAACGCTGAGAGAGAACTAATACGTTCAAAAGTTTGAACGATTTCATGTTTTGCATTGTCGTATTTGAATTGATAACAATTCCAAACTCATTCTCTAGCAACCTAGACAAGGAAATGAAAATAAGTCATCCTGAACAATGACGTGGAGTAGATGAAACATTTAATCTCCAAAACTTGGCCCGAAACTGATCCATTTTCTTAAGTCAAGTCATGCTGTCAGTTTTTACGACCTGTGATCACTGGGCACTGCAAAGATCAAATAGACTTTCCCAGTTTGTTAAGCACTCTACGTGGAAACAGCATGATCTTTCCGCTTGGCTAATTCTGGTCAAAGTCTTTAACACAATTTTTGTTACAGAAAGAAAAGATAACTCGGTCACATCCCGCGTTGAAATCTATTTATAGAGTTTGATACCACTTTTTGACTTTTGGACTTGGGGCTACAAACTTTAAAAAAAAATTGCATTAATAACAATTTGAAAATAAATAAAAACAAACTTAATTCCATGTTTATTTCAGAGAACGGTTATTTCATATAAGCTTTGTTTATCACGCTTATTGAGATCCACTATATTTATAGATATATGTAAAAAAAAAAAAAAACATCTTCTGCAACTGACTGACGTAGACGGCGAAAAAAAAAGAACTTACATTTACAACCGCCGGACAACGGTTATGCCTGCGATAAATGTGGCGAAATATGTAGGTCGCAGCTGGGACTGCGTCGCCACGTGAAATTCTACACGGACTCGAAGAAAATCCTGAATATAAATAATTATAGACCATACATTTTTCTTTCCACATTACAACATAGTGTGTATGCAATTTAAGTCTCTCGGTGAAACGTTGAATGTATACAGCAGTAGTCTCATAAACTCATTGTTTTGTTTGGATTATATATAACTAAAATCTAAGATGCATAATTATATCCTTTTGATAAGGCCTAAACGTAGAAATGGGGGATTTCGGAATAATAGTTTTGAGAACCATCTTTCCAACGGAATGTGTATCACCATTTAACTGTGTATGTGCGTGCTTACACATCAAAAGTACGAACGTTTTCCATGACATGATCCATGGAGCAGAGGGTAAAAGGTTCACTAGATAGTCTGCTTCTATCGTGTCACGTGACCAATAAATGGTGACAAGCGTAAAGGTGAGGGGTCTGAAACTTCACTAAAGAAAATTAAATAAACTCTATAACTTTGAAATGAAATAAAAGAATAACTCACTTTCTTTAATTTCGATCCAATGCTATTTTGAAATTAGGTACTTTCGTTGTATATTGTATATATACATGCAATGAGTCATTCATCTATTTATATATTAAGTATAAGAAACATCTAAGAGTTAGGACTAAATCTGATATAACGTTATATTCCAGTTCTACCATTTCAATGTAGCGTGCTTAATTTCTATTTCCCTTGCCTCTTGGTTATTGACATTAACTCCCCAATCAGGCGTTGTTTGAGGTTTACCTGAGAGGCAGTCTGAGTGCGTGCTAGTATAAATGTCCAAACAAGGGCGAATCCAGAACATCTTAGTTAGGAGGGGGGCATAAGTGTATTCGCAGTTCTGTGTGAACTTGGGCATTATATTTATACCTGCTTATCTTATCTTATATAATACAGACGTTACTTCAACAAACTGTGTCCAGGATGTCATAACTTGTAATTGTTTTTTTATAAACCACATGAACTGCTTACTAATAATAATAATTTAATTTATAAAGCGCTGTAAAAAAAACAACATAATGTAGGCTCAAGGCGCTATTATAACGACAAACATAAACAGGAGAGTTCAAATGAAAAATTTTGAACAGATAGGTCTTCATGTACTTAATCAAATGCATGTTGTTTGTCTGCGTTCAATGGGGAGCCAGCTCCAAAACTTTGGTCCTTTCACTGAAACAGCCCACACACCGTAAATTTTGAGGGAGAAACGTGGCACGGCTAGAAGTGTTGAGCCCATGGAGCGCAAAGCTCTCTAGTGCACATTTGGAATGAACTGTTCACTAATGGGAGGCGCAATGGCCGAGTGGTAAAGCGCTTGGCTTCCTAGCCGGAGGGTCCGAATTCTAGTGAAGACTGGGATTTTTAATTTCAGGATCTTTAGGGCGCCTCTGAAGTCTCACAGCTCTAATGGGTACCTGACTTTAGATGGGTAAAGTAAATGCGGTTGGTCGTTGAGCTGGCAACATGACACCCTCGTTAACCATGGGCCATAGAAACAGATGACCTTTACATCATCTGCCCCATAGATCGCAAGGTGTGAAAGGGGAACTTTTTACTTTTAGTTCACTAATGGTATTTTTTTTTTGTAATGCACTTATAACAAACTATGGTCGATTCTTTCATTCCCCGGAAGCCAATGAAGTGTACGCAAGAGTGCTGTAACAGAATCACGTCCTTTTTGTTTCGTAGGACTACTCGTGCAGCGTTGTTTTGAATTATCTGCAATTTCAGAAATATTATCAAATATAGATTTTTTTTTCAGAAAGTTTGTCTGAAAAATGTGTTCAGAAAGTCTGTTCAGAAAACGTGTTCAGAAAGTCTGTTCAGAAAATGTGTTCAGAAAGTTTTATTCCAAAGTGAATTCACAAAGCTGTTTAGAAACTTCAGCTTTGTTTTAAGAAAAAAAAAAGTAAAGTTCCTCCTTTCAGACCTTACGATCTATTTCATCGACCAATGGGGTTAACGACATTAAAAATCCCAGTCTTCACCGAGATTCGGAAGCCAAGCGCTGTAACTCTCAGCCACCATTCCGTCTAGATGTGTTTTAGATTATTAAGTATTATTTAAATTTGTGCAAAGTCATGAAAGTTTATCCCCCTTTATTTCTCTCCCTTTTCTCCACCATTATCAATAATATTATACGCAGAACTAACTGAAGCGGCCTGGATAAAATAGATAAGAAGGTAAGGTTATCATGACACAATTATTATTTAATGGTTGACCTGCTGTGTATCATGACATACATACTAGACATTTAGCCAAAAACTACCCATAAAAATAAATAGAGTATTAAATAGCGTTGGATTTATTTTATAGCTTCCATAATATACAACTAATTGTTAATTGAATATTGTTTTAAGTTGACTTTGTCATTTGATTTCTTAATTAATATGAAACTTTCAATTTAAATCAGATAATTAATATTGTAATTATATTACTTTGTACTGATATGGATTGATTCATATTCATACATATGTATGTGTGTTTGTGTTCATACGTACTTTTTATATATAAAAAAATTTGTTATTCTTGTCCATTAATTAGATATATGGGATTTAGGTTTTTGAGTAATTCTTAGGTCACTAACATTATACTTTTATAATTGTGTGTGTGTGTGTGGGGGGGGGGTAATATTTTCAAAAAGCAAAATGAAACAATAACAAATTTTGTTGTTCTCATGAATATGGTTTATTTTACAGTAAAATCTTCAAATCAAACAAACAAACAAAAGGAAAATGTATGAATTTCATCAATTGCGTTTTGCACACCTGGCATCTATAATTTGTCTGGGGGGGGGAGCATACCAATAACATGAGTCTCAGGTAGGCATCTGACCTTCAATAATTGTGTATGCTTTACATGTTTCGGATGTTCCTTTCGAACTGAAGATTATTACATTCCATAGGACGCCTGGGGATGGTAACGGGCAGGGTTTGAGCCCTTGACTATCAAGACGACAGTCCGGAGCAGATTTTACACGACCAGGCAGCTATCTACTTTGGTATACATATAGAGGAAAAAGGCTTATTAAACGTTTTGTGTTTTATAAATTCTCGTCAGAATTTCTGGTGCAAAAACAGCCAAGGCCAAAACTGTTACACCAAAACTGTCACACCAAAACGGTTACACCAAAACGGTTACACCAAAACTGTCACACCAACACGGTTGCTCCAAAAGGTACTAAATATTTCTCTAGAAAAATGGAGCATGACTTAAATACATATATAGAAATGGAACATGTCTTAAATACTTTTTTATCGAAGAATGGAAAATGTCTTAAATACATTTTAATCGAGAAATGGAACATGTCTTAAATACTTTTTTATTGAGAAATGGAACATGTCTTAAATACTTTTTTTATTGAGAAATAGAACATGTCTTAAATACATTTTTATCGAGAAATGGAACATGTCTTAAATACTTTTTTATCGAGAATTGGAACATGTCTTAAATACATTTTTATCGAGAAATGGAACATGTCTTAAATACATTCTTATCTAGAAATGGAACAAGTCCTTAATGCATGTCGATAAAATGTCTTAATAATGAGGTGAGCAGAGGCAGAAAACACTTTAAGCTCAGCGACTGTTTTTTTCTGGCTATCGTCGCCAACTGACCTGGTCAAGTGTCCACTCAACAGTTTGAAGAGTTTTACAATGTCTGGCGATCAGAAGAAGAAGGGGACAGTAAACAATCGTCTCTTTGTTTGTCTATCTTATAGCCGAGAATATAAAAAATAGCTTCAAACTTTCTCTCTTGCCTAGCCATCTTCATTAAAAGATACTCTCTGATAGACATTGCATCTTTCTGTTATCTAACCTGCTAAAACATTAACAGATGGAAAAAAGAGAGAGAGAGAGAAAGAGAGAAAATGAAGGTGATAGAGATAGCAATAGATTGTATTGTCTCTAAATTGTAGGCTATTTCTAACGTTTATCGGTCTTAAGACTTAAAAGCGAAATGTTTTCAAATAATTTGTGTAGATCTCGGATTTTCGTTTTTAATAAAGATGGCGAATACCACAAACAACTACGAAGTGAAGCTTTTGGATAAGGATTTGTCCATTATGAAAGGTTGATTGTTTCTTTAACAAAGTTTTCCGTTGGTCATTACGTCTTGTCCAGTCTTTAATAAAGTGTATAAAATAATTTTTGGGGAGCTATATACATATTATATAGGCATATATATGTGTGTGTGTGTGTGTTTGTGAATGAGATAATGCGTTCACCCACTTGCTTACAAGCATATAGAATAGAATATAAATTGCTATTAATGTTGTTTAAGTTCGTCTATTTTGTTACCAAGCTGATATCAACTGTTTCAGTCAGGTCAAAGGTTTCTACACGTCAGTTGTTCAGGCGGCATCGAACTATCGAAAGAAATTGTACTTGACTGATGTGGTGGTATAAGTTGAATTAGTTCCCTTTATGCTTTTGTGAGCAGGTCAGGCAGACGCGAGTGGGAGAGACCTATTCTCTGCTGCTCAACATTAAATTATTTAACAGTAGGCAGATGTTAGAGCTACTGGGTGGGCTCAATCTGTGACACCTCAGTCTACGACCAAGGGGCTAGAGTCGCCTAAGTAACCAGACATACTAACTATACTAACCTAAACTAGAAAGCAAGATAACGAAACTCTCTAAATCTACACCGCTACAAACTAACCAAACCAACTATCTAACACAAACTGATCAAAACAACTTTCTAACTTATAAACATCACTACAAGACAACTACTATACTAGACCTAGATTTACACAAACACACTACAATAAACTAGTCTAGATCTACAATATTCTACTACTTATACTATAACCAACCCATAACTACAACTAAAACAAGAACACCTTAGTCTTAGTACCTTACTATTAGTATTCACTAAGAACAGAAAGAGACTATAAATATATAACTAACCTCCTGACCTAAGCCACTAAGCCTTAGTCTAAGGCAACACTTCACTACAGAAACAAAATAAATCTACATCTACAGCAGAGTCATAGCAGTTATAGCACAGCAGAGTCATAGCAGTTATAGCACAGCAGAGTCATAGCAGTTATAGCACAGCAGAGTCATAGCAGTTATAGCACAGCAGAGTCATAGCAGTTATAGCACAGCAGAGTCATAGCAGTTATAGCACAGCAGAGTCATAGCAGTTATAGCACAGCAGAGTAATAGCAGCATGTATTTCAGCAGCTATAATCTATAGCAGTAACAATAGCAGGCAATACATAAAAATCATATATTCTATTAGATCTAGAAAACTCAAAGCAGGACTGATGGACGCCGTCATCTTTAAATCACATGCTCAAAACATAAACGGCCAACTAGAAAATAAAACTAAATTAAAATATGTCTAGCATATTTACACACAGTGTGCCATAGATCTAGTAAAAGAAAATATCAAATAGTTACAAACTTACAGGCCGTCCCAGGTACAGAATAATAAAATAATTAGACGACAGACCACAAAGATCTTCAGCTGTCACACAGACAGATATGGTACTGACCACTGGTCAAATGTTTTACACTCAACTGTTTTAAGACAGCAAGTAGTACATCACTTTTATACTATCCAGCACTAACCTATATAAATAGGCGGAAGTACAATTATAAAATCTGACACTAACCTATAATATAAAATATACAAAAATAAGTCTAACCTATACAACAAAAATACATATAAAACTAGCTTAGGGAGCGCAAGCTCACATTTTGTGTAGAGAAGTAGGACGTCACTTAAAAGTTTGAAACTAACAATAAATAACTATGAAATCTTTTAGTTGTATAAGCACTTCACTGGTACAGTGGTTAGTGTATTGGCTTGAGGAGACTTAGGGTTAGGGTTAGTCCTCGATTTCGAACTCAAGTTGTACAATTTGGTTTTTTCATTATTTTCAAAATCGATCACGGTCACCTTCACTCAGATACCCCATTCTTTCTCCTCACCCCTTCCTAACTGGTCCAGACAGGTGAAAGGATCAATGCGTATTGAGAAAGAAAAAGCATCAAATATCGCAAAACAAAAATAATTGGTTAAAATATTCGCAATAATGGTAAATATTTATTATTGTTAATCTAGATAAATGTTTCCTAATTATTTCCTTAACGAAACACTTCGCACATTCTGAATATCTCGCAGAACACTTTGCTTATTAATTAGAGAAATTAATGTATGTGGTGGCCATATAGTTAATAATTCAAGTAGTATGTGTGACACCCATTCGGGCCTCGCAGAACACTTTGCTTATTAATTAGAGAAATCAATGTATGTGGTGGCCATATAGTTAATAATTCAAGTAGTATGTGTGACACCCATTCGGGCCTCGCAGAACACTTTGCTTATTAATTAGAGAAATTAATGTATGTGGTGGCCATATAGTTAATAATTCAAGTAGTATGTGTGACACCCATTCGGGCCTCGCGGAACACTAGGGTTCCGCGGAACACAGTTTGAGAAACACGGATCTAGAGTTATACTAAATTTCACCAAACAAATTGATATGCTAACACTAATATAAGGTTTGTTCTGGTTTTTTTTTTAAGTATTTATACATCTTCTATGAATCTTGTTTCCACCCAATGTGTCTGCTAAACTAGTTTTTTTTTCACCTATTACAATGATTAGGTCTTAAAATATGCCAGCACTCGAGCATGCGTACAACGCATGTTAAAGATACGAATGATAATGTGAAGAACTATTCTGCCTTCGGCTATGGGAGGATGTAACCGAATTGTACTGGTCTCTCAGTGTCAATACTGAAAAAAAAAAAAGAGTGGTGGGACATACCCATGAGACCCGTACGTCGAGATGTAATGGTCCAGATCTGTTGTTTATTTTTCAGTCATGTCAACCCAACTTCCCTGCCCCCCCCCCCTTCCTTTATTCTCTGACTGGAGTGACTTTCACCTTGCGAACCATATCACCAAAAAGATTTCCGAGGGGCAAACAACTTGTCCTACAGTCGGCTCGCAGTTTCTTCCCTTTGCAACGATTCAATGATTTTTCACTGAATGTTTTGCATACTAACAGGATCTAGCTCCAGTCTCTGGTCATGGAAGGACACTCACAAACGACTATTATAGAGACATTTAATAACTAAGTATTAATTATCACTGTTTTTTTTTATTTATTGAACTGTTTATGTAGTGAACTGTTATATCTATTTTTAGGCCTATCACAAATAAATGCCTGCAGCATACCAGTGTTGTATCAATATAGACATGTAACTTTTATTTGTAAACATTGACCAGGTCACTATTTGGGATATCTCGGTGCTACTTTGAAGCTGATCACAATGCCCGGAGATAACGGCTCACTAAGAAGAAGACATGAAAATGGTGATCTAACCACCAATGGTAATATTGGAGAACTGGAAGCAGTAAGTAACCCATTGTGTTGAGTATTTACAAAGACATACACTTATATAAGGACAGAATTTTATTTCTAATCTAAAATAATTTAAAGTCATTCAATTAGCAGCGATTCTTTTTTTCTAGCATTTCGAAAATTACTGAGAATATTCTATTGTGAACCCAATTTTGTATCCTTAGTAGCGCTAAATTGTAAACTCTTTATGTTAACAAATTTTGTGTTTTTTTAGCGGCCCTCGAAAGGGAAAAGACACTATTAATTTTGTGGGGAATGTCTCTTCGTCCGTCTGTCCGTCCCGTTTAGATCTCAGAAACTAGAAGAAAAAATAAAAATCAAACATCACGATATTTTAGATCATTGAAAGTTCTTGTGCAACGGCTACTTTTTTCTTTTCCGAAAATGAACCATTTAATTCTTATATTACATATGCAAGCAGATTTTTCAAAAAAAAAACAACAACACTTTCAAAGAACTTCAAGGGAAGTAAGTTATTTAAAAAGGACACAGACTACTTCATTCATAGATTCGCGCATTGGTACAACAAAATTTGCATCTTTGGTCACAAGGGTTAGGGATCATTATAAAATATAGTTTCCATTCATTACCTAACTCATTGAATGGAATACTGATTGAAATGTTGTTTTTAAAAAAGAATTTTGATACCAACTTTGTTTTAATTACAAGTTAAAAAAAAAAGAACTTTTTTTATAGCGTGCAGTTTTGACATATCTGCAGTAGTCATTATGCACTTGTCAGTCTAAATAAGACTAAATAGAGCCCAGATCTAGATATATTTATAATAATTTGAACACAATTTTATTTATTAATGCAATAACTTATCATCCGACAGCTTTGGGGTGCAGATTTATTTATTATGTAAACAGTAGTATCACATTAAGAAGTGAATCTGATACGAACAGCATTATAGGCCTACACTATTACCCGGTACCAAAAGGCCTACACTTCCTGACCATAACATTGGCCTAGGTCTAGTACTGATCATAACATTGGCCTAGGTCTAGTACTGATCATAAAATTGGCCTAGGTCTAGTCATTTTAGATTAAACGTGTAAAGCCATACACATTCTAGTCTAGATCTAGATTCTATATCAAGATTAAGATTCTAGATCTAGATCTAGACTTAGATCTTGTTTTAGATCTAAATCTAGTTCTAGATTAAAGATCTAGAACTAGGTCTAGATCTGCTAGATCGAGATCTAGTTTGTAAAACAAATGGCAATGGACATATTAATTTTTATTTAAGAGGGGAAAGTCTTGTCCTTGAAATTTCTAAGCTAGCTCACTACCTAAGCCTAAAGTCTAAAATCTAAAATTGGTAAATTTTTTTTTTCGTGTTGCCAATTTATCTAATTTTGTTAGAAGAATAAACCTTTTTTAGTTTCTCTTTATTATATGTGACAATTAATAATTTAAATGCATGGATAATGTTAATAATAATTATTTTAAAAAATATAATTGTACGCTAAATAAATATATGTAGATGCTGTGGCTGAGGGTAAAGCACTTGGAACTGGAAGTCCCGTGCTCGAATCCTGGTGAAGACTCTATGGGGAACAACTTAGGGGGCGATTTTGAGTTTGTGTTTCCACACATACTGTCTATACAACCTTGTTTTTTTCTAAATTTAGTGCGCGTTCAATTTAAAACATTTGGCTAATATAAGATGTTTACTGCGCGCTACACTCTAAAAAAAAAGGAATATGTCGTTGTTGAATAGAACAACATTATACTACTTTTAACTTTGAACTTTTTGCATAACAATAATTCTTGTACACTATACGTTTCACCTAGGATAGAACGCCCTATATGTTATGATGATAAAATGTCGTCTAAAAACAATTTAATTGCGTAATGTTTTATTTTAAAGTCTTGCTTTGTAATATAAAAATAGATTTGCAAAACGTAATGTTTAAAAAATAGTGATATAATAACCTAAATCAAAAATGTCTCGCTCCTTTTTTTACTTGACAGATTTTTATGATATTAGTTGTTTGTAAACATATATTGCTTTTTCGTTCATTGATTAATTGCCCCTTTTTTTCACCTGAACTATATCGCCTGTAGCACTTCAAACTGTTCAGACACACAGACATCCTGTCTCATAGTTCAATCAAATTACACACACAAAGTGACAGAGCGTTAAGAGAAGTGCATGTGACAATGTTTTCGATTTGATGAAATGTATGTGTGTTAATTTGTTTCGCAGGAATATAAGCATTTAATATATTCACATATTCAAATATTTGCAATAGCAAGGGCAAAATACAATTGCTTTTAAAAATTTAACTCTGCTGCTTGAAGCTTATCAATAAATGTGTATTCAAGTGCACAGCATACAACATGCCTAAGTGCACAGCACACAACATGCCTAAGTGCACAGCACACAACATTTATAATTTTACAGCACACAACATGCCTAAGTGCACATCACACAACATTTATACAAGCACAGCACACATGTCTAAGTTCACAGCACACATGTCTAAGTTCACAGCACACATGCCTCCTAAGTTCACAACACACAGCATTTATAAGTGCAAAGCACACGTCTAAGTTCACAGCACACATCATGCATAAGTTCACAGCACACATCATGCATAAATTTACAGTACACAACATGCATAAGTTCACAACACACAGCATTTATAAGTGCACAGCACACATGTCTAAGTTCACAGCACACATCATGCATAAGTTTACAGCACACATCATGCATAAATTTACAGTACACAACATGCATAAGTTCACAACACACAGCATTTATAAGTGCACAGCACACATGTCTAAGTTCACAGCACACAACATGCATAAGTTCACAGCACAAATGTCTCAAGAATATACATAAGCTTCGTGTATCACGTGGTCTCCGTATAGAAGATACCTTAAATTAGTTGCCCAAAAAGATTTTAAAAAAAATAGATTCTAAGTATTGGCTGCTTAGTCGTGTAATTTGTGTGCTTCATAATATCATCACAATGGTCCTGAGTGCGAACCCTTAACGAAATGTATTTTTTAAAAATGTTTTTCTTATTCTCTACTTCATTTTATATGCAACTATTGACAACCAAAAATGTATCATTCCTGTGTTATATATGTTTTACACATTTGATTTTTTGGTACACAGGTAAGCACAATATAGACTTATAGATCTAGATTTTTTGGTTTTGTTTACGCATACAATAAGGCTAATACGAAGTTTCATCAATGTCAAGAATCTTAGCTCTGTCCATCGAGCAGCGCGAAAGACGGTGTGCACGCATAACTGGGCGTGAGCTTTATCCAATCACAATTTTAAGCTTACGTGTGGTCTTTTCTGAGTCCTTCCTTCCCCAGACGTCATCACATACTTCTAGAAAGTTTTCATTGTGCAGGCTCATCAAAATGCCTCTGTAGAAATTGTTACATGGTTATTTTTATTGAATTATTCTATTTCACCTTCACCCTTAACCTTTTCACAGTTACCTTAACTTTTACTTGACCTTCACCTCAGCCTTCACTCTCATCTTAATCGTGTTAGTATTGCGTCTATATCAACAGAGATTTTCTAAATCTAATGTAAATGAAAACTTCCATTGCTTCGAGTTTTTCTTCTGAAAATCTCATTTTAAAAAGAATTTTTTTTTTAATTTCTCTTTTAGAGGTCGTTTGTCTTTAACTTTTCTCTTAAAGGGCCTAAGTTCATAAAAATAACAACTATTATTTAGCGGAATTAACGCTAATAGTTTCTCTCTCTCTCTCTCTCTCTCTTTGCTATCAACGAAACGGCGACTTTCTCATTTCAGACACGGCCTGATTATTAAGTGACTAACGGAATCAGAACGTGACGTGTAATAGTAAGTCCTGAGGGTGCTAACCTGACTAAAGTACGCTTCATATATGACAACAGATAAGGTTTCAAGTTCAAGTGTACAACTTACTTTAAAAAAAATTATTCTCCTTCCCAAATACAAAGACAGTCAACACATTCTATGTCAAGTAACGATGACGTAGTCTTGTTGGGTTCTAAAAGGTTGTGATTGAATACAACGGAAGAACGAGAAATTAAAAAAAAACCCAGCTTATATTTAATGTTGTTGTATCAATTAGTTTGAATCAGTCATGTCATTACATTTGTAATAGATCTAAACGATTTCTAAACTAACAATAATAATTCTGTGCGATTAGAAATATTTTTACTATTTCATGTTGTTAGCTTTCTCAATAGGCTATGATCCTATCACTTTTTTTTTGGACCAGTTGGAAAAAGGTAGGGGGAGAAAGAAGGGGTATCTGGGTGATCGCTTTTTAAATGTATTTTTTTTTTTAAAGTTGGCGACATGAATTCGAACTCGAGGGCTAAGACCTCCTCAAGTTAATACGCTAACCACTGTGCCAGGGAGCTGCTTTTGAAAGTTGGTTTTATAGTTCTTTACAAACTTTTCTTTCTACAAACAATAAAGGAACTAATGCAACTTATACCATCTCATCAGTCAAGTAAAGTTTATTTCCCTTGTTCGAGATGCCAAACAAAATAATTAATTACCAATAATTGATTAACTAATTTGTTAATTTTTAAATTGATTCTTTGCTGGCGGTAAAATAAATAATTGTTCAAAATTGTTCAAAATTTCAGCTTGATATAAGCTTTGTAACAAGAACAATCTGGTATAAACTTTGTCACATGTCAATTATGAGTGAGTCTGGTGTGAATGCTACGGGGAGAGAATATCCTTGATACGGACCACTTCACATATATGGGAAGTAGAGTTGGTAAAGACGGCGGAGCTGATGATGGTATACTAATTCGAATCAATAAAGCTAGGTTTGCCTTTCCTTTTCAACTCTTCAAACTATCTGGCGCTCTAAGGCATTATCTCTACACAACAAGATACGAATCTATAATACAAACGTTAAGTCTGTCCTTCTATACGGTTCAAAAACTTGAAGAGTCACTCAAAAGCTCCAGACCTTGTAAACAGATGCCTAAGCCGGGTATTAGGAATAAGTTGTTCAGAAAAGATAACTACTATTGATTTGTGGGAGAGAACTAAACAAAAGTTCATAGCCCAAGACATCACAAATCGAAAGTGGAGCTGGATAGGACACACCCTGCGAAAACCAGCTACCAATGTTGCAAGGCAGGTACTTGACTGGAACCCACAAGGAAAGAGGAAAGTGGGCAGACCCAAGCAAACCTGGAAGAGGTCAGTCATCAGTGAAGCTGAGGGTACTGGAATGACATGGCAGCAGATGAAGAAAGCTGCTCAGAACCGAGTTTGGTGGAGAGGTGTGGTTGCGGCCCTATGCTCCCCCCCCTGGGAGTGCATAGGATTAAGCTTAAGCTGGTGTGAATGTACACTTTGATTTCTTATAGTTATAATGTTTTTGTTTCCTGTAATGCACAAATTGTAAGACAAATTTCCATACGGACAATAAAGATTATTATTATTATTATTATTATTATGAAAGGTAGACGACTTAATAAAATGACGGAATGTTCTAATTCATTTGTCTAATATGAAAAAAAGATAAAGAGCTTGTAAAAATTAGTTAATATTTTGGTAGCGTGTATGTTTTGACAAAATGCTTTATATAATTTAAATAATGTGTTTTTTTTTTTCATTGGTTTTTAATGGAAGAAACTTTTTGATAAGCTCACGAATCAATATTACAGTGATTTAAAAAACAAAACAAAAACAACCTGAGATTGTATAATGGGAAGTCAATTTTCCTGAATGAATCCCTGATAGCTAAACTGTGGCCTAATCTAGCATTATCCTATTATATTTCTCTGATGTCTCATGCGAGTTTCTGTTGCATGTATTAGAATCTATATATATTAAGAATGCAAGTAAAAAGCCAAACAATTTCATGCCAGTCTGTAAGACACTCAGAAAACTTTTGCAATTGCTACGGTAGAAGGAGACTAACATTAGTTCTTAAGCCAAAAACTAGTCGTAAAAAGGTAAGAATAAAAGTTTCATAATGAGATATAAGTACTACAGCTATGTTGCTTTATTTTCAAAATTCTTTAAATTCTCTTAAAAGTGAAAAGGTTGTGTAGGTGCAGGTGGGTTTGAATAAAATAGGAATTGAGAAATCAGGTTTTGGTGGTACATTGTGTAAAGAATACAGATTTCGATTCCTGGACAAAATCAGTATTTTTTAAACTTGCTACTTGAGTGTTTCTCAAACTTTTGCCGGTGTCCCCCTCAAACGAGAAGAATTTCGTTAGTTAGAGCCCCTAATAGTTAGCTAGAGACTTTGAGTAGTTCAGTCTGCTCTCACGGTGGGGCTCACACGATTCATGCTAGTGGAAAACAAAAGTCTGCCGAATCACGTTAGGGAAATATTTTGAAATGTATTTAGGATGTGCCCCACAGTTTGAGAAACACTCTATCCGACCATTGATTTTCTACTAATTTAAATATTTCTGAAACATGTCGCAGCTACGTCATATCTATTGTATGTTTTCTCAGCCCTCGTTACCACTGGGCCACCCCCATGACCAAACACGTGATCCCAGCTACGCCACTGAGCAGGGTACGACAGCACCCGAACACAGCGAAAACTTTGACGTTGACTACGGCGCCCCAAAAGGTCCTTTGAAGCAACAGATTGTCAAGTTCTGTCGAAAAACGTTTACAGTTCAAAATTTTTTGAACAAATTTCCAATTATCAAGTGGCTGCCAAAGTACAGGTACATAGATCAACTATTTATAATGAAATGTCAAATTTTTTTCATCAAGATTCGATTCACTCAAGCAATAATGTATATAACTTGGCTTTGGGAAGAGTATAGATCAAATATAAGATTCTTCTCCATTTTAAAGTTGTTTTTGATTTTCCAAAGAATATTTCTAATTTTGGTTTATTTTCAAACATCAAGTGGCGCCTCTTACTCTAATGGCTCTAACTTGCTCTAAGGGCCTACTTCAAAGCAAATTTCTAAACCTTTTTTTTTCTTCTCGCAGTAACTACCTAGTCAAGCATCGAATATTTAATGCAATTTATTGAGTGTGGGTAAAATTTGTTTATTAATCTTACGAATGCTGACCTGAAAATAACCAGCTAAAAGTTTCATTTAATCCAAGTAGTGCTAACTGTATTTATGGCCGGCATATGTCAAGGATATCGTGTGACCAGTAAAACGAATCACCATCAATACTTTCATCAGCAAATATCTATGCCAATAGCTGATACACATACAAGATTCGTGTACTTTAAACCCTTTTAGAATCCAGAGGAAAATTTATTAACCTTGAGATATTTATTAACATTATGCCAATCTGGGAGCAAGTCACTTCACGTTAATATGCACCATCAATCTACTGGTTAGACCAGTATCGTTGGGCATCGCTGTATTAAGTGGCTTTCTTTTATCCAGGTGTCAAGATTTCCAAGGAGATCTTATTGCTGGACTAACTGTTGGATTGACTGTCATACCTCAAGGGCTGGCATATGCTCAGGTCGCTAATTTACCTGCCCAGGTAACTAATTAATTGTATATATATATATATACAATATTTATTATTAATTAATTATTTATAATAAGCCTTGTCTTCAAGTCCGAAAATTGATGAGAAATGCAGTATTTCCCGTCGCAACGCAACCCCAGCTGCACACGTGACCCATGCAAAACACACAGGTCAACGGCAGTCCAAGGACAAGGGACAATACTGCTAGTACACGCAAATATGACCCGTGTTGTTGTCGTTTGATCGAAATCCTTCACGGATGAGAGAGACTGTGTAAGAATGTAAGTGCAGTCCAGGACAGCCAGGCCGTAACGACGGTGCTGTACAATGTACGTCCACGAACATGTAGCAGAGTACGAGTCCAGGTGTGGACATAGACATTTGTGTGTTTAGGCGGCAGTTCGGCAGTACAAGAAAGTATTTGAAGTTAGTATAGCCAATTATGTTGAATAGGCTGTTGATGTATTAGTGATTTAACTACCAGATTGTTATTTGAAACTCTTGTTGTCAAGTTTTTGTATGGACCTCATTCACCAATCGTAAACAAACAACATTTAGTCACGTGATCTTATTGATAAAACAATGGAAAAAAACTGTCACGTGACAACCATCATGAATTAAACATGAGATCGTAAATTATATATAAGAGATAGAGCGCCACGTGACTAAATGTTGTTTGTTTACGATTGGTGAATGAGGTCCATTAGATGTGTTGTGTGGAGCAGTGTTTACAGAAGGCCTGGTAGAGAAGTTTGTAACTGGAAATATTTATATTCGTCTGTATGTGCGTATGTTTAATATTCATAATGGATATATATATATATATATATATATATATATATATATATAAACAGTGAAAGATGAAAGTGTTAATTATAATTATTATACAGTCAACTGTGAAATCAATTAGGTAAAAATACATTAAGTTAGAAAAGGAATAAAAACAAAACAAAATCATTTTGACAGACATTAAATAAGAGAGACACTCAGTTTTATGAATGATCTGATCTAACCATGTTATTTTCCTGTCACCTAGTATGGCCTCTACTCAGCATTTGTGGGCTGTTTTGTGTACTGTATTCTGGGATCAGCTAAAGACATAACAATGGGACCCACTGCTATTTTGTCACTGATGACCGCCTCCTTTGGAACGGCAAAAGCTCCAGTATTACCATCAGGCGAGAGAGACCCGACTATGACCACAGTACTGACCCTACTCTCAGGAATCATAGAACTGGTCATGGGTTTCTTTAAACTCGGTACGTTTCTTTAGAGCAGTTTTGTTTTTGTTTAATATAGAAAAACAAACATATAAAACAAACAAAATATAACTACTCCTTTAAAAAAAAGTTTATCTAAACACTGTCCTTAATACTATGTTTACCAATAATGTACAAGTTATTTCCTTTAATCGATATCAAACAAATAATTACCATAATCAATTGACTAATTGAGTATTTTTGTTTATTGATTCATGCTTTGTTAGGTACAATAAATAATTGTTTAAAGTATAAACTTGATCAGAGAATGTGTGAGGGACAAATAGCGTTAACAATAATTTAATGAGACTAAACCTAACAAATTTAGCCATATATGTGAATACTGAAGTATTAGTTTCCATTATTGCTATTAAACAAAATAACGAATTACCAGTAACTAATTATCTAATTGGTTACTTTTTAAAAATTGATTCATGTCTTGTTTCAATAATTGTGCCAAATTTCGACTTGATCCAAGAATGGGTGTGGGAGAAAAAACGTGTACAAACTTTTTACCAGGTAGACCGACAGATAGTCAGACAGAGTTTGAGTTGATATAAACTTTGTACAAACAAAAACAAAAGAAAATACACACCATGAAAAGTTTAAAGTGAAACTTTTCTCTCTTCTTTGAACAAACTAAAATTCTCATTCCTGCTTCAATTCGCAGATAAATTCTGCTATGCATTCTTTCTGATTTATATTTTAGACCAAGGATTAGAAAGAGTTAATATAGTTCAAATCTCTAATTAACAATGACGACTAGATGAATACATAAATACGCAAAGGACGTTATTGTCTACTCTTTAGTAACAATGTCTGTAATTTATAAGTCAAGCTAATTTTAGTACTATGAAAACAAACAACTCTTGACCTAAAAACGAATTGGTTCTTACAAAAAAAAAAACGCCACTAGCGAAAAACTAATTTATAAATTTAGAACCAAACATTTAAACGATAATAATATCAACTTACCTTCATGTGTCTACATTATTAAAGGTTAAAAATGTATAAAGTATAGACTAGTACGCACTATAAAATGTCTCTTGCTTTCTTGTGTTAGCTCAAGCTATCTCGGCATCTCAATGTATTTGTTTTCTTGTGCAGGTATTCTGGTCAACTTTATTTCAATGTATTTGTTTTCTTGTGCAGGTATTCTGGTCAACTTTATCTCATGTATTTGTTTTCTTGTGCAGGTATTCTGGTCAACTTCATCTCCTACCCAGTCATCTACGCCTTTACATCCGCTGCAGCCATAACAATAGCAGCTGGACAGGTCAAGGTGACGAACAACTCTACCAAACGTCTCTTATTACAACAAAAGACGTCAAATCTTCCATAGTTAACAGCCTGACGTCAGGAAGACTTTGGACGTTGACGTTACGAAAACCTGACAGAAGATTTTACGAATGTTTTAAAACTGCTATTGAATCAGAAAGGGGTTTTAATCATTTACAAAAAGGATCAAAATGACATGACATTTGTTTTGCTGTACAAAATGATGCTCACCTTTCTATACATCGGGTTTAAAATCTGCTAAACTAAGAACATTTGTCAATCTAAAAATGTTTGTAAAATGTTTGACATGTTTTGGATGTTCCATTAGAGTTGATGATAATTTACTTCCTGGTTCAAACCTCCCGCAGGACGACGGGGTAAGGAAGCGGGCAGAGTATGACCCCGTGACCATTATCAAGTCCGAACGACAGTCCAGCGCGCATATCCCACAACCAGGCAGCTACCATCTATTTGAAATCCACAGTATTAATGTCTCAATCATATTAGTCTTGATTCAGGACTTGTACAGACTTGTTACATTGTTAGAATGTTGTTTTTTTTTTTACTTTATGTAGATTGAAAGTATCAAATTTATACCCTTGTAAGTGAAATAAAAAAAAATATACCATCCCTAAAACCTAAAGATTAAAAACAAAGGAATTACCTAGTTGATAATTGCACGTAATTTGTATCATTATTCAAACAAATAGTATTCATTGCATTATAACGTCTACGATGGGAGTGGGTGAAATGGACAGCCAGTCATCTATATGTTTCCAATGCCAACAAAAAAATAAATAATTTAATAAAAGGTAGTTTTAGTAGGTCATTAATGCCTTCTTAAGTCTTCATTGACAAAAGTTAATCATACATTGTAGAACCTAAATGAGCTGAAATTTCAAAACGCGTGTACAGGTACTGGAAACATTTAGGTTAATCCAAGATCTCAAATTGATAAATATTATTTTGTAATACATTTTAATAAGATATTTAATACGAAATGAAAACATTTCCCTCTAACTTATTAGTGTTTAAATTTTAGTTTAAGTTCTAAAATTGGTCAACAGGTTAGTTGAATCCTTAAACGCAACAATCTTCTGCCAGCAGAGAATTATCTTATCTTTTATAATACAGACGTTACTTCAAAAAAGAAGATGATTACGTCCTACGCGTCATGCATTTTGTGTCTATTTTGTGTCTTATATTAAACACAAACTTAGGCTTAAAAATGTGAGCTGTAGTAACATATTAGGCCCCAAAAGTTTATTCTGAACATAAATATAAGGCCCCAAAAGGTTATACTGAACATAAATTTTAGGCCCCAAAAGGTTATACTGAACATACATTTTAGGCCCCAAAAGGTTATAATGAACATAAATTCTAGGCCCCAAAAGGTTATACTGAACATAAATTTTAGGCCCCAAAAGGTTATACTGAACATGAATTCTAGGCCCCAAAAGGTTATACTGAACATAATTTTAGACCCCAAAAGGTTATACTAAACATAATTTTAGGCCCTAAAAGATTATATTGAACATTATTTTAGGCCCTAAAAGATTATATTGAACATAATTAGGGGCATGTTAAAAAATCCACATTGAACTGATATACCGATAACACGAAGTAATTCTGTTGTCTATTTGATCAGACTCTACTAGGCCTGAAGAATGTGCCATCAGACTTTCTGCCCATGGTTTATGAGACATGTAGGAAGCTGCCTGAAACCAAGTAAGTATTTTGTCCTCATCTTGTTACGAAGGAAATCACATTTGGACACACTTTGAATCACGTGATCAAAACAAACCAAATGATTCACATGACAGGTCAAGAGTTTAAATCAAGACAACAACGCTTAAAATATCTTTCAAATTTCTTGTGTTTCGTAGAACTTTTACCACAAAGAAACCACATTTCATTTGTGCCTATTACAACATTAGATTAACAATCATGGGCTACATTGACGTTCTGACGAAACTTATTACATACTTTTACTTATCAACAATTGTGTCTTTAATGTAATTAACTTTTTGGGGGGCAATTTTTCGAATACTGGATTTACCACTGGGCAACATAAGTTAAATCTAAGGGTTTCAGAGATAGTTTCAATAATTTTGAAGAAAGTGCAAAGGAAAAAGGTGTCTTATGTTGATAACAAGGGTGCCCAGATCTCCAATAGCCTTATCAAATCAAATCCGGTGCTTTAAATATAACAAGAACGCTAAATACGTACATTTTTTATTGTAGAGTGCAACCTACTAAAGAAAGGTAACTTCAATTGTCAATACAGCGCTATACTACATACGAACGTTTGAGATTTTAAAGAACGAAAATAATAATAAATATAATAAATGAGAATAAAAACCTTTAATGTACAGGATAACATTGTTTGCGCATAAAAAATTATTTATTTTTTAATATTACAGTATTTGTTGCCTTGTTAAGTAACATGAATAAGTACTATGCTTTGACAATATTTTACATATTGTTGTTTCAAAAAAGTTTTCTTTTTCTTTGCTAGTTGCACATTACTACAACTGTGCAAATCATAATTTGAATACATGTTTTTTTTTTTTTTTGTTGTTTTTTTTAAATTAACTATGCACAACAAGGTGTAATTTCTTTGATTGGGTACAAAATGTTTGTAATTCTTGTTTACAGCATTTAAAAAGGGACACTTCTGAAATACACTCGGGACGAGGAACCTTTATATTTCACTTTTAAAACCTATTTCATACAAGATAGTTGTCATGGGATGACGCACTAGAAACCAGGCAATACTTTGGGCATTCCACACATCATTGTGTGTTTCTCATTGGAAGCAGCTCTAGGGGAGAAAGTCACATGAAATATTGAACGGCTTTCGATTAATAACGCATCCAAATGTAACGTGCAATCAACGAATTTTCAAAAATGTTTGAATCCTAAAAAGCAAGTGAGTCAAGGGAAGATCTATTAAGAAATATGTACCTTGAGAAATGATAATGACTTTGACAGCATGAACTGTAGAACTAACTCTGTCCAGTGTTACGCTCCACACGAGTGCAGAGAGTTAAACATTGAGACTGTGGAACTAACTCTCCTAGTTTTTCGCTCCACACGAGTGCAGAGAGTTAAACATTGAGACCGTGGAACTAACTCTCTAGTATTTCGCTCCACACGAGTGCAGAGAGTTAAACATTGAGACTGTGGAACAAAGAAAGTTGAAACAAACAGTATTTTGCTCGACTTGATTTCTGTCACACTCAACTATCAACATGTTTTTAAACCTTGGTACGCCACTGCATAATAGAATGATCTGATGACGAATGATAAACTTATAAGTATGGAAAATAATTGTGTAAAAATATAATAGGAATGCACATAACCGTCTAGAGTTTTATATATAAGTCTATAAATAATTTCTTAAAATCTTTACTAAACCCTGAATATTGTTTCATTTTTTTTCAGACATTTAACATTGTTTATACAATACAATTTTCTTTAAATCATAAAATAAATGTTAAATTATCTTGAAATTAAATTATACTGTTTTGAACCCCTTTCAAGCGGGTATTCCCGCACTCGACTCAAATGTTTGTATTTTAAATACGCTTCGGCGGGTATGGTTGGACTGTTAATAGAAAAACTTGAATGTGCAATATTGATGTTACCCTTCAGACCGTGCGATCTATCCGGGCAGATGATGTAAACGTCATTTGTTTCTGTGGCCCACGGTTTACGAGGGTATCATGTGGTCAGCACGACGACCAACTGCCTTTACTTTCAGGTACCCAAAGATCCCTCATTTTCTTTTCTAAAATACTTCATCTAGTTTTATTAGACAGCTACACAGAAAAAAAAAATCATTATCAGGCCAACGTCACAATACATTGCTTTCTGTTCATTGACCACTTCTAGTTTTATTAGACAGCTACACAGAAAAAAAAAATCATTATCAGGCCAACGTCACAATACATTGCTTTCTGTTCATTGACCACTTCTAGTTTTATTAGACAGCTACACAGAAAAAAAAAATCATTATCAGGCCAACGTCACAATACATTGCTTTCTGTTCATTGACCACTTCTAGTTTTATTAGACAGCTACACAGAACAAAAAATCATTATCGGGCCAACGTCACAATACATTGCTTTCTGTTAATTGACCACATCTAGGTTTGTCAGACCGTTACATATTTACTTTGACTTCTCTAAAACTAACGAGTTTCACTTTATTTCAGAATTTGGGACATGACAATGGGGCTCTCCAGTTTGCTGGTTCTCATTTTGTTGAAGAAACTCCGAGACTTCAAGTTTAAAAGCGATGAACATAATCCTTTGGTTACTTGGAAAAGAGTGGTTACCAAGTCATTGTGGCTCATTAGTATATGTAAGTAGGTCAAATAAAAATGTCCATTAGCGTCTCAACGTTGATAATTTTGTATTTATTAGGCGAAATGTGTTTGTTAGGATTATTATTCTGTAACTACGAACCGCGAGCCACTTTTGGCCCTTTCCTGCTCCACTAAACATCTGCCAACTTAATAAAGTCAGAATTACTTGAAGACATATGCCTACATTATGAAGTCACAAGAACTTGAAGACATCTTCCTACATAATGAAGTCACGAGAACTTGAAGACATCTTCCTACATAATGAAGTCACAAGAACTTGAAGACATCTTCCTACATAATGAAGTCACAAGAACTTGAAACATCTTCCTACATAATGAAGTCACAAGAACTTGAAGACATCTTCCTACATAATGAAGTCACAAGAACTTGAAGACATCTTCCTACATAATGAAGTCACAAGAACTTGAAGACAACTGCTTACAAATGTGAAGACATAAGCCTGCATAACGAAGTCTTAAGAACATGAAGACGTCTGCCCAAAGTACGTAGTGTAGTCACAAGAACTTGGGGGACCTCTGTTTGTATAGAATGCCAGATCTCACACTTTGCCGGTAACATATATCCTCTCTCAAAAGTTACAAATATAGGAAGCCTCTTCCCCCCTCTCTTGTACGACTCAGGCTCAGCACATTGCTTTGACCGGCACTGCTTAAGAGTTTAATAGATAGGAGTTTCTAAAATGTTGGTGTTGATGTTGAAAGAAAAGATATGTAATCATACATTTATTTCAAAACAGTTTTAAGATATTAATTTTTTGTTTCGCCATAGAGTGAAATATTTCATGGTCCATGTTCTGTCATTTTTTATCGTCTCAAATAGCTGCCAATGTCCTCGTGGTCATAGCAACGTCGGGCGTGGTCGCCATCTTAGAAAGTCACGGTCTGAAGAACAAAATATCAGTGACCGGAACTATTAAAGCCGGAATGCCAGATTTTACCCCGCCAAAATTTGCAATTAACAAAGGCAACATAACAATGTCCAGCACAGAGCTACTTACTGTAAGTTGGTTCGTTTATATGTCCTAGAGTGTGTGTGTGTGTATGTGTGCGTTTGTATGTACTAGTGACTAGGGTGTAACTAGTGCCGGGTATCTATTGTAATTGAAAGGAGTCTGCGTTTATAAGATCATGAAATCACAGTTGTCAATTATCTTTGCGAACGTGCATAGTTGTATCTTGGCTGTATTATTCCAAACATTTGTTTCAAGTAACAAAGTATTTAAGGTTTTTTTTTTGTATTATTTCCAAACATTTTTTTAAAGTAACAAAGTATATATTTTTTTTGGTCAAGAAAATCTCTTATACCGTAACTATAGCATGGCACAGATCGCTATGGTCCAATCGTTTTGTGAACAACAAGGGGGGAGGGGCAGGAGGTTTATGTCGATTTTCATAGAAATTTTGGGAAAAGAATGACTAGCTCATTGGCTACACTGGAAGATCTCTAGTTTGTACGTTATACTTTTAAAAAGTAATAACAAAAAAATATTTCAATTTGGTTTAAGAAAGAAAAAATATTTATTTTGAACGGACTATAGGCCTATGTTACTTCGTATGTCCACTCTCCTTTAAAAAATTAATGTTTATGAAAATTTCGTACATCTTCTTTTCAGTCTAGATCTAAAGGCATCTCATTAGAATATTATAAAGTGTAGTAGATCTATACATTCGCTTAATCAATAGTCTTTCTAGGGGACAGGGGGGAAGAGAGAGCGGGGTAAAAATGTGTTATGGTTTTTCAATTGAACATTCATTAGTTATTGACAGAAAACATTCGCTCTGTCAATTGTATAAAGGAATTTTTGTCTTTTTAAAAAAGTTTTTCTAATGTTTTTCTTGTTTATATATAATAGATTACTTTGTTATTATTTTGTATTAAATATTATTATTTTTTTTTTGTCTTCTAAGAATCTAGGCGCTGGACTGGGCATTGTTCCCTTATTGTCTATCATTGAAACTATGGCCATAGGGAAAGCATTTGGTAAGAACTTAGAGGATTCCATATCTGATATTTGTTTTATGAAGAAACACACACACATCTGAAGATCACAATCCTTAACACATACAAGCTAATGTCAAGGCTACTTGTTATGACAATATTTTGTTTTCATTTCGCTCTTTATCTTTATTGTACAATTTAATTAACTAATTTTGACTGCGTAAGATGGTCAATTTGTGGGAACTGGTTCAATGAAAGGTCAACACATATTGTCCAGGAGTATGAAATACTAATGTATCTGCTTTCTTGACATTTACTTACCACAGACTGTATTATTGTGAAACTCTCAAAGGAAATAATAGACTTACTATTTGTAAACGAAAATTTCGTGACAGATCGAGAATGACAAATTAGGCCTAAATCAAAGTGAATTAGTTCTTTCATTATATGCAGACTTGAGACAAAGGGAGATAGAAGAAATGACAGCAGAAGATAATTCTCTTTATTTCTATAATGCCAGCTCGTATCAACAATTATAAACTTGACCCTACACAAGAACTGATTGCCATTGGTTCTGCTAACATTCTCAGCTCGTTTGTCTCATCCTACCCAATCACAGGGAGCTTCTCAAGGTACATAATTATTGTTTCTTTTTCATCTTAATGCCTTTGCTGGTTACTTCCCTTAAAAATGCATGTCTAATGGAGAGGTATACTTCGGATGATACATATATTTGAAAAAAAAATAATTGTATCTTATCAGGGTTTGATGTCAGAAACTAAAACATACAGATTCCTGAAATGATAGAACAAATATTTTGCCTCAATATAGATCTACTTCACAATTTATGTTCATAAGTACACATCTTCTTTTTATAATGAGAATCTCATAGAGGATTAAATTCATCTGCTTCTTCTAACAGACTCAAAGTACAAACTGATCCTTTTGTACAAAGGAAAGGGATTTTGAATGATAATACCAAATACATTGAAATTTTTGTTTTGTTTTTTATAAGAATAATCTTTAATCTTTTTAATGTTATTAAAATGTTCTTTACTTTATAATTAGGGACATTTGACAAAGCGCCATCATTGTTATTATCATTATCATTATTTATAAACTTAATTAACTTTAGTTTATAAGTCTTACTTGTATGTGTGTAAAGAGTAGCCTGTAGAATGTCTTTAAGAATAGCTTTTTGAGCACATGTAAATTACAGTGAAGATAAGCCTGTGAAGTAACTTTTAGTTTAGAGTAGCCTGTTGAGTAGCCCTTAAAGTAGCCTGTAGATTAGCTTGTAGAATAGCCTGCAAAGTAGCCTATATAGAAACATGTTGAGTAGACTTTAGAATAGTATGAAGAGTAGCCTGTCGAGTAGCCTGTAGAGTAGCCTTTAGAGTAGCCTTTTGAGTAGCCATTATAGTAGCCTGTAGAGCAACCTGTAGAGTACCCAGCAGAGTAGCATGTGAAGCAACCTGTAGAGTAGCCAGCCTGTGAAGCAGCCTGTAGAGTAGCCTATAGAAAAGCCCTTGAGTAACCTGTATTGATAGACTGAAACTTTACCAACAGGACAGCGGTCAACTCTCAATGCGGTGTACGCACACCCTTGGGTGGGATCTGGACAGGGGGCCTTGTCATTCTGGCACTGTGTGTCCTGACACCTTGGTTCTACTATATACCCAAGTCGGCATTGGCCGCTGTTATTATAGCTGCGGTGATACAGATGGTGGAATACCACGTAGTCATCCAGCTATGGAAAGCAAATAGTAAGTACACACTTGGTCAAATTGTCTTTCTACCCAGCTCGATAAACCTTGTTTTAACTTGTTAAGAGAGTAGGGAGTAATTGTTGAGTTCAATATAATGGCAATGTCTTCCATTCCGGAGATTAAGGATGAGTGCAGTGTTTCACATGGCTAGGCAAACCCAGTTGCGACCTGCCTTTTTTTTCTATATCTGATACAGACCAAACCGTTGTCCGCCGGGGTCTATTTATCTTTTTTTTCTATATCTGATACAGACCAAACCGTTGTCCGCCGGGGTCTATTTATCTTTTTTTTCTATATCTGATACAGACCAAACCGTTGTCCGCCGGGGTCTATTTATCTTTTTTTTCTATATCTGATACAGACCAAACCGTTGTCCGCCGGGGTCTATTTATCTTTTTTTTCTATATCTGATACAGACCAAACCGTTGTCCGCCGGGGTCTATTTATCTTTCTTAACGTCTTATGCGCTTTCCTTTAGGCCTGAAATGTGTGTCTCGTGAGAGCTCTCCAACTGTCTAAGCTGCTAGTTGCTTTGTTATATGTCCTTTAAGATCGCCAAAAACAAAATCGCATTTGGCATGCAGTCGTCCCCATGTGGGATAAGAGTCCGACTTAGCGCAGCTGTGGAATAGTAAGTAGTACTTCTCTATTGTACATACCAGCCCCCCCCCCCCCCAGCAGAACATGGCTTTTTGTAAGGTAGTCCTGCCAGCGTATGCCCATTATAATTTTACTAATCAATAAACATTAAGTTTAAAACAATTATTAAATAGGTGAATTAGAAATCAGTTTTAAACAGACGGGTAGAAATGTACTTGAAATATTCAATTTTTCTATAAAACTGTTAGTGTTAAAAGCCCTTGAAATTCGATTAGAAAGTGACAATCTTTTCTTTTCATGATATTCCCTGCTGTGTTTTCTCATTGGTACCATTAAGGATCATCTTGATGAAATGATGACATTGCGAAAGTTCCATCACCTCCCATCAATTGAAGACTATGTTATGAAAAAGATATTTCGCGAATATATTTCATCTCATTGTGTAGTCTTCATGTGTAAGTTGAAATGAGCAGTAACTATTTCTCTATAAAAAAGAATGGAAATCGAGTTCTAGTTCATATTCCATAGATTAAAAACCATTTACATATTCTGATAATAAGATTTACTAGCCACATTTGTACGTAATTGACATACTAAGATGCAAACTTAAGAGAAACATTGAAATTAAGATGATTTAGTCAAGTTCATTTATAGTAGGTTGATTTGACTATACATGTACTATTATGTGTAGACATTAGTGTCCTATAGCGTCACACGTTTTATGATCTGTGTTTTTGTCTGTTCACAGAACTTGATCTCATCCCTTTTGTTATAACTTTCGTCTGCTCACTGATAGTGGGAATAGAGGTACGACAGTAAATACATGAAACAATGCTTTTAAGTTATACTCCTTAAACTATTACTATAGAATAATACTTAAAACTTTTAGTTTCTGATTCATCTACTATTTGTATACCTTTAACGGAGGCTGTGCTAACTAAATATTCAATGTACTACTATTATCTGATTCAAAACAAAACATACAATAGAAAGAAGAAAACTATTTTTAAAATTGCTCATTCCATTAAGTTTATTCAGTAGCAAAGCTTAGATCAACTCTATCTGTCTGGTCAAAAGTTTGTACACGTTATTTCTCTGACATCCGATCTCGGATGAAGCTGAAATTTTGCATAATTATTTCTTTTAATGACAACACAATAATCAATAAAAAAAATTAACCAATTAGTAATTAACTTTTGGATGAAACTTTTATTTTTGTTAGTTTGTGTCAAAATATGGGGGCTGCGTATAATGGGCAATACTGCGTTCTTCATTAATCTTCGGAATCTTCGGTGGTATAAGCTGAATAGGGCCCCTTTATAGGTTGCCGCTTTAAAGTAAGTTTGAAACAAACAATAGATAACTAAACAATCTTCTAAAGGCACAAGCTCCTCACTAGAAGAGTGGATAGTACTTTTCCATCATGACCTTTGTGCCCTGAATTTACGTAAAAGAAAATGAACATACAGAAGTGACATCTCTGAACATCTCTGACATCTCTGAACATTTCAATTAGAACAGCCACTTCCATTTGTAGAGACAGGATTACATTTGTTTTTACGAATACAAAAGTTTGTAGCTTATAACGAAACAAATGAAACTGGTGGACAAAAGCTTGTAATGCTGTTTTTCTTTTTCTATGAAGTTAGAAAGTTGTCTACAAACAAAATACAGACTTTCCAATGTTTTTCATTTGTTTCCCAGTATGGTATTTTGATTGGCATTGGCTTCTCCATCTTGATGTTGTTATATCCAACAGCTAGGCCCAGGATAACGGTAAGAGCTGGAGTTCAATTCTTCCCTTTCATTAGTCTAAATTGAATCACATCTTTTCTTTCAATTCAACTGGGCTTACTTGTAGGAATGCGTGTCTGTCTGTGTGTTCAAAGCTAATATTAAACATTACAAAGACTTCATAAACGAAACGATTTTGTTTTCAATTTCCTTTTTGTGTTTTTCTGACATTGTATTTTAAATTGTCATTCACTGTAGAAATGAAAGCGTATTGTTAACATTTTTAAAAGTGTCTGAACCAAAGTGGTTTCTTTCGCGTGATAAGATTAATACAACTTCTTCTTATAGCGCATAATTGCTCCTTGTCATCTGCCCAACTAGATTTAGGTTAGATGTATATCTTTAGTTCAATTGGTTTCAAAACTATTACCTCCCCCTGTATTCTTTATAGAAGAAAAGTTTCAACCCTTTTTTCTATCCTTAAAAACATGGCGCGCTTTGGTTGGCACAGAAATTTCGGTAATGAATTTGTAAGTAAACAAGACTAATGGTACACTAATTTGTAAGTAAACAAGACTAATGATTACACTAATTTGTAAGTAAACAAGACTAATGGTACACTAATTTGTAAGTAAACAAGACTAATGGTACACTAATTTGTAAGTAAACAAGACTAATGATTACACTAATTTGTAAGTAAACAAGACTAATGATTACACTAATTTGTAAGTAAACAAGACTAATGGTACACTAATTTGTAAGTAAACAAGACTAATGGTACACTAGTTTGTAAGTAAACAAGACTAATGGTACACTAATTTGTAAGTAAACAAGACTAATGGTACACTAATTTGTAAGTAAACAAGACTAATGGTACACTAATTTGTAAGTAAACAAGACTAATGGTACACTAATTTGTAAGTAAACAAGACTAATGGTACACTAATTTTTAAGTAAACAAGACTAATGATTACACTAATTTGTAAATAAACAAGACTAATGGTACACTAATTTGTAAGTAAACAAGACTAATGTTACACTAATTTGTAAGTAAACAAGACTAATGGTACACTAATTTGTAAGTAAACAAGACTAATGGTACACTAGTTTGTAAGTAAACAAGACTAATGGTACACTAATTTGTAAGTAAACAAGACTAATGGTACACTAATTTGTAAGTAAACAAGACTAATGGTACACTAATTTGTAAGTAAACAAGACTAATGGTACACTAATTTTTAAGTAAACAAGACTAATGATTACACTAATTTGTAAATAAACAAGACTAATGGTACACTAATTTGTAAGTAAACAAGACTAATGGTACACTAATTTGTAAGTAAACAAGACTAATGGTACACTAGTTTGTAAGTGAACAAGACTAATGGTACACTAATTTGTAAGTAAACAAGACTAATGGTACACTAATTTGTAAGTGATTACGTCAGGTAAATATACTTAGACTTTAAGTAAGAGATCGATAAAGAACCGTGAAGTTATAATGTAGTTATGCTAATATCTTTTTGTAATTCCAGTATTTGACCCTATCAAGTTTTCTTGTGGTGACGCCAATGCAAGGTCTGTATTTCCCAGCCTGTGAGTACCTAGAAATACAAGCCATGGAGAGAGCTTTAGAAGGTACTACAATACCAATAGATAGACTGATATGTCAGTCGTTTGTTACAATCGATTCATAAATCAAGAAATTAACAAGGTTACAAAGACATTTTGTGTGGAAACACAAACTCAAAATCGGCCCCCGAAGTGGTCCACCCAGGCAGGTAAATAGACAGGTTTCAATATTTTCAGAAAGAATATTGACCGATCTTGTCTGCTGCCCCAACGGTCCAGCAGACCAAGGGATAAGAGAAGGTCAGGATTGTGAATGTGAACCTGGCCTAACTGATATCACATAATGAATATCTAATTGATTTATAAAGGGTCAATCTCATATTCAAGAAAAAAAAAAGAAATCCAACATTTCCGTAAAACAAAAACAAACAAACAAACAAATTATTTAGTTACGAGTCATCTGGCTACAGTGTGATACAGTGCACGCGATAATATGTAAAAAAAAACTGCCTAATAATTGTTGTTTAAAATTACGTTCCCTTTAGATGCATATTAAATAGATTTTTTTTTCTCTTTAAACAAAAAGAAAAATTTTATTATGGGAAATATAGTAGTTAGTATGACATGACTCATATAACTTAGCAATACATTTGAAAAAAACATTTTTGACAAAAATCTAAAACGGTCTGCATAAATGTGTTGAAAATATGGTAAATAGTCATCTCCCTTACTTAATAGCCTCCCGTGTGTTTGTTACTATTAATAGTGCATAGTTGTAAAAAATAGAGTATTTTAATGAAAAAAAATTGCTTGCATAGTTGATTTTTTAAATTTAATTTTTCATTTTCAGAAAAGAAAAAAGTAGCCGGTGGATCAGAACTTTGAAAGGTCTAAAATATCATGATGTCGGATTTTCAATATCTTTTTTAGTTTACGAGATCTAAACGGGACGGACGGACAGACAGATATTGAGGAAAAATGTATAAATAAGACGTGCATGACAAGATTAAATCTAGCGATACGCGAAGGATATTTTCATCTTCTTTTTTTGAAGTAACGTCTGTAGATTTAGGTTAGATTTATATCTTTAGTTCAATTGGTTTCAAAACTATTCCTGTATTCGCGGTTTGCGCGCTGGACTATAGTTCGGATTTATGGATGGTCCCGGATTCAAACCCAGCCCGCTCCCATCCCCCGTCGTCCTTCGGGAGGTTTGGAATCGAAAGTAAATTATCTTCAACTCAGAAGTAACATCCGAAACTTGTAAAACCAACAACACATTCCTCTCCTTCAAAAACAAATAATCTCGCACTTAGGTTTGCACAGAACTATTAATACGTAACGTCTGTATTGCATAAGATAAGATACACGCACTAAAGACCTTTCCGGATTGTGATTTGTGATTTTGGGCACATCGGCACAATTTAGGCCATGTCGTGCCTGCAGTCCCTCAAGGGCCACTTTCCGGATTGAAATTTAAATTCAGCACAGTTCATGCTTCGCAGTACTTATACAGAGAAACACACATTATTAATTGTATGATAATATGCAAAAATCCGCAGGTATGTCAATTAATAATAGACTATATTAATAATAATAATAATAATAATAATCTTTATTGTCCGTATGGAAATTTGTCTTACAATTTGTGCATTACACCAAACAAAAAACATTATAACTATAAGAAACCAAAGTGTATATTCTCACCAGACACACTCATCACAAATTGCATGTCGCCAAAGTGCAGCGCCGTTTTGAAAGAAAAAAAAAAGTCTCAACGATTTTGTTGAGACCTAATTCTAGAAGTATATTTAGTAAAAACACGACTATAACTATATTTACTTGCACATAATGTGGCGAGCCCAACCAGAGTCGGATTTAGGTATGTGAAGGCCCCGGGTGAAGATTTTCATGGAGGCCATTTTACAATTTGTCAAAAGCTGTTCTCTAAAAACATTCTTATTTTCTTCATCCCGATAGAATTCTTTTCATTTTGCTCAATTTGTATTTCACTGTCCATGGAACGTCAATAACATTTTATGTCCGAACATGGGACCGCTTCAACATCGCCTGGCTTCTTGACTTCTTGACTTCTTGACTTCTTGACTTCTTGACTTCTTGACTTCTGATATCAGAAAATGTTAAATTTGGTATCGAATTATAGGAGAAGGCATGCTTTTTTTTACACAACACAAATTAAAGTTTATAAATTCAAAAATCTATTTAGTTTAATGGGGTTAAATCAATGTTGGCATTGTCAATTAGGAGAGAAAGCTTGAATAAAGACCCACTGTGACGATTTGGGCCGAAGGATTGTATTAATAAGTTGACGAATTCATATGAAATGAAGAAAGAAACATCTCTCTGTATTTTCTTCAAAACTTCTTTAATAACTTCTTCAAACTTTCACATCAAAATTAACTTCTTAATTCAATTACAACTTGACTTGATACTTCATAAATAAAACTTAAATGTTACATAAAACTTCTCTTAGTATAACTTCAACTTCAACTGCTAAAACTTTACTTAATGGATCCGCTAATAACATATAACTCATTACTGAGAGAGGACCAACTCTCTACAAGAACTACTACTATGCGAGGACCAACGCTCTACAAGATCTACTACTATGCGAGGACCAACGCTCTACAAGATCTACTACTATGCGAGGACCCCGTCTGACTCACTTTCCCTTAATTTATACTTTCTTTGATCGTACATTCCAGAATCCTGGAACCTTCTCTGATAATTATTTTAGTAACTTTGACCTTCTAGAAGCTGACGTGTGCTATTTTTTTCCCTTAACCTCTTTCTTCGATTGGACATCTAAAATTAACTTGTTTACGCTGGACACCTGCACTGGTTGACCTCGATGTTCTAGAAACTGGTCGAAATAGGTCACAGACTCGACTCGTGACATTACCCCCTTGCCTTTTTAGCATTTTGTATGCAATATAAAATGCGTAAAATAACTTTATTACTATTCTAATATATGCACACAAAAACTAAAAAAATTCATGCATTAAAAATACAGAGCTCATAATTCAAATAATTGCTCCATTACATTTACATAATTCAAAATATTATACACATTTAGCATATATAGTAAGTATCACAAAAAATACAGCTTAGTTCCATACAGCACTATATGATATTTGAGTATGAACTTTTCTAGCTTTTGTAACTCAAGAAAATATCAAAATTATACAACTACACAATACTGAAAAATACATGTCATCTCATCATATTATTTGCTAATACATAATATCTGAATATTAACTTATTTTTCAATATATGAAATCTAAACATGTACAATGCCAAATTACTCATTTCTAAAACTATTATAACAACAGTACTAAGGTAAATATACTAAGTAATAAACAATTGCATGACATAATTATTAAAATAAATATTGACACAGCTGTACAGTCCTGTTAGATTTACAACTTTCTTCTTTCCAGGTACTTGAAACAATTCTAGTCTGTCTGTATATTTCTTCTGTTCGGGAACTGGAAACAATTCTAGTCTATCTGTACATTTCTTCTTTCTTGGTTCTTTATAGTTCAATATACGTTTAACAATATTGTCCTGTGTTTTCAGAGAGTTTTGTTCAACTCTGCTGTTGAAAAATGTCACTTTTGGTTTCAATACAAACTTGCTTGGTTTAGCTACAAATGTACGTTGTTTCAATTGGTACAGAATGTCTCTCAGTTCATGAATATGTTTCATTCTAGCTTTAAGCAACATACAACTATTGTCCTTATAATATTCTTTGCTTTTGATATGTTCAAATAAGAACTGTCCAAAATTGACACTAAATTTTTCTTTTAATGACAGTTTACGTTGTAAAACGATTGAAGTAGAAAACATTGAGTTCGATTGTTCATGAAAGCATGGCGCTAATAAATCAGTTAATTCTTTCTGCAGTAAATCTCTATTGTGCAAAGTTAGAGAATAAACATTTGAGTTGGCAAGTTTGTTAGTTTTTAAGTTAATCTCATTGTCTATTAATGTTGATATGTCAGGAACATCATGAAATATCTCAGTATATTCTTCACTTGTATTCAACAGGTCTTTCATACTTTTCAACTTTAAATGATCTATGTCAATGTCTTTGATAGATTCAGTTTGTTTTGATGTCGTTGGTAATAGTTCATTTCTATTGTCTTCATTTTCCACTTGAATTGTTGCTAAGCATGTAACCCTTCTTCTAGTACTTTTGATAAGTTTGCTTTATCTGTATCCTCATTGTATTTTTCAAGCATATGAACATGAAACACTTTGATATATTTGTTAATGTTGATTTCATAAGTTACGTTTGAAATCTTTCTGGTGATAGTAAATGGACCTTGCCATGTATAAATCAGCTTGTTGCTCATGTCAGGTAACCATAACTTCACTTTGTCTCCTTGTTTAAAATTTCTAAGCTTTCTGTAATCCTTTAAAATTGTTTCACTTTGAATATTGACTTCAGCTTCTTGAGTTTTTCCACATGGCTTTATGACTGTAATATTTCTATCAAAATATTGTTGAAATGTATTCGTTTCTGAGTTATTTTGTTTTGACTTAGACAGTGAGTCATTTTTGTCTGGTATAATATTTTCAATAGGTTTGTAACTTTGTTCAACATTCGCGCGTTGATCTGGAACTTTTGTCTTAGGATCGTTCATTTGACAAACTTGACATTGACTAACATGTTTCTTAACATCTTTCGTAATACTAGGCCAATAAAATTTGTCAAGAATTGTTTTCTTTGTCCTCGTCACACTTGCTAGTTTTGTATGTAGAAAATTGTGATTCTTTTCAATGATGTCTTGTGTATATTTCAGTGGTAAAATGATTTGTTCAACAAACTCATATGTATCATAATTAACACTTTTCTTTACAAGTATTCCTTCTTTGAAATAAGGTACATTAAGTCCTGGCTGCTTTACAATTGTTTGCGCCTTATTGTACATTCTTGTCAAAGTTATATCTTTCCTCTGGTCAGCTTTAAATTCTTCATTATTAAATAGTTGAAGTTCAGTAGTATTCTTGTTGTACTCATAAACAATGTCAGGTCCTTCAGTAATGTTTGTCTCTTTTTCTTCAGTTTCATTTCTTTCTGTTTCTTTTATTTCTTTAAATTTTCTTTCTCCTTCTTCTTTTCTTTCTTTAAGTTTTCTTTCTCCTTCTTCTTTTCTTTCTTTAAGTTTTCTTTCTTCTTCTTCTTTTCTTTCTTTAAGTTTTCTTTCTTCTTCTTCTTCTTTTCTTTCTTTAAGTTTTCTTTCTTCTTCTTCTTTTTCTTCTTTGCGTTTCTTCTCTTCTTTTTTTACGTTTTTGTATATCGTAATTTATTTGTGTAGTGCACCATTCCTCCATTCTTTCTTGTGGGATGTGAAAGGCAGCGGCTAATTTGATGTATTCTTTCCACAAGTACGAGACCAATGCCATTGTAATAACTTAATAACTGTGCTATTTATAAGTACTGCCTACACTAGCGATGACCGACACCTGTCCTCAGGTGAGAGGTTAACTATGGCTGACCTAGTTAAATATCGATCGGTGTCTCCTCTTGAGGAATGTAAGTGGTCAGTGTATGTAAACAAACCAGTGTACTCTAGCTTTAGTAACGTTGCCTTCACAACTTAATAGATATAGCTTTCACAGCTTTAGGAAATATAGCTTTTACAGCTTGGTAAATATAGCTTTCACAGCTTAGTAAATGTAGCTTTCACAGCTTAGTAAATATAAAATGTAAGGTACTGACCTTAAAACAGATGATCTTTCACGTTTCATTACAAAGTTTCGTTTCAAAGATTGCCGTCTTGTTGAAGTATTCTGCAAGAGGCTTTTCTTATAAAGCTTTATTTGGGCGTTGTCGTTCAGAGAGGCTATAAATCACTCGTTAGAGGCTTTATGAAAATTCGTAGAACTTGCTAGAATGTGTCGACTTTCCTCTTTGAAAATGTAATATGTGATGCTTGACTTCGTCGTTGTCTTTATTTATAGATGCTTTTTTTCGTCAGGAGGTGCCTATATATGTGACGCCTTTACTCTTCGATGCTCTTTGCCGGAGGTGCCATAATATGTGACGATTTGGGCCGAAGGATTGTATTAATAAGTTGACGAATTCATATGAAATGAAGAAAGAAACATCTCTCTGTATTTTCTTCAAAACTTCTTTAATAACTTCTTCAAACTTTCACATCAAAATTAACTTCTTAATTCAATTACAACTTGACTTGATACTTCATAAATAAAACTTAAATGTTACATAAAACTTCTCTTAGTATAACTTCAACTTCAACTGCTAAAACTTTACTTAATGGATCCGCTAATAACATATAACTCATTACTGAGAGAGGACCAACTCTCTACAAGAACTACTACTATGCGAGGACCAACGCTCTACAAGAACTACTACTATGCGAGGACCAACGCTCTACAAGATCTACTACTATGCGAGGACCCCGTCTGACTCACTTTCCCTTAATTTATACTTTCTTTGATCGTACATTCCAGAATCCTGGAACCTTCTCTGATAATTATTTTAGTAACTTTGACCTTCTAGAAGCTGACGTGTGCTATTTTTTTCCCTTAACCTCTTTCTTCGATTGGACATCTAAAATTAACTTGTTTACGCTGGACACCTGCACTGGTTGACCTCGATGTTCTAGAAACTGGTCGAAATAGGTCACAGACTCGACTCGTGACACCCACATATGAATGATTATATCTAACAGCATGATATATTTCTGAAACAAAAAGTAAAGTACTACTGTATGTAATCTGACTTTCCTTTTTTTTTTTAAATGTTATTATGAATATTTAGTTTTTTTAAAAAAACTTTATGTTTGAATTTGTGGATGGTATCGTCTTTGTTAGACGCACTGTCGTAAATCCAAAGCTGTATTGACTTATTCCGAGCATGCTTCAAGCGTACACTTCTTCATCACGACATTCTTGCCGACCGTAAAAATGTGAAAAAAAAAGTTATTTCTTGTCTTTATTGACAGTTTTATTTGATTATTTCATGCAATAAAATATTACGTTTTTGTTTGACTCTTAGAGGACAAAATTCAGTACATTGTTTTGGACTTACAACATATCGCAGACGTGGACTATACAGGGATGAACTCGTTACGAACTCTGGCCAATGACTGTCAGAGGAAGAAAATGAAACTAATTCTTGCCAACGGAAGGGTGAGTGTCATTATTTATGAAGTGTGAGTGTGTAAACAGGGACGGATTTTATCATGTGGAGGCCTCGGGGGCAGAATTTTTGTGCAGGACCCTACACTTTTTCCAAAGCTTTAATAAAAATCCACTTATTCATGAAAAAAATAAATTCAATATATGCCATATTTAAAAAAAATAGTTTACTTGTGAATTAAAGTTTATTTTCCTTGGTTTAAAACAAAATTATTTAATATGCATGTTTTAGTATCAAAAATGTACATTTTTAGGATTTACTCAAACTATTAAATCCGGAGTATATTACCAGAATACGTGCACACTGTAAGAGAACACATTCTAACCACGATATAGTGTTACCAACAGTAAGATTGAAAGTTTTGTCTGTAAAATGTGAGACAAATGTGTAATGGCATAACAACAACAAAAAACAACAAAGCGTTACGGTTCTGACCGTAGAAATATAGATTATAATTTTTCTCTATTGTGGGGTCTCCCTTTTGTAAAGGCCCCTGGCAGTAGCATCACCTGTCCTCCCTTGAATCCGGCCTTGTGCGTATACATATAAAGTGTGAGTGTGTAAATGTGAGAAGTGTGAGCTTGCAAATTTGTTCTCATTTTAGGGGCGCAACAAGTTTGAGTTAAGAGCTTAAGATATTATTTAAACATAACTAGCACTGCCCCACTCTAGACAACATCTGCACTTACACACTGATCTACTCTAGATGACAACTGCACTAACACACTGACCTACTGTAGATCACAACTGCACTAGCATACTGACCTACTCTAGATCACAACTGCACTAATACACTGACCTACTCTAGATCACAACTGTCCTAACACACTGATCTACTCTAGATCACAACTGCCCTAACACACTGACCTACTCTAGATGACAACTGCACTAACACACTGACCTATTCTAGATCACAACTGCACTCACACACTGACCTACTCTAGATCACAACTGCACAAATACACTGACCTACTCTAGATCACAACTGCACTAACACACTGACCTACTCTAGATCACAACTGCACTAACACACTGACCTACTCTAGATCATAACTGCACTAACACACTGACCTACTCTAGATAACATCTACCCTAAAACACTGACCTTCTCTAGATCATAACTGCACTAACACACTGACCTACTCTAGATCATAACTGCACTAACACACTGACCTACTCTAGATCATAACTGCACTAACATACTGACCTAATGTAGATCACAACTGCACTAACACAATGACCTACTCTAGATCACAACTGCCCTTACACACTGACCTACTCTAGATCATAACTGCACTAACACACTGACCTACTCTAGATAACATCTACCCTAACACACTGACCTACTCTAGATCATAACTGCACTAACACACTGACCTACTCTAGATAACATCTACCCTAAAAACTGACCTTCTCTAGATCACAACTGCACTAACACACTGACCTACTCTAGATCATAACTGCACTAACACACTGACCTACTCTAGATCACATCTGCACTAACACACTGACCTACTCTAGATCACAACTGCACTAACACACTGACCTACTCTAGATCATAACTGCAGTAACACACTTACCTACTCTAGATCATAACTGCACTAACACACTGACCTACTCTAGATCACATCTGCACTAACACACTGACCTAGTCAAGATCATAACTGCACTAACACACTGACATACTCTAGATCATAACTGCAGTAACACACTGACCTACTCTAGATCATAACTGCACTAACACACTGAGCTACTCTAGATCACATCTGCACAAACACACTGACCTACTCTAGATCATAACTGCACTAACACACTGACCTACTATAGATCATAACTGCACTAACACACTGAACTACTGTAGATCATAACTGCACTAACGCACTGACCTACTGTAGATCATAACTGCCTTAATACTCAACGGATTGAAGTTGAACTAAAGGTTGCTGACAACCAACACACACAAAACTTGTGTAAATCTTTATGTGGCAGGTTAGGCAATACTCTCCACCTTCCTCTTTGTTTTTTTTTCTTATGGTATGTTCTGCCCATTCAACAATATTAACTTTATATTCATATATTTTTAAACTAGCACAAAGGTCAAAGCCTATATCTCATGTAGCAGAAACGACTGTAATGGACATATGTATGTTTGGAAATGTTGAAGTCTTTAAACTATTTCTTTGGTTTTTCTTGCCTACAACTAGTTTTAAATTATTAATTTATCTTGACAATGGCACAATGGCCATACTAAAAATCAATAAAGACATTTGAAGTATCACCTCGTTGTTTTCCAATGATTAGGTTGGGGTAACGAGCAAAACGATGTTCGTATTTGTTGGACATATTTGGTATCAAGGGAAGCCAGTAGATTTTTTGTTTCACTATCCCCATACTCTCCCTTTGATCGAAAAGATTTGTTTCACTGGACTTATGTTCAGTGTTAATATCCAGGGGCGATATGAGAGCTAGAGATTTAAATTAAACATTAGAACATGTTGGTTAAAGAACTACAGAAACTCCACAATTTGTAGCTCTAAAACTTTAATGAAATAAATTCGACTGCTGTATCTCTGAATTACAATTCATAAAAGTCCCACTGAAATAAAGTAATCAAACCAAACTGAGTCTGAAATTTCCTTTTTCCCCATTATAACTCAAATATCATACCGAATAGTATTTTAGAGTCTCCTCAGCCCCCATTGACGTCATTTGGAATTTCCTGAGCTATTTTTAGCCATTCTGGTTATTTCCCCTCATAATTATGAATATATTAAATAAAATGACGTTGAGTGACTTTAAAAATACAAGAATTCAAATATCTTCATGATGGGTTTATTTCTTGTTGTCAATAATTCAACTATTAAACATGATGTGTTGGAGGGGAAAAGTAATTGCGGGGGATTGAGACTCCCTGTTTCTTAAACTGTTTCTTAAACTGGTTATGTTCATGTTAATGTCACTGACATTGATGTTCTGTTCACGTCATACTCCATTCCTCCACAGCCCCACGTGAACAAGCAAGTGAAACACGCGGAGATCAATAACATTGTGCTAGTCAGGACTGTGAAAACAGCGCTGGCACACTTTGGTCACCGAGGTAGGACTTTGTTTCTCTTGGTAATACTTCTCAGTGGAATCTGACTGAAACATGACAAACGGGGTAACACCAGTAGTGAGACCAGGCAAGAGAGAGCACAGACGTTTTGTTTTTCATATCAGACCAAAAGTGTTGTTTTTTTTTAGATAGATAAATACCTAATGACAACACAGTACTTTCCCTTGAGGTTATTGTGACACGTTGCAATTATTTGTTTGTTTGTTTGAGATGTTTTCAATGTTCCTTTAGAGTTGAAGATAATTCACTTCCTAGTCTAAACAGGACGACGGGGGAAGGCAGCGGGAAGGGTATGAACCCGGGACCATTGGCAAGTCCGAACGACAGTCCAGCGCGAATACCGCACGACCAGGCAGCCATCCATTAGTTTGAGTTTGACTTACTTGTCAACCCGAATAAATTGTACAATGATTTCCCCCGCAATAGGGAAGCGAACAAAAGAAAAATAGTTCTCGTACAAAGACTGATTTGTTTACTTCACTTAAATAGTAAATCTAGTTATATTAGGCCTACAGTGTTTCTCAAATTTCTTCCAGTGGTACACCCAATGAACAGAATTCTGGGGGATAGGGGGAGAGGTGTACACCCAGCAGTGTAGTATTGGGGGGGGGGGAAATAGGAATGAAAAAAAAACTTGTCGATATTTAGAATATGTTTGTAATAAAGGTGTTTCCTAAATTGTAAGTTTTGTTGTATATAAAATGTCTGAAGATAGTATTAAACATGCAGTAGGTTTCCCCTCCATAAAGGAACGGGGTCAGCAAACTCCTCTAGCTTCTCAAGTGGTTTCTAGTCTAAGAAATTTGTCCTCCTGGTGTCTAAAACTCAATTTCTCTCATACTTTTTACTCATATTAAGAGTTTATGTTAAAAAAATGATGCAATGAAAAAGGGGGAAACAGGCCAGTGCGGATGTCTAATGAAGTCTGATAAAAGAAGGAGGTAGCACTGGCCACTATTATTAAGCGAGAGGTGGATCTAGAGCACGTCCGACTGTAATGTGTGAGATCGTGGTAACATAAGATCATCTTTAATTAAGACGTTTGATAGCGGACCTTTTTTATTTCATACAAAAGCCTTCAACGTAACAATGTAGAATAGATACTAGACCATTCTGATACTTTTAAGAGTTGTTTTTTTAACACAGTTATTCTACTTGGTTAATATTCAAACATAAATGTATAACTCCAATGAAAACTGTAAATAGAATATTTTTTTCTAGTCCCTTGAAAAGTAAATCGACCGCCATCGACCCCCTCCCCAAACGTTGTCAAAACCTCGCGCCTCCCAGTTTGAGAAACGCCGTTCTTTTTGTTACACGACATTAAGCCCAATTAATTAACTAATTAGTGATGCATGTTGTTATGGTGATTTTATTGTATCTTTACGACTTTATTACTAGATGTTTATTTGTAGAGAATGCGGGGTCTGTAAACAAAACAAAAAATAATTTTAACATTATCCTTTCAATATTGTTTTCTATTTTAAATTCTCAGGTACAGAGGAGAACAGTACAAGTGTCACTGTCACTAGTGATATCACTAGACTTTGACGTCAAGACAGTTTAACGCTGTTTAGATCCACACGTAGTCCCGAGTTCTTGTCTACTGGCTTGTCACTAACGCCGTATCATAAATAAGATGATTGCATGGAACTGTGACACAGTTAACTTAGTAGGTGACACCTGGCACTTAGTACTATCGGTTGTTACCGTTACATTGACATGTTTCCTGTACACTTTCTAAATAGTTATGTACTCTAACAAATGGTGTTATTATAGTTCACACGTCTCTCACTAATTACACATGTCAACAATGCAAACTATACAAATCCTTTTTAAAACTACAAAGCTTATCTAGGGGGAAGAACTCCACGCGTACATGTATATATTGCTGCAGAAGTTATTTCCTTATTCGATATGAATCAAAATAACTAATTGCGAATAATTAATTGACTAATTTGTAAATTAAAAAAAATGGATTCATGTTTTGTTATGTACAATTAATAATTGTTTCAACTCATCCGAGAATGGGTGTAGGAAAAATTAAAATGAAGTGTTCAATTATGTAAGGAGACGAAACCCTACATATTTAGCCGTATCGGTGAATACTGAAGGAATTATTGTCCTTGTTGTATCAAAGTAATCAATTTGCAGTAATTAATTCACTAATAGGTTACCTTTTGTATTGATTAAAATCTTGTCTATGCCAATGAATAATTATATTATCCGAGAACGGGTGTGGGACAAATAGCGTGGACAAGCTTTTTACAGGACAGACAGACAGACAGACGGACAGAGTAGTTGATATAAGCTTTGTAACAATGAACCATAAAAACACATTTCGTTTTATTTGTTGTTCTTATTTGTGTTTCATTGACAGATTGTATACTCAGATATTCATGATTTAATATGTATCGTTACTCAACAGTGTACCACGAATGTTTGTATATAGTACATAGCACTATAGTTCATAACTAAGATTATATTGTAAATAAAAACTGACTTTGTTTTCATTAGTATGACGGTTGCTTCTTTGTTGATATTTTAACGCTGAAGGAAAATGTTACTAGTTGTGAAATTAACCAGCCTAAATGTGTGTTTCCAATACCTGAACGTCACATCAAGTCCTGAGGCATTGTTTGTTAAGGACAGAAAACGAGGTTGTTTGAAGGGTTTTGTTGTTCTAAATAAAGAAACGAATTCAAGCTAGAAGAAAGAAATATAATGAGAGCCTTATTTGATGTGTATAACTTCACTGTCTTCCTTTATTCATGTTTCTCATTCTTAGATCTGAGATACTTTCATTTTATACTTTGTTAACGCTTCAAATAACAAAAAAACTTTACTAGGAAGTTTTAAGTCGAAAATAAATTTTGATTTTTAAAATCACAAAAGTATTCCTGATTTTAGTTGAACTCTTTTGAATCTCAACTCTTGTTATGCCATCTGGATTTGTTAAATAACTTAAAATATTGCCATTAAGTAGGTAGAGATAATATATCTAACATCAAGAAGCTAGAATTTATTAAAATAGGTTATCTGTACTAGAGTATCTCTTAGGGCTATCTGGTACACAATTCAGCCCACAGACTCAATAAATAAAGTATGCATAAGACTGAGGTGCCCTAACAGAAGCTAGTTGTCTATCAAAACTGACACCTTAGAATATTTTCACTTCGTTTAATTTTATGGAGCTGTAGTCCTAGAACGGAAACATCAGACAAGATTTTGTGACTAAAGCCAGACAACTTTGTTATATATTAATTTACTTATTTATATGTTTTGTTGACCATATTACTGTACACATTACACATTTAAAGATTTTTTTTTGTGCGAATTTGTTATTATCATTTTTAACAATTATAAATGGTTTGTCCTGCAAGTTTTGGATGGAATCAACTAGGGACCTCTATAAAGATAAAGATTTTAACAATTTTGGAATATTTAAGTCCCTTATTAAATTGATTTTCCTCACACTGGATATGCTATAATGAAAAAAATCGGGTTAACTGCCCTCACAAGTTCCCAAGACCAATAAATTTATTTATTTATGCATTGCTGGCTTTAAATAAAATGTAAACATCTTTATAAACCAGAAGTACTTTTGTCCTATAATGTACTATGTAACATGCTACATAAATAGAAGTAAACAATGGAATGAGGAATTACTGAGTGACAAAACCAAAGTGACAGAAAGAGACAGAGGCTTGTCGACACACATAAGTAACATTAGATATGCAGTTAAGCCTACTTCACATTGGTAAACGAACTGTAGATAGACCATACATACGTCATCGCTGTCATTGTGTTGTGAAGTATTTAGCAGCTAGAAGAACAACAAATGTCTCTGTCATCACTTTAGATCTACTTAAGTATGTAGGGGAAAGGAAGGTGCAGCTAACAACCAAGAGCTATGCTTTTTAATTAATGTAAGGATTCTAAATTAACTTCTGGGACGTCTTGGATATTAAAGAAAGGAAAAATAGCCTTAAATTCTGCTGAAATCAATAATTCATAGGTTGCTTAAAGGGGACAAAAGAAGACTTCAAATGCTGAAGTCAAAAGTTTTGTTTTCATATAAGTTCTTTTGACGTACACCCTCCTGGTCTTAGAGCGGCAAGCTTCCTTCCCAGAGATGGGTCACATGCGACTACCACAGCCTCTATAGCTAGAGCCTACAGATCTTTAGGTCTTCTGAAAAGGTGTTACACCATATTGACGGTCCTATTTCCTCATCCCTTAGTTCACATAGAAGCACATGTCGTCCATAGACTTGAGCATTAAAGTACAACCATTTATTGTTAGAACAACTCTATTACAATGAACAAAGCTCCAGCCCTTCTCCAACTGTCGGATACTGTAAACTAGTTGGCCCGAAAAGTTATTTACTGTCAACTTGTTGGAAAGAACTTAGCAATGAAACCCATAAGCCAAGATATTGAAACGTGAAAATGAATCTGAATAGGACACACTTTGCGAGAACCAACTACCAAAGTTTGCAAGGAAGGCACTTGATTGGAATACGCAGGGATAGAAAAACGTGGGGGTGAAAGTGGGGAGGCCTAAACCAACAAGTCGGAGGCTGGCTTTCAACAAGTCGGAGGCTGGCTTTCAACAAGCTGAGGAGAACGGACTGACGTGGGAGCAGACGAAGAAATCTGCTCAGAACTGAGTTATCTTATCTTATCTTATACAATACAGACGTTACTTTAAAAAAAGGTGATTACGTTCAACGCGTCATGCATCTAGTCATGCATGTTATCCAATGACTTAAACTCTGCCAAGTCCTTGTTTTCCAGGCTGGCTTACGCAACCCATTCCATATTCTTATAGCACTAAGGAAGAAGGAGCATTTGTACAAATTAGTCCTAGAATATGGAATGAGGAATGTGCCTTTATTTGTGTGTCTTTCTGAGTATTTTATTAGGTTTTGTTTTGTATTTGAAGATTATTGTTCAGTGTTTTATGTATAATTGCTACTTTACTTTGAAGTTTTCTCTCCTGAAGGCTTTCTAAATGTAGTGATTTTACTCAAATCACGTGTAAAGTTTGGTGGCGGAAGTAACGTCAAGCCTTTGGACGGAATGTTCACAATTTTCTTTACAATGTACTGTCAACTTTTCTGAATGCTTCTATACACTGAGTTCAGGGAATACAAACTGGCAGATCTAGCAACAATTTATCTAGCATGCGTGTACAATCTACCTGCATGTCTAGATAAGAAGTATGGTCTCTATGACAGTTCACAACAAATAAGCCATTTTTTAAAAGGATGATATTACATAATCTGATATAAACTAACTCTCTGTCTGTTTTTAAATATGACGCATTTGTAAAACGTTGCAGGACAGGCTTAGCCTAATTAATATTATTCATGGGTCGCTGTACACTCTGGGCGTATCGTCTTCTGTCGCTATTAACTCAACTCAGAGAAAGAGAAGAAGAGAAAGGAGAAGGAGAATAATCTTACAAGAGAGAGAAAGACTGACAGATAGAGAGAAGGAAACATAATAGAATAAAGTAGAATCAATTATTTAGATTACTGTTGGTTGACGTCTTCTATAAGGAGGAGTTGTTGTGACCTTCAATGGGGAAACTTTGAGATTCACCTTTCATTTCAGCAAGATGGACACATCTGTGGTTTGGATTTGATAACCTTAAGTTTGTCCAAATTCTCCTCTATATCTCTATAGGACAAAGGGCCACAACTGAATTTAACTGAAAGTCAGCCACTCAACAGTCTACATACAAAGTCACACCAACCTCAGTTTGACTTAGATCAATAAAAGTAATCTATTCTATTTTACCTGTCCCACTTAGTAGACGGTATGAGATAGTTGTCTGATGAAATAAATTACAACAGTCATTAAAAGTAAAGACTTATTTTTAGAGACAGAAGATATACAATGTAATATGTATGTGTAACTTAGTCCTGGCATAACTCTTATCTTATCTTATCGATAACGATCATTCAAAAAAGAAGATAACTACTCGTATCCATGTGTTAATCTAATTATGCATGTTGAGACAAACTCTGCCAAGTCATCGGTTTGCCTGGCTGATTAATCGATTCATCTGTGCATTATATGTTAGTCTTTTAAGGCTAAATCCGTTTAACGTCAGCAAAAACATTTACAAATAAATTTTAAATCATAGTTTTTAATTACCAAGCACTTACTATAACCATTTTATAAACAGTGCAAAGGGTGTTCTGGAGATATCATTATATTCTCAAATCTGACATTCCTTTTCAGTCTTCGACCTCATTGAACAGTTCAGCTTATTTATAGCTCGTTCACTTAAACGAAGACCTCAAGTAGAAGGCTGTAACTTAAATTTATAACATCATTAGAATGCAAACCAGAATGTCTAAGAGTTCACTACCACAGAAGTCACGCTACTATGGATGTAGCTCCAAGTGTATCTGGTAAGTCAGATTCTAAATGTGCTTATTTTCTATTTTATATCCCCTTAATTAAAAGGTGGTCGATACTTGTGTGTTTGTGAACTGAGACGTCTTATACTTTGCCACTTTACTAAAATCTTTAAAGTCACCAAGCACTGAACACTATACTTTCCATACGAATTCAATGTGTTTCTTTTAAACATTGATTTCATTACATAGATCGTTCTGGAGCTTCTAGTTTTGTTAAGTTTCCTGACTCACAGGGATTACCTCGATTCCGAAGAGTATAAGTGCAGTATTTCAAGTCACCACGCTTTCTGTATTTACTTACTACATCTAATGCATTGAAAATCTTTTCGTCTTCTGCGCCTGTCTCCGACAAATTATTTTTTTTAGGCCTCAAATGTGAGTTCCGCGACTTTCGTGATAGCTATAAAGACCAAAATCAGGCTCCATTTTGCCCTCAATGGCGTAATGAAAAGCATCTTGCAGCTGCTGGTCTCTAAGGAAACCTTAAAATGTCCTAAAGACTTTTTTTTTATTGCTTTTTATATGGCGCATATTTCATTCTTATAGCATGAGTGATGTGCTATGGTTCAATCTCGTTTTGTGTACAACCTGGGGGAGAATTATCTGAGAGATGGTTTCTATGCTGCCTTAAGGCGCTCAGCAAACATAACTCTGCTCGAATCTGAGTTTCAACTAGAGCCCTGTAGTTAGATGGCGAAGTCTAGCGGTGTTGGCTCTCAGTAATACATCCCATATTATTTTACATTAAGTCCAGAAGGTCCTATTGTAATTGTTCGTAATTTGCGTTTTGAAATGTTTACAGCCTTATTGATTAACTAGCAGAGAAATGAATTAGACATGTAAATATACATATGAAATAATTCATGATGTTACATTTAGAAGATTCGCAAAATGGAAGAACTGAAGAGTCAGAGGTTAAGAAGCCAAGCGATGTTGAAGCGGTCCCACGTTTGGACATAAAGGTCTGTATATAGTTATATTCAAAATGTTTTTTTTTTTTTTATTGTAAATATTTTTAAAAGTAATTGAAAATAATGACAAAATGGGGGTAACATTATATTGTATGCAGAAAACTGAATAAAATTCTTAATAGTTTTACAATAACCACATCAATGTGTTCCTGAATCTTGCTTTAAATCATTGCTGCCTTGGGGATATACCCAAACATAGTAAAGGATTTGGGATTCAATCCTGAGAAAAATCTGGAGCGGGCGACCCTTGAGCAGTTTACAACACAGTGCTACACTATGGCAGAGATAAGACGCTGCTGACCCCAAACTGTTTTGACACGCTGTTCTTTTGGATACATCAGCTGTGTGGATGGGGGGGGGGGGGAACTGCAGAGTAGGCGACATCGTTCCGACCATACCTAATGCCCAGGCATTCATCTTATTACCATGAGATAATAAATAGTTGCTTCTTGAATAATGGACGCCATAGACGGATGGATATTGTATTTATGGTTTCTTTCTGTCTTTGTGTCAGTAATACTTTAATGTTAGAACTAAAAGCTTTTCATTTCATCTTCGTTGTCCTTCTTCTCCATATTGATGCAACCAGTGCCGGACTTAAGGAAGTAAAGACCCTCTTCAAGCTTCAATATAAATGTATTAAAAATACGTGTATTAATTAATCTAAAATTGTACATATTTGTGAAAAAAGAAATAGAATCATTGTGAATTTCGTATCATATTCCATTGTTTTCTAATATTTAATATGCATATTTTGTTGAAAAATTAAAATATTTTTGAAATTTAGAGGTCCCCTATTTAGAGAGTCTATTCTGCGCACGCATGGTGTGTGGTGGTCGATTAAAATAAAAGATCTGATTCTTTTTTTTTCATTTACATGACACAAACATTTCAAAAAGTTACATTTTACCTGCGGTTATATTAGTCAGCCTTGTTACAATGACCAGGATGTCACCACAGAAGGTGAATTCTACGAGATTTTATTAATAAAGTAAAAAAAATTATTGTAAATAATTTTCCAGACACCTATTTGCTGGATGGATGGCGCCGCCTACAGCATCAACCTAAGTTCTGGCACAGGCACTATGGCCTCATCTCATGAGATAGGACCCTATGACGACCTAGTACCTTCACAAGTCTCTCTCAAGGAAAGAGTTAAAGACGGCTGTAGATCTTGTTTTTCTTTGGATACACTAAAAAAGTTGTTCCCCATTTTTGTCTGGCTTCCTGATTATAAGTAAGTTTTCTTCTCCTATTATACTATTGTTTTACAAAGATTATATCAACTCTGTCTGTCTGTCTGGTAAAAAGTTTGAACACGTTATTTCTCTGAAACACGGATTAAGCTAATACTTTGGACAATTATTTCTTGTACCAGACAAAACAAGAATCAATTAAAAAAAAACAAATTAATTACTTAATCATTATTAATTAATTATGTTTGGTATCTAACAAGGTAGAATATGTACTCGACTGATGTGGCGGTATAAGTTAAATATGTTTCCTTCATACTTTGTCGCTTAAAATAAGATACAATAATACAATAAGACCTTATATTTTCATAAGCCATAATCGTGTCTTCTGTCCATAGCTACGGTGTTACTTTTGTGTAGGCTAGGCAGTCACTGGTAATATAATGTAGCCTACATATGTAAAGTCCTAAGTCATCCTCGAATGGCGTCACATTTTATTCGCCTTAAAGTTCATTCTGTCCTGAGCTTCTCCTCTATTTACTTAATAAAGCTGTTCTCTTTTTTTTGTCCCTTCTTCTAGTTTCCTAAAGTTGGCCTTTGATCTAGTTGCTGGAATAACTGTGGGTGTTACCATCATACCTCAAGCTTTAGCCTTCGCTGGCATAGCCGGGCTGGCTCCCCAGGTATCGAACATATACAAAACGAAAATTATTTTTTAACAAAGCTTGTATCAACTCTTGTCTGTCTGGTTACAAGTTTGGACACGTTGTTTTTCACACCCCAATCCCGGATCAAGTTGAAATTTTGCACCATTAATTCTTGTACCTGACAAAACAAGAATCTTTTTTTTTAAATAACCAATTTGTTCATTAACTCGTGGTAATTAATTATATACTTTGCTGTTCATTAAGGGAAAGATAATTTACTTGACAGATGTGGTGGTATAAACTGAATTAGTCCCCTTTATACTTTGTATACAAAATTAGGTCGTAGTTTAGAAGTTTGAAACTAACAATAGATAACTAGAAAACCTTCTATTTTCATAAGCATTTCGCTGGCAAGGTGGTTAGTGTATTATCTTGAGGAGGGTTGACTCCTGGAGTTCAAATTGAAGTCGTACAACTTTTTTAAAAATTACATTTTAAAAAATCACGGTAACATTCTTCCCAGCATTTCCCAACTGGTCTAGACAAGTGTTAGGATCAGAGTGCAGCGCGAGCACGCTATTCTGCGTTCGTGTGGAAACGACCATTAGGGGAAGTGGTTAGGCTAAATAAATAGCAAAACAAAACTCCCGTGGGGGTGTCCACGGGTAGGCAAGAGTTTACCCATTGCACGGAGCAGAGTTGAAAGAGAGCCCTCACAGTCCTGTCGATAATCCATGCACCGTTCCTTAAGGGACCGTTACACTAATGGCGAGTCCTCCACGTTTAGCTTGGTACAACATAGGAAAATGGCAGATGTCCCCGGTGCACTAGGCCTTCGGCCATGTCTAGCTCATGCGCCCGGGGTTCCAGATGCATTGGAAATAGCAATGCTTTACATTGACATTGACTTGGGTCTCTTCCAGATTGAACGGCTCTTAGACGATCAAACGGATCATAGCGCAGTGAGAACGATAAAAGCGTGAAATTGCGCTAAATAAAAAACATTGATAAAAATATTTCTAAAACCACAGATTTATTATAATAAGTCTCGATTTAGTACAAATTTAATTACATGACTTATCCAAACTATTGAGATACAATTTCACTTTTTTAAGATTTAAAAAAAAAGTATTTTTATTATATTTAGTCTCGGTGGTCGTTTATATAAGTCATGTTAATGATGGCGAAAATGATGGGCAAAGACGTAAAGTCTATCTTTAATACAAAAAAATAGTTTTAATCACTGGATATCGAACTTTTGATTCATGTGCAAAGATATGAATATTCTAGCTCAATTAATTTTTACAGTATTAATTTTATTGAATAGCATTTCCTAGCTCAAGAACTCCCTCTACCATAACTCATTATTTATTTCATATTTTTAGGTCAAAACATGCAATGTAAAAAAATGTTAAATTCCTAAAAAAAAAAGGATTATAAATATTTGAATTCAACACAATTGGCATATTCAGAATGTTGTTAGGCTTTTATTTTTCTTGACATATTCTAAAACAGGAATTTGTGTTGAACGAATTTTACATAATACAATTTTCTAATATATTTGATAGAAACAAATTTTTTGTTTGTTCTACAAAAGTTCTCACCTTACAAGTATTGTTTATAGCTAATTGTGATTTAAGTGTTTTATTGTTATATTTTCAGTATGGCTTGTACTCTGGGATCATTTGTTGTTTTGTTTATGTCCTGATGGGTTCAGCCAAAGACATCACCCTTGGACCTAGTGCCATCACATCTCTACTTACAGCAGCGTTTGCCACGAGTTTGTCTCCCAAGCTGCCCAATGGAGATACTGACCCAACGATGGCTATTATGTTGACCCTGACCACAGGACTAATTCTTATCTTTATGGGAGTTTGCCAGTTAGGTGAAGTCTCCTTGCTTGCTTTTGACCTTCTGTTTGTCACATTCTCTCTAGCTAACTTTCTCGCTCTCTCTTATTTTCTCTCTATTACTCTTTCTCAAATTCTCTCTCTCTCTCTCTCTTACTCTCTCTCTCTCTCTCTCTCTCTCTCTTCAAATGACGGACTCTTTTAAAAAAAAAGCCTATATTTACAATACCTTTATTTAAGTTCCAACTTCATGGAACCTATAACCTGGAACAAGAAACCTGCATGGACGCAGATCTCAAAACGGGTGTAACTATTTTAGAAAATGTAACAGTTGATGTATATCGCTCAGAACAGAATTACTAACTCGTTCGTCTCACAGGTAAAATTCTATTTTGACCGTTATATTTTTCAAAGTAAAAAAAATAAATAAATTTAAATTCGGCTATAGAACTAGACCTAGACCTGGATCCAAATCGGTTTGTAAAGGACTGTTGCTTTCTTAAAAGGATGATCGCTTTCTAGCATTTCCAAATGTAAAGCTTTATTGATTCAAGAATTTAAAAAAATTAATGTTCAGGAATATTTAGTGCATCGTCTTTTAGATCTCTTATCATTGGAATTAGTTCATAAAAAAACATGACGTAGTCAGCCGTAATGATAACTGAGTTGTTCATTTCATTTAAAGTTGTTTTAGAAATAGAAGTAGATTTAGACTAGATCTGAAAAGTTTTAAATCAGAAGTCTTGATCTAGTTCCAGATCTAGATGTCTATATAATGAAAGTATCAATCAATGTTTGCACAATTTCGAGTTGCCCGCTGCCCTAATTGGTAGCATCGTTGGTAGCTGACTGTGACAATATTACGGGCAGTTTTTTAATTCAATTTAGTCTCACAAAAAGCTGCATCGCATTAAAAAAAAAAAAAAAACAACTCATAAAATAAATGTAAAAAAAAAACAAAACCTGTGATCTCATTTTAGATTTGCTTTTTAGCAATTTAGAAGATAGATCAAGTGGACAAACTGCAATAATGATATCACTCTGCTCTACAATTCACTGGTAAAAACTGAACTAAATATTTTCTCATATTTCGGCTTTATTGACTTACTTCACAGGCATCATGGTTAGTTTCATTTCATTTCCGGTGATCAACGCTTTCTCTTCGGCAGCAGCAGTAACTATTGCAGTCAGTCAACTCGGGGTAAGAAGCGAGCCTGTTACAGTCTTGATATCATTATTTGTTTAAAAATCCTACTTGCTCTGACATTTTTCATTTCGTTAATGCACTATGGGTACTTACAATAAATGGAGATAACCCTCAAAACCAACTTTCCTTTTTGCGTATAAGTATATGTTACTTGTCTTTTTAAATGACCCCATAAGAGGCAAAGTTGCAGATATTTTATGTTGTCTGACCGTCCGTCAGTCTAATTCATATCTCAATAACTAAAAAAAAAGCTATCGCAAATCCAATATTCGATAATTTGCTGTGTAGAAAGGTCTGGTGCAACAACTACTTTTTGGTTTCTAGGCATTTTATTTTTAAAATATTTATGTGGTGGTGTGAATGTATGTTGATTTGGAGAACTATTTTAATCCCAAAAGAGTGTCAAATAATTTTCTTTTTTTTTTTTTGTAATTTTTTTTTGTCGATTTAGTGGCACAGTATGTGAAAAAGTAGATTAAGTTTTTTCCAGAAAAACAAATTGACGCTAAATGATTGTTTAAAATCGTTCTTCTAAAAATACATTTAATTATCTTGGCAAAACGTGCAAAAATCTATTGCTGATTGTATTAGTGATTATTTTTAATATGTTCTCACATGGAACTATACTAATGGAACACCAGCTTCGAGATTTTATGATCAGAGTGCCGTCGCGCATCTTTTTTGGCGCAACGTACCATTTGAAAAATTGATGAGGATGCCAAAGAAGAAATTTACTCCGAGAGCCACTTGGATCGACCTGCATTGAGAGTAAAACTTCCCCACACTATATTTTATTAGATCTGTAAAAACTTAATCCATTTTCTGACTATCTGATAAAATAGATACAATTTCCCTGAATAAGAGATCGTCACAAAAGATTTTTTTTAAGGCCACTTCGTTAAAATAGGTGTTTCCAGTACTTCCTCATTTGGGTATTTTACATAAAATCTGGAACTTTTTTTATGTACATGTCATTATTATCATCTGTCCCGCGCAACCAAACCATCCACTTTTCCCGGTCACCAATGTTCTTAACAAGATATCAAGAGAGAGAGAGGCTGGTTCATTATTTGCGTAGTCCAGCCAGCTTTTTTTTTTGACAACCCTTTTTTCGTTCTCTCTCATGAAGGATATTTTTTTTAAATTAGTCTTACAAAATACAATTCCAAACCAACTCATGCAGTTATCGTCTTTTCACAGTATTGAGGAGTCATCCAGAGTGTTAATTGGCAAAAGTAAAAAATTCATTTTTTTAACTTTTTAAAGTAAATATTCATAACTATATCTTTTATATAGACATGCTTTAATAGATCTAATAAATGATTAACTCGGACCTACCAATATGGGTATATAAATAGTTAAATCTGGGTATTTAAAATTTCGAATGCGAATTTTTAAAAAACCGAACTTATATATAGATCTATATAAATCTCGTATAATATCTAGAATAATCTAGATCTACAACACCTAGACTAAGGTCTTGACTTATTTAACGATTTAAAAAAAAAAATCAATAGATCTAATATAGTCATGAGATCCACTCTATTTTCTCTAGATCTAGACCATACATGAGATCAATATGAACATTTTTATTACCCAGAATATTTAAAAAATGAGTACACTATTTACATGTAATAATGTAACTTGGTATTCACACATCAAAATACGCTATAATCTTTAGGCCATATAGATTTGTATGAATATAAATTAACTTGTTTAAATACATTGTAAATGTATATTGTTTGGATAAGAATAAAGTTTTTCTGTAGACAATTATTGTTCAAGTTTAGTTGATGCTCCTGCTTAATCAATTATATATATACAGGTCATTAGTTTTAACACACTAATGGCACAAGAAAAACTGGTCGCCCCCACTTCCATTACATAGATGTAATAAAACGTGACCTCAAATCAATGAACATCAGTACTGACAATTGGGAAGACATAGCTCTAGACCGCAACAGATGTAGAGAGACAGTGACCAAGAAAGATATGGACAGTGAAAGTACATGGGTCTCAGCTCAGGAAGAAAAACGTACAATCCGAAAATCGGCAAGCTCCTCTACCACCGAAGCAAAAGCCACCTTAACCTGTGCTATCTGTGGACGGAGTGTCTCTCCATAATAGGGCTCCACAGCCACATGAGGAAGTGTGCTCTGAGATGAACCATAGTCGTACTACGACTGAAGGAGGCCAAATGAATGTTAATGAACAATTAATTTTAAATCAATAAATAATTTAAAAATAAATACAAAGAAACCATAAACATCTACTTTAGTTTAATAATTTTTTTTACACCAGAACAGAATTTCCAACTTTGCATTTTTAAAATAAAATATAATTTATTTAGAGTAGAGTCAGAACACAAAATCATAGTTTTGAAATTAAGTAAATTAAGCTAAGCTGTGATCTCTTATAAACAATTTAATTATTATTTTTCATCAAATTGCAGGAACTAGTACATGTACTTATGCCTATTTGACAATAAAAAAACCTTAGTCAATGAAATAGTAATACTAGTCAATGAGATAAAAGTAAACTAAATATCATCAATGTTATTGAAGCCACACTTGTTTCTTTTTATCTTGTTTGGTGGACTGCAATTAAAGTTGCTATTCATTTTACTGATCGTCTTAGCTGAAATGCCAGTGTCATCTCTTTGAAACCTAAGCTTATTTTCTTGGTAACTGGAAGTCCAGAGATTTGGAGTTTCATTTGAAACACTTATACTTTCTGAAGTGGCCTTCCAATAGACAAAACCTATTTGCCTAACATGTAATATGCACTTAAAGAGGTACCACAGAAATGCTTTAAAGACAAGCTTAGGCGCCAACTTGCTTTAACTGACATAGAATAAGAGAGCACCTGGTTGCATACAGCTTCAGAACGAGACAGCTGGAGGTCACTTACAAAGGTGTGGTATACACCAATGAAAATTAATTGCCGAGGGTAGACGGCAATAAAAAAAAAATGATTCTACCACAGTTGGACAATGGTTATGCCTGTGCTCAGTGTGGCATAATATGTAGGTCACAGCTGGGGCTGAGTAGCCACAAAAAACATAGCATTCCTCATAAGTCTTCGGAATCAAAGACAAGCCTATGATCATTTTTGTAACATAGTTTGTAGCTTCTGTAAATGCATGAAATGCCGTCACAAATGACACAAGTCCTCTGTGAGTTTGATGGATTATAAACATCTTACTTCTTTGCCTTATATTAAATGGTCCTTCTGTCTGTTCCACTAGGTACTTGCGTTTATCTAAATATCATTGATATCTCGTAACATGTCATCAAAATAAAAACTAGAATCTCTGCAACTGGTTTACAAGTCAGAAGTCATCAATAACACTTGCCATTTAAAAAAATAAACAATTTAGATTAGTCTAATTAGTGACTGATAATTCGATTCATTTAGGCCTATACATTTTTTTTATGTGAATATGTAATGATCCTTTACACTTTGTGACTTTAATAGTAGATCTATACTTTGGAGTAGACTTGTTGAGCTAAAGTCGGAAGTACACATGTTTGTAAAATGTTTTACATGTTTCGGATGTTCCTTCAGAGTTGAAGATAGTTTACTTCCTAGTCCAAACCTCCCGCAGGACGACGGGGGATGGGAGCGGGCAGGGTTTGAACCCTCGACTGTCGATAAATCCGAACGACAGTCCAGCGCGCAAACCGCACGACCAGGCAGCCATCCAACCGCACGACCAGGCAGCCATCCACATTGAGTTTTACTGTTATCTAGTAATGATCATCTAGTCAAATGTAAAGGGTCTGACTGATCTTCTAGATCTAGTAGTAGAGAGAATCTGTCATATCGTGATCAGTAGGTGGCTGAAGTTTTATAAATCTATTCCATGACAAAAACCCTGGCTAGATTTAGATCTACTGGTCTAGACATCTAGATCTAACTAGAATTAAACTAGAAAACTGAATTAGAGAAGTAGCTTTCTGGATCTAGAACTAGAATCTATATATTACTAATATTAGATCTAGTTGCGTCGAACGCTTAATTTTTGGTTGTTGTTTTTAATAAATGCACATAAAATACATTGTATTTTGGCAATAAAAATACCCAGTTGGTAGTCAAGTAATTCTAATAATTAATTAAAGAATGACTCTATCATTATTTGTTTATTTACATCTGTATCATATGACTTATTATTTAAACTTATTTTAAATCATTCGTCCAAGAAAATCTAGCTCTAGATCTATTTCATTTTAGATTAGGCTATAGTTGTTTTTTTGGGTCATTTTATTTAGGCTACAATATTACCGAGATGAACTTTTTCTGTGTTTCCCACCTGAGATGAACTCCTATTGAAAAAACAGAGCAGGAAGGACTAATCCTCCCGTAGTGCTCTGGCAAGAAACTTAGCCGTCCGGCGTAGTGCCTCATAGCTACCATACAGTTCGAGTGACTGCACAGACAGGTCCCCCCTTAGCTCGCGGAGCTGGGGACACTCGTACAAGACATGCGCCACTGTTTCAGCGCTCTCTCCACAGTGGCGGCATCGGGAGTCAAAGTTCGTTCGGAACCGGGCAAAGTATGCCCCTATAGGACAGTGTTCCGTTCTGCATTGTGCAATGATCGATTGCTCTGACCTCTTCAGTCGCCACCATGGATCGTCGCGATCTGGGTGACGCATGTGCTGCCAGACACTACGTGCTCTATCGGATTCCTCCCAGGACTTTAACCACTTCTCATGAATGAGTGCTCGGATTTGTGCCGTTGCTTGTAAGTACGTGCTTGGTGCTTCGAGGTGTGTGGCTGCCATTGCACCCTCCCTTGCGAGGGCGTCTGCCGTTTCATTGCCCTTCACGCCGCAATGTGAAGGCGCCCACTGCATAAAAACGACAGCTCCAATAGCCCGGCGGATGTTATCTGCGGCGCCGACTGCCTCTTCTATTACGGGTGACCCTCCCCCGCCGCCACCCATAACTAGGAGACTGGAGCGAGAGTCGGTGACCAGCACCACTGTAGTGGCGCTAGTTTCTTTTTGGAGCATTCGGGCCCTAATGGCCTCAAACGCTCTGGTTATCCCTGTAAGTTCGGCATCCATGGAGCATGCAGCGTAGCTGCATGGACCAGAGAGCCTGTCTTGTTCAGTCCGGTCGGGGTATACTATAAGGGCCCCATACCCCGATCTATCGGGGTCCCTCATTACCGACCCATCAGTGTAGCAGAAAATGGCATCCGATGGGTAGGATTTTATTGTTGAATATGCCAAATTTTTTAATGTGGCAGGTGGTAATCGCCTCTTGGTGGCTCCCTCTTGCCCTAAAAGGGACAGATTTATTTGTGGGGCCGGCAATCTCCTCCACGGGGGGCATGTACTAATCCTTCTAATGGGTATTCTGTCGGTGGAGAGTCCAGCTGTTTTTGTCAAATTGGCCGCTATATGGAGGAACGATCGCATTTTGATGCGGTTCCTCTCTCTCCACTGACGCACTAAGATTGAGGTGGGTAGCCTAGAGTCGCCCCTTTTATAGCGCTCGTAGGCCATGAGTACTGCCCTCTCCCTCCTAAGATATAGGGGCGCCACGTTAGTAAATATTTCAGCAGCGTTTGTTGGGCTTGTCCGAAAGGTGCCACTAATGAACCTTAGAGCCTGTGCTTGTACTCGGTCGAGTGATTCGAGGGCAGTCTTGCTAGCGTATACTTAAACTGTATAGCTATATTCGATTTGTGATCTGACTGCCCCGAGGTACAATGTGCGTAGCATGTCAGCTTTGGCACCCCACTTTGTGCTGGCCAGCTTTCTTAGTAACGCTAACTTCTCCGAGGCTTTTCTTTCAACATCCTGGACATGCTGGAGCATTGACAGTTTTCTATCTAGGGTAACCCCTAGATATTTTGGCGTATTTTCACGTAAGAGTCGCAGCCCACCGAGTTGAAGCTCGAATGGAGCCTTGAGAATGTCGATCCCTAGGCTGAACAGGGACCAGGTCGTTTTGGCAACGTTTATCAGAATCTGCCATTTGTCGCAATACGAGGATATGGTTTGGAGGTCTGCTTGAAGTGCCGCCTGAATTTGGTCAGCTTTCTTCCCGGTTGACCAGAGGACAATATCATCAGCATATAGCAGCTTTTTTGACCTTAGTGAGCTGGGCAAATCGTTCAGAAAGGCCATGAAAAGTGTACAGGACAGGGCGGAGCCCTGAGGCAGGCCATTTAGTTGTTGTTTTGGCTTGCTAAGGGAGTGCTGGTATCTTGTACGTGTGCTCCTCCCTGACAGAAAGGATTGTATCCAATTGTATATCTTGCCCCGCACACCCATGGCTCTTAACTTTAGATAGAGGCCTTGCTTCCACACACGGTCGTAAGCCTGTTTTAGGTCTATGAATACTGCGTATGTGCTCTCGGACCTCTGGAACCCATCGGCCACTTCCTGTGCGAATGTTGTGACCTGGTCGATCGGGCTCAAGCCTGCCCTAAAGCCGGCCTGCTCTGGCGCCAGGATACCGGCACTCTCAAAGGACCACACTAGCCGCTCGTTAACCATTCGCTCAGCAACTTTGCCAAGCGTTGAGGTTAGTGAAATGGGTCTGTAGGACTCCACGTTAGTCGCGTCTTTTCCTTTCTTAAGGACTGGTACAATGATAGCACTCTTCCAGGCCCCGGGCAGTCTGGACTCTGCCCAGGTTCGATTCATAAACTCCAGGAGTTTACCTCTTGCAATGCCCCCAAGGTGTTTTACCATCTCGGGGGTAACCTTGTCTGGCCCCGGAGCTTTTCTGTTTTTACACTTTGCAATCGCTCTATCCAGCTCAGCACGACAGAAGGGCGCATTGCACGTTGCTTGGCTTTCAGGCTCATCTGGCTCCCTCTCGAGCCTTTTACGTTCTTTGTTGAGGGCTTTGGACATGGCTGACTTCTTTTCGGGCTTGCTGATTTTAGCAAAATATCGATTCAACAAGCCGGCCATTTTGGTTACCGTAGAGACGGGCCCTCTGGGTGACAATAGAGGGGCAGCCGTCCGCGCTGTGTCTTTGGCCTCTAGGTTTCGCAGAAGACGCCAGGCTTTCGAGGAGTCCCGAAGATCCATCCCGGCGCAGGCAGTGTTCCAATGGTCCGACCGGACTCGTCGGGCCAATTCACTCGTGGCTCTGCAGAGCCGATTGTACTCCCGCCGGATTTCAGGGGTACCCTTCCGTTCAGCAAGTCTCCGGGCTCGCTTACGTCTCAGGACCAGCTTATTCAATTCCTGAGACCACACACGTTTCTGCCTTACGCCGGGGTAAGTCCGCGGGACAAACCTCTTGGCCGCACCCAACATAGCTGCTGTTAATTCGCCGTATATAGTATCGACGTCGCTATCCTCCACTGCTAAATTCATAAGGGCAGTGTCGACTGCTGCCTCGTACGCTGGCCAGTTCGCCTTGGTGTAACTCCACTTCCGCGGAACTTTTGGGGTTACACCACTGGCCTCTGAGAGGGCTATTGTGACTAATATGGGTCTATGGTCGCTCCCAATGTCGTCCAGGACTTGGAATTGTGTGTGAGATTCTAAATTAGCTGTAATTAGGGTAAGGTCAGGCCTAGATTGGCTGCCATTTCCGGTGTGATATAAGGTTGGAGGAGTATGTTTATTTTGCAGACAGAACAAATTAGAGTTATTGAGGAGTTCATGGACTTTATGTCCCGACGAGTCAGTTGAATCATAGCCCCACTGTTGAGACTTTGCGTTGAAGTCTCCTGCGATGACGTTGTGAGAGGTGATATTGGTACAGTCATATTCGAGACTTATTTCGTGCTTGGGAGGGTTGTACAGATTCGTTACCGTGAATTTACGCCCGAGTTTGTGTATTTCGAGGGTGATGGCGTCGGTACGCCCGTGCACTCGTGGACCGGGGACTTGTGTAGCAATCAGATTGTTGCGTACATAAGTTATGATCCCCCGGCAGTCTGTGCATTTGCACTTAAATGCTGTATAACCGGTGATACTGGCATTACGTTTGCCCGTAAGGGTCTCTTGCAATAAAGCCACATCTATAGCCCTCTCGTGGAGGAGTTTTGAGAGCTCTAACACCTTGGGTATTACCCCACAGATGTTAATTTGTAAGATCAGGAGGGATCTAGTGTTAATGGGCCTAGTCCCTGTGGTGGGTTGGGTCCCACTAGTGTCAGTTTGGGATGTTTGGGGGCCGGGGGCTCCCGTCACTATTTCGCTTCCAGTCATATTTGCCTGCCGTGTATCTGAGTCGGCAGGAGGTTGTGGCAGACTTCCATCAACCTTGTTCGGATCGGACCTCCGAAGGAGGTACGAATGCAGTGTTCGTTGAGAAGAGGACTTTGGTGGAGGAATTTTAGCCAATTTTTCACGACCTGACAAATTCCCCTTCATCGAGGTCGCGGGGCGACTAGTAGTGGACTTTTCGTGGCCGGGCCTGACGCCCGCTACCCGGCGCACGGAGCCTGTTCGGGTCTGCTCGTGCCCGCTTTTTCTCGTGTCTGTGCTTATCATGATTGTATGGTTAAGGCCGTTGGCGGCCTTAGTTACTGCTCTAATGCAGCAGCGTGCATGGCCTGCACTTGTGTCGCCACTAAGGACAAGGTAGGAACCTGTCCAAGCAATCACCACCACAGTTTGGCATATAAGTTTCCTGCAAGGCAGGAGTGGGGTGGCACGCGTTTCTCGATATTCCCAGTGTCAGAATTACCATTGGCTGCGGCGGTTTCCTCCACTAGCGCACCAGGGAACGGGCTAGATAGAGCCTAGCTCGCGGACGCCAACCAGTCCGTCCGACGCAGCCCGCTAAGGCCGCGCCAGTCAGTCCAGTCTTTGCCCGAAGAGAGACCCGCGAATCAGCCGAGTCCCAGGAGAACCCGACCAACCCTCGAGTTGGTGTCCAGCGCTATCCGCTTTTCGGAGAACCCGTGGGTCTCTTACTCACCGTTGCCCCGGGGCCCCACAGGGGGGGGGCTGGACATAACCCCTTTGTTTTCCTTTTACACTTGCCGGCTGCTCATACATCAGCGGCAAGCAACCAATACTCTTAGCCACTCCTTATAACGGAATGTTCACCCGACAACCACGATGAGGTGGTACTGGAATTGCCGAGGTGTTTCCCACCAGACGTGTATGCCTATAGCCTAGTCCTTTGGATAATAATACTAATGAAACGATTAGAAATGCGTAGCTTGGAGTGTGAAAACTGTATTAGGCCTCCTATTTTTATTTTTAATTCTTGCAATTTAGTATATCATAACAAATACGCATTTAGCGGAACGGTAGACAGGTCTTTATCCAGATTTAAATAAATAAACCAAACACAGAAACACTGAAAGATTGTATTTTCGGAATTTAGATTCTATTTTTTGGAAAAAAAAGTGACATTTTATAGGAGTTCCATTAGTATAGTTCCATGGTTACCAAGCTTCTTTTCAAGATTCATTCAAGAGAAAAATTGTATTGCTTTAAAAATTAAACACTCAAAACGAAACCATGGATTGAATATTCCTTTTTAATAGGCTTATTCGGTGGAAGCCGCCTCTAAGTTTTTGTGATAACACAAACTCTGTTTATAATCTTGTTTTTGTACAATGAAAGCGGGTGGAGGAAGCCTCAGAGATTTTTTTATAATACAATTTCTGTAATCTTGTGTTTATGCTATGAAAATGGATCTGACTCAGGCTGCTTGTTCAAAGAGTGTTGGACTGGAGAGGATGAACAGAAGCGTACGACTTCTCAGCGGTTTGAACTTTTCTCTCGATATAGAAAGCTAAACAATATCATAGTGGTCAATTATAGCAGCACCATAGTCCTTGCATGACTTTGACCTTTTACACAATTCCTCTGTCATTTTATAGAAACTATTCAAAAAGAAGTAATAACTATCTCAGAAAAGATAATCTCAAAAATAGAAATCTTAGAAATGAGAATTTCAGACATGACAATCTCAGAAATGAGAAGGAAATGAGAATCTCAAAAAGGGACAATTAAGGGAAATGACAATCCCCAAAACACAATTTAAAGAAATTATAATTGAAGAAATGAATATTTTAAAGAGCTAAGTGCGCGTCGAAAAGAGCTAGATTTCATGATGTGGTTTTGGTCTTTCGTAGACACTTCTTGGTCTGGCAGGAGTCCCTAATGAATTTATTGCAAGTCTGGATAATATCAGAAAAAGAATTCCTGACATCAAGTAAGTATTATAGGTAAGTGAAATCTATAATAGGTCAGTAAATTTGTGCTTGTTTTTTTAAAAGTGAGGCGTATTAGTGTTGTATTTAGACTTTTTAATGACCTAACTATCTTGTGCAATCTTCAGTGTATGGGACATGGTGATGGGACTAGCCTGCATAGTAGCTGTCTTCACCATCAAAGGACTTCGTTGCATTAAGTTCAAAGACAATATCAACAAGACCACACCAAAGTACATCTTGTTCGTGCGTCAGACTCTTCATATCTGTGCTTCTGGTGAGTAGATTTTGTTCCAAGTGTTTCATGCATCTAGCATTAAGAGAAAAAAAAAACAAGTGTGTTTCCGTCAGTTTTTTTAGTTTCCCTTTTATCCACCAAGGAAAATACCAAGTTTTACCAAGCCTAGTCATACAAAAAATATCAAGTTTTACCAAGCCTAGTCATACAAAAAATGCCAAGATTAAGGGATACAAAAAATAAAGTCAGAGTTAAATTTTTGCTAAATAGATGTTTTTTTTTTTTTTGTTTAGCATTCTTTTTAAAAAAGTGTGTGTCTGTGTGTGTTGGTTGAAGTACGCTTAGGCAGCACTCAAGTAGCCGTAAAGTAGCAGGCGAGGTGGATGAGTGGTAAATCGCTTTGTTTTCCGAATCTGTGGTCCCGGGATCAAATCTATAGGGCGCCTTTGAGTCCAGCCAGCTCTAACGGGTATCCATTAGTTAGGGAAAAATGAGGGCGGTTGGTCGTTGTAATGGCCACATGGCACCATCACAGAAAAAGATGACTTTTACAGCATCTGCCATATAGAACGCAAGGTCTGAAAGGGGGAACAGTACTTTTTTTCTTTTACAAAGCAGCACTACAATTTAAAAAATGAAAAAAAAATTTATAAAAATAACAACTAAAGCGCACATCTCAATCAACAGACGATAGAATTAACAGACGAACAATGTCAGGGATCGTAAAGCTTTTTTTTTTTTGTCGTTGTAAATTTTAGCTTCTACAGCCATTGTTGTGATTCTGGCTTCCATCACTCTGTATATTCTGGAGTTAAATGACATCAAGGCTTTAACACCGACTGGCTACATCAAACCTGGACTGCCAGAGTTTCTCCCCCCAAGTTTCAGCATCCACAACGGCAACTACACCATGAGCACATCAGAAATGTTTGCGGTTTGACTTTTTTGTTGTTCTTACTTTTACTTTTACATAGACATTTAAAATGCTAACAAAATAAATTGGTGCGTATTCTAAAAATATGTTGGTAAACTTGGACACATCGAATGAGAGGCAGTAACCACTTGGCTACCTCAGAGGCTCAGGTTTAATTCCGAATGAGACTTTATTTTTTTTATATCAAAGTTTTATTCAAGCTGAGTTGTTTTATTAAGTGCTTAAGGCCAAAGTGTAACTATTAAATCTACAAGATACTCTCTCTCCAGATTCTCTTTCTCCAGATAGCCTCTCTACAGATACTCTGTCTTCATACTGTCCACAGACACGCTAAAGTAACGACAGACCCGCTATACAGAGATATTCAAAAATAACATTCTTTGTTTTTTGTACTCATTTAGCCTATAAATAACCTAAATGTAGACAATTTTTGAAACATTAATAAATTAAGTACAATATTTTAATTTACTTTAATATTCTTTCTTGAAGCCTTAACATAAAATATTACAATCCTGTCAATTTATATTTATTTCATGTTTGTACGTAAAGTTGAAGCTGGCTAAACCACTGAGAAATACAGTCTATTGCGAAAGGATTAGTTCTTTAGTAATTTTTTTACTTTTGTAAGATGTCAATAGAATAGAATTAAAACGATAATAGTCTATGCAGAATACAAATTTAGAAGTGAATTACAATTTTATGTGTTAATTAACTGCATTAATCACTTCAGAACTTAGCTTCAGGGATTATTGTAACGCCATTCATAGCGTTTATTGAAGCGATGGCCATTGGAAAATATTTTGGTAAATATAGAATATATTTGTTGTACTAAAATTATATTAGAAAAGTGGTAAAATAGTAGTAACAACTTACTACTCACGTGAATTCAATTTTCCTTTATAAGGCTTCTCTTATTGAAATATTGTTTTCGTACATCAGCTCGCGTCAACCGGTACAAACTGGACCCGAGTCAAGAGTTGCTAAGCTACGGCGTCGCCAACGTTCTGACCTCGTTCTTTCAAGGTTATCCAATAACTGGGACATTTGCAAGGTGAGTGCCATCACGATAGCTTATACATTAAAGGTGGCGACCATCGGCTGTCATGTCTTCTATTAGGTCACCGCAAAGAATGTCTTCTGGCAGTCTGCCTTGTGGTAGCTGGTCAAAATGTGCACCTGATACAGAACAAATTTCGGTAACAGCTTCGACCCACATCTCTATCCACTCACTCAATCATGTCTTTGTCCAAACGTTTTCTTGTGTTAAGAAGTTTTCTTGAATATTTTAAATTTTATTCTGCTCCATTTATATTGTATCATAGCTGTTTAAAAAAAATAATAATTCGTAAATAGCTTTAAATGTCATATATTGAGAAGTCAAGAATGTTTGGGCGCCTATCAAATCTGCTGCCTTTTTTTTCTTATTGGGAATGTTGTTGGGATACTGAATATTTAGGGTACGAAACCAACTTTCCGTAATGAATTGTGGTCGTTAGCATAGGTTCTACTTATTGTGTAACTTAGTTACACGCTATATAAATATTATATAAATAATATATAAATAATATGCTATGAGAGAGATAGCTGCTGTGTTACACGAGCCTGATTCAAGAGACCGAATGAAACTGTAGTTCATGGAGAATGACCAATTATATAAAAAAAAAGACACATTCCTTAATAAATAAGTATATCTTGTCTTTTTGTCCTTCACCTAAAACACGGTGGTCTGACCAATAGGGTAGGAGACTTAAATGTTTTAATGATTACATCGCTTCTGGCTGGGAATAGAATGTACATCTATATGATATGCTCTAAAATCAAAAGCACTATTGCCAACTAAACATGTCTATACATACGTATAGCTTTGAATTTAGATATGATGGTATGTCTGTCTCATATATAAGACACGAGTACTTGGTCCTCAGATGGTAAGATATTTTAATCTAATCTAACCAAAAGTTATTCAACTGTACAGAACGGCCATCAACTCCCAGTGTGGGGTCAAGACGACCCTGGGCTGCACTTTCACCGGCGTCATAGTCATCATTGGTCTTGCTTTCATGACGCCTATCTTCTACTACATCCCGAAGTGTGCCCTGGCTGGGGTCATCGTAGCGGCCGTATTGACCATGGTGGACATTCGGACATTTGTAGCCTTATACAAAGCGAACAGTTAGTAGATTTTTAAAGTATAATTAAAATACTTACAAATGCTTTTATCCCAAAATAGTTATCTTTGCTGTATATTTTTTTATTATATTAATATTTTAAATTTGTCATAGAAAAAGTAGATCATCCTACTGCATGGGTCAAGGGTCACTAGTTAGTGTAGAAAAGAAAGAAGGCGGGTTAAGGATTTGTCTAGAGTCGAGACCCTATAGACCTCAACACAACACATACACTTACTATCACAATTATCTTTGTTTATTGATGTGTAATTCTGTCAAAGCATACAATGCCTCTTTTTCTAAAGACTGATTTAGGGAAAACACCCAATGAATTTGTATTGGGATGTGTGTCCTTCAGTAAGTTTAAATCTCAACAACTAAAAGCGAGATTGGAAACTTGTATCTTGCTATATAAAATGCAAGATTTACTCGGAGTCTACTGAACGCAAACATTTTTTATTTCAAAACACTAAATATCTAAGCTCTTTAAAAAAAAACATTTTGAAAACACGATAAAGTAACTCTTGTATAGAAATACTTCTTCAATATTGTATATATTGAGACTGTAACATAAAGAAGCTGTTTTTTTTTCAACATGTATAGGTATAATAGCAAAACTAATACATTAATTTCAAATTCATATTGTAAACAATACTTTATAAAAAAAATTAAAATAAACGTAACAATGTTGCCCCTAGCTTTAGTAAATACATTTCGTCTTCCGAAAGGATGCACTTTTATTTATATAATTAATAAACTAAGTAATAACTTTTGTATACATACAAAGATATACCAACTTTCAAACAAAACTCAATTTCTTGGGACACATCAGTTGTACATTACGAGTATAATGTACCATATGGGCAGCATCTAACTGTTATGTGTATAATAACAACATCCTTAATTACCGTATTATTGAATGTATCTGATTCTCACTCATTTTCTATTTTAATTCATTGACAAATCTTCATATCTCAGAAATTGATGTTTTCCCATACCTGGTAACATTTGCTTCGACGTTGCTGATAGGAGTTCAGGTAATTTAGTATCTGAAAATCCAAATCTTTAGAAGAAATATAAATAAATAAAAGATCACTGACGAAGATATCTAAAATATAAATATAAGCTGTCATTTTGCCAAATGTGGATATCCTGAATATATATATATGTATAGTTATATATACATATATATATATATATATATATATATATATATATATATATAAATTAATATATAGAGTCTTTCTTGAAAGAAGCTATGTTAGTGATATTAATATTATTACCCACCCAAGTAGTTAGATGGGATTTGAAGGCTTGATAGGATTTGAAGGCTAACTCTTTGATTTTGTAATGTTGTCATGTCATGGTTAGCTAATGCCAACTGGTGTCATGTCATGGTTAGCTAATGCCAACTGGTGTCATGTCATGTTTAGCTAATGCCAACTGGTGTCATGTCATGGTTAGCTAATGCCAACTGGTGTCATGTCATGGTTAGCTAATGCCAACTGGTGTCATGTCATGGTTAGCTAATGCCAACTGGTGTCATGTCATGGTTAGCTAATGCCATCTGGTCTCTGTTGTTGTATTTCAGTGGGGAATATTTGTTGGTGTCGGCGTGTCTTTGCTGATTTTGTTGTATCCAATTGCAAGGCCAAAGTTACTGGTAGGTGAAATCTTGTTGTTTTAAGTTAGATCAAAGGCAAACTATTTGTCCAATGGTTGAAGTAATAAGTCCATTATAAATAGAATGTTGTATTAGATCACTCGTTTGTTGTCTTGCAAACACCAACACCAACAGGTCAGACTGAACTTGGACATCATTGTGTTACGTAAACCCACGCTTGTATGCGCATGAAGCATTACCAATTTTATTTTGAGGACAATTACCCGTAAAGGGACGCCTTCATTGGTCGGATTATATCGACCGAGATGAACAAACTTGAAACACTCAGTCCGCCTCTATGATTATCCATCATTATAGTTTCAGATGGAAGTAAATATTCATGAGTTATTAGGAGCTAAATACTCGCGTTGACAAAAAGTCGTCAGCTTCCTAAATGAAAGAAATGTCTTTGAAACCAAAACAACTTTTGTGTGTACTTGTTTTAGGCACGTGTTAAAGACAAGAAAAACATTTGTGTGTGTGTTTGTGTGTGTTGACTTTTGAAACGATACTCTCTTTCTACAACTTGTAGAGCGATTCGTTGTCTCTGAATCAATGAATGTGTTGTTTTTTTTACTCCGCCTCATTCTCCCTCCCCCCCACACACAAGGTTAAGTAAATAAATCGATCTACTATACTTTATTATATCCCAATATTAGCCCTGGAGATCTAGATGCCCAAAATGTTCTTGGACATTAATTTATTCAACTCTTGAAATAATATCCGAAGACATAAAGTCTAGAAAAAAAATATTTTCTAGGTCTCTAGCCAAATTGATTTCTTTTCATAGAGAACGTTCCCAGTGTGGCCCTAGTGATTCTTTTCCCAACGACATCCATCAGCTGTCTAGGTCTAATTGCTTGGAAAATCTTTAGAGCCGTTTTTGAGAAAGTGTTCAGGTTTCCCCCACCCACCCAGTAGTTTCCACGACGGTACGAGTTGATTAGTGGTATTGTAATAATAACAACGCTTTGAAAACGACAGCTAATATTGCGTATGACACAGAAGATAATTTTGTCATTTTTTTGTTTCCAAATTTTCACTTATACGTAATAAATTATTTTATTTGGAATCAATTTCTTCTATATGTTGAAGTAACATATCAAACTAAATATTCAATGTTGTATTTGTCATTAAAAAGTTAAAAAAAATAATTGACAGTATAGGAGTGGGATCCACGACTTTTTTTGCGTTATTAAAGCGACGCTCTATCAACTTCGCGAAAAGTGTTAGAAATTTTCACTTGAAATAAATGACTCCTTTTTTTTTTCGAATCTCGACCAAACTCCAACTTTCACTTTTTTTTTTTTTTCATTTCGCATTTCCACCCATAAAGAAAGTGTACACTAGTAGTAATGATAAAAAAAAAATGTTTTATCGTGTTTCAGTTTTCCTCAGTTCAGGGCTTCATGGTAGTGACACCAACGAGTGGTTTAACCTTCCCCAGTGCTGAATATCTGGAGATTAAAGCTTTAGACAAGGCTTTAGATGGTAATGTAGACATAGCAACTGTGTATGTGTAGGAGTGTGTGCATAAGTGTTTTGTCAACGTCTGGTAAGACATTCTATCAAAATCAAATTAACCAACTCAAACACCACATTATTGTTGTACCCTCTCGTATATGTCAGTTTGATCTTAAATTTCACTATTAACCCTTTAATAATAGGTAATGAGGTGTTTAAAAAAACTATCACTAGATTCTACAAGAATGGGTGCACTATAGAAAACATCTAAAGCTCCTTGAACCCTTCAATCAAAGCTGCCTACGCACCATAATGGGCATACTTTGGCCGGACTTACCTACAATTAGCCATCTCCTGCTGGAGGTTGGTGTGGACAGTATAGAAGCACTACTTACCATTCGAATTTGCGCTGGGTCGGACGCTTATCCCATAGGGGGAGGGGGGCGACTGCCGAAACGGATCTTTTTTTGGCTAGCTTAAAAGAGGTCGGCGTAACAGAGGTGCCTCCGTAAGCGCTATAAAGATTACCTCAGGCGCCATTTCGCCCACACTGGCATAGAAGAAGGTAGCTGGCAGCCCCTGAAAGAAAGTTGAAACGCCCACCCGCAGGACACGTAATTAAATCTCATAGGAATGCTCTTGCAGAAAACAGACACAGAAGCCGTAAGGAAAAACTTAAACTCACGCCTGTAGGACAACAGGTTGAGATTCTATAAATATAAAGAAATTAACAATAAGCGTCTTCACTTTCTCATAAGTTTATCTTCGCGTTATAGTATTAAAACAGTCAAAAGACTCTCAATTCAATGAGATAAGCTTGATACAGATAATAAGCGGGTCCGAGGACATGCCTTCTTAGGTAATATTGAGTATACGTGTGTTCCTCTTCCCAGGCTTCCGATTAGCGTGCGCCAGGAGTTGATCAAAATAAATTTGTTTTAATTTGTCAACTAAATTATGCTGAAAGATAATGTCTTGTACATAAATAAAAAGAAAGTATCCTATGCATTCAATAATTTTATTATGCATCTTGGCATTATTTCAGTCGACAAGCCAAGTCACGTGATATTAAATATGGAGCACTTGTCATTCATGGATTTCTCTGGGATTCAGGCCATTAAATCTTTACTGGTTGAGTGTGAGGTCAATGAAATAAAACTAATCCTAGCCCAGGGTCAGGTCTGTGATCTTCTTACCTCTAGTTCTTGTATTTTTGAGTCTCTACATTTGAGCGCATAAAACCATTTATACAATGTTCTTCTACTGTATTCTATATAAATATCATTTCCTTGTTTGTACCGTAAATATTTCAAAATTTAGAGCACTAAAAACCACCCCACAATAAACATCTAGTTCTGGTTACTATATATTATTCTATTGACAGAAACGAGTCAGAAGACAACTTCAGTTAGCTCAAATCACCAACTTGATCATTGTTCAGACAGTTCAAGAGGCTATCCATAAGTTTACAATGGAAATGTCTTTAGGTTTGTACTTGATTTGCAAATGTTTATACTTAGGTAAATCACGGTAATCTGCTCTTTCATTCAACATTATGATTCAGTAAGAGAGAAAAAAGTAGAGAAAATGATGTAGCGAAATGTAGGGGCATTATAATGAAACCTATAGAAAAAATTAAAAGATAAAAAGAACAGCATTTGGAACGAATTTTGAAATTGACAAAGTAACAATTTCAATGACTCTTCATCTAAAGTTACCAGCTTAATAGAAACTTATAGTGCGATAGATCTTACAAAAAGAGTTTATTGTAACGTGTCAAGTGCACAGAAAACAAAACAACGTATTATACGCTTTTAAAACTGCATAGAATCTTCATCCCAACTTCAACGTACGCGAGACATGGCATGCCGAAATTGAGAAAAGACTAAATGTGGCTCAACAAAAATGGCTAAGACAGATTTCAGTAGTCAGTTATAGAAATGGTGTCTCAAACAAAGAAATCCAATGCCGAACTGTGAGTCGACCACTTAAAGAGGATGTGACCGAGCTACGCATGAGGTTTGCTGGACATGTCCTACGACAGAATGAATTCCGCATACCAAGAGTTGCGATGAATGGAGGCCAATACGAGGAAAACGCAAACAGGGACGTCCTCGTATAACCTGGCGCCACATTGTCAAGTAGAACCCTAGAGCAGTGGACACCAGCTGGGAAGAGACTTCAGACATTGCCAGTCATAGATCTTTGTGTAGACAGCTTGCCGCTAAATGCGCCGAACAGCGCTGGATGATCTAATTGTAAGTAAAAAATGCATAACTTTGTAACAATAATGTTTTCTGTACACCGGTAACATAAGAGAATCCATATGTGGAATTCCTATAAAACATTGCTAACTATAATCACAGAACTACTCAATTTGAAACTAAATTGTCACGTCAAACTAAAAAGTGTGCGTTATTGTTGTTTAATGACTTTTGATTGTCTTTCTCTACAGATGAGAGCGGTGATTGTGGCGATCATTACGTCGTACGTTCTTGTATGACACGTTTATAAGAGATCTGGTCCAATAAGAAATCAACCAACAGTATATTCAGAAAGATAATATTAGAATGATGTGATGCCAGAAAGATATTGTTATAAATCGGGAATAATTTTAATCGATTTTAATCGGGGGAAGAGGAATATTGAATATCCTGACCAGGTTTTTTGTTTCAATTTTAAGCTGTTTTTGACTTGGGTTTGATTGCCATGACTACGGCCGCTTTGCTAGTTCTCATTAACACTTGAAAAACATCTGTTTGTTTTCTTCTTCGCTTTGATTCACGTTGAAATAAAAGACTGCTAGGAAGTAAGGAAGAACATCTGGACATTCATAGAGATCTGTCCTCACGTAAACTGTCCTAGTGGTGAAGCTGTTAGGTGCTGGCTGACACTCAAACATATATACAAATCTCAACTAATGGACAGGTTTTCAACTTCTCTACCTGCCGGAGAGCCAGTGGCTACTTACAATGAGGAGAATGTAAAGTATTATATTATTTCATCTTGCACAACTCTGTACAGTAGTCGAGTTAGTCAACCGTGACACGTATTGCTCTACTTGCCTCCCTTTCCATTTCGTCCTCCCCGACCCCCCCCCCCCACCATCCAACTTTGGTGGCGCTGCGCCTATCACTAGACACTGCCTCGCAGAAACACTTCTGGTCAAGTCAGTGCAAACAGAAAAAATAGTGTTCAAGAATGTACTACACACACGGACGACTTAGACGCGCACGCATAGAAACTTACATAGATACAAACTTACATAGATACATATATACATACATACATACAAAGATACAAATTTACATACATACATACATACATACATACATAGATACAAACATAGATACAAACTTACATAGATACATACATACAAACAAACTTACATAGATACAAACTTACATAGATACATATATGCATACATAGATACACACATACATAGATACAAACTTACATAGATACATACATACATACATAGATACATACATACATACATAGATACATATATACATAGATACATACATACATAGATACAAACATAGATACAAACTTACATAGATACATACATACATACAAACTTACATAGATACAAACTTACATAGATACAAACTTACATAGATACAAACTTACATAGGTACAAACATACATAGATACAAACTTACATAGATACATACATACATACAAACTTACATAGATACATACATACATACAAACTTACATAGATACAAACTTAGATACATATATACAAACTTACATAAATACAAACATACATACATAGATACAAACTTACATAGATACATATATACAAACTTACATACATACATACAAACTTACATAGATACAAACTTACGTAGATACAAACTTACATAGATACATATATACATAGATAAAAACTTACATAGATACATACATACATAGATACAAACTTACATAGATACATACATACTTACAAACTTAGTACATATATACAAACTTACATATATACATACATACATATATACAAACTTACATACATACATACATACAAACATACAAGCTTACATAGATACAAACTTACGTAGATACAAACTTACATAGATACATATATAGATACATACATACATACATATATACATAGATACATATATACATAGATACGTATATACATAGATACATATATACATAGATACAAACATACATACATACATACATACAAACTTACATAGATACATATATACAAACTTACATACATACAAATTTACATAGATACAAACTTACATAGATACATATATGCATACATAGATACATAGATACATACATACATAGTTACAAACATACATAGATACATACATACATACAAACTTACATACATACAAACTTAGATACATATATACAAACTTACATAAATACAAACATACATACATAGATACAAACTTACATAGATACATATATACAAACTTACATACATACATACAAACTTACATAGATACAAACTTACGTAGATACAAACTTACATAGATACATATATACATAGATAAAAACTTACATAGATACATACATACATAGATACAAACTTACATAGATACATACATACTTACAAACTTAGTACATATATACAAACTTACATATATACATACATACATATATACAAACTTACATACATACATACATACAAACATACAAGCTTACATAGATACAAACTTACGTAGATACAAACTTACATAGATACATATATAGATACATACATACATACATATATACATAGATACATATATACATAGATACGTATATACATAGATACATATATACATAGATACAAACATACATACATACATACATACAAACTTACATAGATACATATATACAAACTTACATACATACAAATTTACATAGATACAAACTTACATAGATACATATATGCATACATAGATACATAGATACATACATACATAGTTACAAACATACATAGATACATACATACATACAAACTTACATACATACAAACTTACATAGATACAAACTTACATAGATACATATATACATAGATACAAACTTACATAGTTACATACTTACACAGATACAAACTTACATAGATACATATGTACATACATACATAGATAGAAACTTACATAGATAGAAACTTACATAGATACAAACTTACATAGATACATATGTACATACATACATAGATAGAAACTTACATAGATAGAAACTTACATAGATACAAACTTACATAGATACATACATACATACAAACTTACATATATACAAACTTAAATAGATACATATATACAAACTTACATAGATACTTACATACATACATCCAGACTTACATAGATACAAATTTACAAAGATACAAACTTACATAGAAACATATTTACATAGATACAGACTTACATAGATACATACACACATACATACATACTTACATACTTACATAGATACAAACTTACATAGATACATATATCCAAACTTACATTGATACGAACTTACGTAGATACAAACTTACATAGATACAAACTTACATAGATACAAACTTACATAGATACAAACTTACATAGATACATATATACATAGATACAAACTTACATAGATACAAACTTACATTAATACAAACTTACATAGATACAAACTTACATAGATACATACATACATACATAGAACGTTATGGCTAGAGCTAAATTTAGACAAGGGGACATAACTGTATTGTTTTGTTCGTGTTATAGGGAAGAAGTTTTTCCTAAAAGGGGAGAGACAATTTATCAAGCAGGGGGAAAATATGGACGAACAATCTATATATAAGGTAGGCAGTGTGCGTTCTGTAAGTCAGTGTGGTTTCCGGGCAGGTAGAGGCACATCGGACATGATTTTTTGTTTTGTATCTAATGCAGGAAACAGAAAATGGACTTGTACAGCTGCATTCATCAATTTCACCAAAGCATTTCGCAGAGTGAATAGCCTTTACTCATATTACAAAGGCGTTTAGCTCGGCTCGGATGTCCTCCAAGATTCATGACTATTCTGAAGCAGTTGGTACAAATGCTCCTTCTTCCATAGCGCTATTAGAGCATGTAATGGGTGGCCTGAGCTAGCCAGGAAAACCAGTGTCTTGGCAGAATTTAGATCATTCGTCTATGACTAAATGCATGACGCGTAGGACGTAATCATCTTCTTTTTTGAAGTAACGTCTGTATTGTATAAGATACGTTAAAAAGCTCAAATCAGATACAACAGTGACTTATCAGCTCATTTCTCTATCGAAAATAGTTTTAAGCAAGGTTGCGTACTTGCACCAACACTCTTTGCAATATTCTTTGGAGCTATGCTAAATAAAAGGCCATCTCCTTCCCTAATGCTATTAGAGCAAGCAATAATTACCTTAACGTATTAGTCCTTTCAAGAACGCGATAGTCATTCCAAAACCAATGTTGGCTCTAAATCTAAGTCTAGTAATCAAGCCAAATTTATGTTTATTTATTTTTTACTGTGAAAAATTATAACGGTCAAACTAGAGTTTTCCCCATGTGGCCAAAGAGCTAGTAATCCTTTTCTCAGCGATATACATCAACTGTTAAGTTTCTAGGAAAATCGTAAGAACCATCCCTTGAGGCTCCACGAAGTACTGACTTAGATAGAGATATTGCAAAAAATATGGACAATACTAGTCAAACTTAGTTTGGACCAATAAAATTATCTTATCTTAAGAATCAAGGCTTCATACTCAGGAATACACAATGATAGAGGTACATTACTAATTCCAAACGCTAGAACAAATTCGTACAAGTTCTCCTTCTTCCCTAGTGTCATTAGAGAGTGAAATGGGTTGCCTGAATCAGCCAGGAAAACTAACGACTTAGCAGTCATTGATTAACATGCATGACTAGATTGACACATGAAATCCGTAGGACGTAATTGTCTTTTTTTTTAGTAATGTCTGTAACATATAAAATAAGATACGGATCATTGCTTTAGTTTTATTACTTTGGGGATATACATATATATTATTTGATATCAAACCTTTAAAATTCTTGTATATAACCGTAATGTGATGTTCAAATGTGACGTAAATCTGATGACGTACACAGCACACGTGTACTGCCATGTGTACAGACGTCAACGTCCCAAGCTACAGTCGGTCGGGTTTGTTGCAGATTTAATTTTGTAATATCACTTATGGTGAAGGTTGCATAGATATTCCTCGCTTAACCCCCAGTAACTGTGTCATATTTTGATAGTGGAATAGTAACGATTTCCACAACCACACATTTGTCTCATATTAAAATGTACCGAGAACCTAATCACCTGCTCTGAGTTATTAACCAAATGTATGACTTTATATAGAGGTGAATTCAGGTATCTTCTTACCAAAGCTTCTATGGCCTCACTCTGTCTGTTTATCTATCTGGTACAATATATACATCTCCTGCACCTATTCTTGGATCAAGTCAAAATGTCACACAAAAAAATGAATCAATCGAAACAAAAATTAGTTAATTAACTATTAGTAATTAAATAATTTTGTTTGAAAAATAAATTCTACTTGTTGATAGATGTGGCTGTATATGTGGAGTTATTCACCGTTAATACGTTTTGTACAATTATTCGCTGTCGATGACAATGCATGAATCAATAAAAAAATTTAACCAATTAGTTAATCACTTATTGGTATTTAATTAATATTGTTTTATATAGAAAAAGTAATTCGTTCCTGTAGTATTGAGATATATGGTAATTGTTTTGCGATTCTTCACCTTAAATAAGATTAGATTTTTAAATTTTTCGCCAATGTCAAGAAATGTCACTAAGCCTCTCTAGCAATGCTACACCATAAAACTAGTTGTATTGTATTTTAAAAGAGCTACTCTACCTGAAATGCACCCATTCAGATATATTTTCCTTTGTAAAGGGTTCAGCGAGCAGCAAAAGGGAGGGATGCTATTACATTTTAGGGGTTGGAAAAATGTACAAATGTGTTGGGTTTTTTTAAAAGGGGGGGGGGGGGCAGAAGACTGGACTAGATACATTTCTCTCGTCATGGTTTAACTGTGTTGATTTTGTTTTTAGAATTGAATTTAACTTTAAATTTCATTGCCTGATGGATTTAAAATCAATGTTGGAATTGGAAACAGCACAAAATATAGTTCTACATCTTTTAATATTGTCCATTGTCATAAAGTTCTATGTCTTGAAAGAACTATTATTGAGAAGCCTATAGATGTGTTACTAAAACATCACTGAGGCTCGACACTAGTTATTCACTACAACATTAGTGAGACTTCACGCTAGTTATTCACTTCAACACTAGTGAGTAATTTAAGGCCATATCACATACACTTCCTTTTATCGTGGGCGTTGGAGGAAGATAGCTGCAGGACTGTTGTAACCGAAATTCACGAAACAGAAACAGCATATTTATTTCAGTATTCATATACTATATTAAAGCTTTAGCACCCCACACACACCAATATCATAGGCAGTACACACAACATGTAGTTAGTAAATGATAATAACACATCTAATAATGTACTGTGAATAAAAAAACGCATAACACTGTAGAGTACCATAATAGAATAATAAACCAACTAAATAAACAATGCGTCACTGTACTGAGCCAATCAGGGGCTGGGACACACTGTACGCAGGTAGAGACTAAATATGCGCTATTTACAGTAGCAAAGCTTAAAGAGGCGACAAATAACTTTATTTATTTTACCACTTTTCTTGTAAATCAATTTACAATTTATTCTTTTGTTTTTAACGAAACAAAAACAACATAAAATATATGTGTAACTGTCAGTGATTTCTCCAAACTAGCGAATTTTATATCTTGTACTAAAAAGAAATGTATGTGGTAAGGATGCATGATAATAAAGTGACTGAATGATGTAGGAGGTAAGCAGAGGATCTAGAGTAATGGAGAAGGTAAGCAGAGGACCTCGAGTAATGGAGGAGGGTATGCAGAGGACCTCGAGTAATGGAGGAGGTAAGCAGAGGATCTCGAGTAATTTAGGAGGTAAGAAGAGGACCTCGAATAATGGAGAACGTAAGCAGAGGACCTCGAGTAATGGAGGAGGTAAGCAGAGGACCTCGGGTAATGGAGGAGGTAAGCAGAGGACCCCGAGCAATGGAGGAAGCTCGAGTTTGTTTTGAGAGTGAGAGAAATCCCTGCACCACTTCTTAATAAGCAAACTTAATATTAAGACTAAGACTGCTTTATTGATCTTTCTGGAAATTTGTCGTGATTACAAGAACTCTTTTTCTCAAAGTAAAACAACAACAACAACAACCAAACATTCACATCAATAGAAGAGACAGTTAACAGTTCATCTTGGGACTACCCAAACACGTCGTGATCTTTGTCACTTCTCCCTTAGTCAATGAGTACGGTAAAGAAGGAACGAGTCTCTGTTCTAGTCTTGATTGACAGAAGTCGCCCACTTCGCTACGACTTGACGTAGTTATGATGTAGCGGGTAGCTGGTGACTTCCTAGATTATCCTTATCTTATCTTATCTTATCTTATATAATACAGTTTGCGAAGACATTTTTGTTCAAAAGTTCATGTAAATTTGGAGGCATTGGGAGTGTAGTTGTTTTTTTTTATGCTCTTTTTATTATGTTGTCAAACCGGCGCAACAGTTTACATGAAATGTTTGCCTTGCCAAAAAAGTATTCCATAAGAAAGCAGGTTTTTTTTTTTTTAAATTAGCCAAAATCTTCTTATGTAGTTTAAAATTGTTAAATTTATATAGAAAACATAACCGTTGTTCGATTTTCTTTGCCAGAGTTTCAAGTTGGTCTTCCAACGAAAGTTTGTTGTCTACAATGACACTCATATAGAGTTTACTGGTTGTGTCCGTATATTGTTTATCCGCAATTCATGTATCCGTTGGAGCCGCGGTAGCTTCCGAGCCTGGTTTCCCGGGTTTGAATCCTGGTGAGGCTGGGATATTTAATTCGGGATCATTGGGCGCCTTTGAGTACACCCAGCTCTACTGGCTACATGACATTAGTGGGGGAAAAGTGAAGGCGTTTGGTCTTTGTGTTGTTAACCGTAGGCTACAGAAACAGAGGGCCTTTACATCCTCTGCCCTATAGACCGCAAGGTCTGAAAGGGGATCAATTGTTTGTTTCTTCTGACATCTAGTCGCGGAGTTCTTCATGTTTTGTGACAGTCAGTTCTAAAAAGTTTGTAAAGTCTTCTATGGAGATAATTGAATTTTACCGAGCCATAGAGTCTTCTTATGTCATTGCTCTAAAGAGTGTACATTAGTTAGGAATCTTGAAAGGTATTTCTCATCGAACTGTCCGTTATTACTGAACTATTTTAACTGAACATTGTTCCTCTTTTGCTAGAAGTTATCTGGACACAGATTTTTTTTTTCGTGATCAAATTTGGAAAAATGTGGTACCTTGGTCTCACACAGACATTCATTACATTATACAAAGCTTCCATCAACTCTGTCGGTCTGTCCGTCTGTCTGTTTTGGGTAGATTCTTTTACACGTTTTGTCTCCCACTTCCTTGTCAAGTTGAAATTTTGCTCAATTATTCACAGTTAAAAACAATAATCAATAAAAAGATAAGACCAGAGCGCTCTGTAAGAGTACTTTTTAAAAAAAAAAACTCTCTCATTCTGTCTAAATCTCTTTCTCTCTCTCTCTCTCTCTCTCTCTCTCTCACACACACACAGTATATATGTAATGTGTTTGTGTGCGCGCGATTTTTTCCCCTCATAGCTATAGCTGTATGGTCAATACCTTCTAGTACTTTGGGCCTGTTTTGAATGAAAATGCATCGCACCACTAATTAAAAGCAAAGTCTTGAAACATAAAGAATAATTTAGTGTATAAAAAATAAATACTAAAATATGTACAGTCATTTTCGGTGTCCACAATATAAAAGATGGATCGTCCAAAATACTATACGGACTCCTATAATAGGTTTGTGCTAAGAAGTAATGATTTTAAATTCTAAAGGACTTTTATTAATTCACACACTAGTCAAATTAACATTTCTATTTTTTTTTGTCAACTATAATTTTTTTATTTAAAAAAAAAGAATCACGCATATTAAGTCGGTTTCAATAATAGAGGAGACAGACGGACAGACAAATGACATAACAAAAATGGTGCTTTCTTTCGTTTAAGAAGCTAAAACAAAAGAGATAAAGCCAGATTGACACATGTGACTGAAAGCAAGAAATTTACTCGTGCGAAACAAAAACAAACAAAAACCGATCAAGTTTAGAACGAATCAATATGGAAGAATTCCAAAGTCACAATCCATTTTTGTATAGCATAAAGAGTAAGCATAGTCAAAACACTTGTAGTCAGACTAATTTCATGTTCATTTAAATGAATCTCATAACAACATTAATTTCATAAAGTTATAATTATAGCTAATTATTAATAATGAGTTAAAATACAGCATTGTAATCACATTTCTCCCGTGGTGACACTACAACGATGTGTATGTATTTTCATTACAGAATAATCTCTAACACAGGGAAGTCAAATATCATTTTAGCGGCCTCCGAAAGGGGAAAAGACGCTATTAGTTTTGTGTGAAATGTCTGTCCGTCCTCCGTTCCGTTTAGATATCGTAAACAAGAAAAGATAGCGAAAATCCGACATCACAACATTTTAGTACATTCAAAGTTCTGATGCAACGGCTACTTTTTTCTTTTCTAAAAGCGAAAAATCTAATTTTTAAATCACTTATGCAAGCAGTTTTTTTTATAAAAATACACCACTTTTACAACTTTTACGTTATGTAAGTTCTTTCCTACTAACTACTACATTTACATTTGTATTGCTACGTTATGTAAGTTCTTTCCTACTAACTACTACATTTACATTTGTATTGCTACGTTATGTAAGTTCTTTCCTACTAACTACTACATTTACATTTGTATTGCTACGTTATGTAAGTTCTGTCCTACTAACTACTACATTTACATTTGTATTGCTACGTTATGTAAGTTCTTTCCAACTAACTACTACATTTACGTTTGTATTGCTACGTTATGTAAGTTCTTTCCTACTAACTACTACATTTACATTTGTATTGCTACGTTATGTAAGTTCTGTCCTACTAACTACTACATTTACATTTGTATTGCTACGTTATGTAAGTTCTTTCCTACTAACTACTACATTTACATTTGTATTGCTACGTTATGTAAGTTCTGTCCTACTTACTAATACATTTACGTTTGTATTGCTACGTTATGTAAGTTCTGTCCTACTTACTACTACATTTACATTTGTATTGCTACGTTATGTAAGTTCTTTCCTACTAACTACTACATTTACATTTGTATTGCTACGTTATGTAAGTTCTGTCCTACTTACTAATACATTTACGTTTGTATTGCTACGTTATGTAAGTTCTTTCCTACTAACTACTACATTTACATTTGTATTGCTACGTTATGTAAGTTCTGTCCTACTAACTACTACATTTACATTTGTATGGCTACGTTATGTAAGTTATGTCCTACTAACTACTACATTTACGTTTGTATTGCTACGTTATGTAAGTTCTGTCCTACTTACTACTACATTTACGTTTGTATTGCTACGTTATGTAAGTTCTGTCCTACTTACTACTACATTTACGTTTGTATTGCTACGTTATTTAAGTTATGTCCTACTTACTACTACATTTACGTTTGTATTGCTACGTTGAGTAATCTCTGTCCTACTAACTACTACATTTACGTTTGTATTGCTACGTTATGTAAGTTATGTCCTACTAACTACTACATTTACGTTTGTATTGCTACGTTTTTTAAGTTATGTCCTACTTACTACTACATTTACATTTGTATTGCTACGTTGAGTAATCTCTGTCCTACTAACTACTACATTTACGTTTGTATTGCTACGTTATGTAAGTTATGTCCTACTAACTACTACATTTACGTTTGTATTGCTACGTTATGTAAGTTATGTCCTACTAACTACTACATTTACGTTTGTATTGCTACGTTATGTAAGTTCTTTCCTACTTACTACTACATTTACGTTTGTATTGCTACGTTGAGTAATTTCTGTCCTACTTACTACTACATTAACCCCCCAAAAAATGTTTACTTTTTTTTAAGAGAAAAAAAAAATATTTAGTATACATATGAGTTGGACCAGTTGGACATAATTTAAAACAACAATTAATAAGTATTTTTTTCATATTACCGCTAGAGTATCGGCACTAGAGCACACACAGGAGACACAGTTGTTTACAAAACAATTTGATCAATGAAATATTCATTATAAGACATCAGTTATGACAGGTTCACATTTAAATTCACATTCACATTCACCTATCCTTTGGACTGCCACACCGCTGGGGCACCACACAAGATCTGTCAACCTTCTTTCTCCATTCTTCTCTGTTGTTGGTCTTTGATAGAATTTCATTCTGATGTCCTTTCTGAAAATATTGATTTCTGCCTTTTTACCTGCCAGGGTGGACCACTTCGGGAGCTGATTTTGAGTTTGTGTTTCCACACAATCTGTCTTAGTAATCTTGTTAGCTATCAGAAAAATGATCTAATCTATCTGCATATATTTCGAAAAATAACTCGATAATGCAAGATGAATTAGAGTAAACATTCAAGCATTGTTGTTTTTTTTGTGTCTAAAAAGAACAATTTATGATATTAACCCTAACACCTCTGAGCAGCAGGCCGGTTCTGAACGCGTTTTCTATGAAGCGTTGAATAACGTCAGTAGACTGCTCCAACAGTGATTCAGCTTTGACCCTCATGAGCTGAGGGTTTATTTTTAGCTCTCCACTTGTCGAGGAAGCAATGGGCTAGAGATTGTCTTGCCATTGACGTCAAAACTTTTTGGACTTTTTTTTTTTCTAAAGCCTAGTGCTGTAAGTTGAAATGATGCTCTGGGGCTAAAGTTCATGGTCTATTGAAATTACGGCTTTTGAAGAAAATAGATATAAAAGTTTTAACTTGAGGGGCGGAGCTACAAATATGAAAAATCAAAAACTATTGGTCAGAAGTTATATACAGTTGTACTTCTAATTGTCATCGCTCCGCCCAGGAATTAGTGACATTTGGTTATTGACTATAAAATCTTATCGAAACGTCCCAAAAATTAATTACGGATATGCATTACAACATTCGTGATCTTTAAGGACCTTAAATTCTTTTTTTTTCTTAAAATTCTCAAAAATAATAAGTATAATATTGCAAACTAAAAGCAATTAGATTTGGATTTGTCTGCTTTGTATAACGGCAAAGGTGAAACGAAAACATTTCTTATACCCACAAAACCTTAGCTACTAATAAATGGTCTCTACAATAGAACCAGACAGTCAGAAAGCTGCTCAGAATGGCCGACACGACGAGTCAGATACAATTAAGATGACTTCTCTCGGAGCAGATATACAGATGGATAAAAAGGTAAGTAATTATCGTAAGGTCATTGTATTAGGTAAAAATTACCTTTAAAATAATAAAGCCAATACGGGAAGAGAAGAGTACACCTGTTTGTCTTGCCAACCGTATTATTCTTCTTCTAATTAACATAATTATGTTTTGTTCAATAAATTGATAACTTTGTCCTACACGTCTCCAAGTGTTAATCTATCGTGCATGTTAATAAATTATTTAAAGTCTGTTCAGTCATTGGTTTTTCTGGCTACTATTCATAGCAAAATAACTAAGGGCCTTTGCTACTCTTAATTAGCTATAAGGACTAGCCAGTAGGTCATTCGGACAATTATCAGTGTTCCAAATTTAGGTTGTTCTTTGCAGAATTGCTGACCCATGACTAATAAAAGTCAATGAAAAAAAGGTCTTTTATTACTTTTAAGAAGTCCTCCAAACATTGAGTATTATAAGAAATGGACACTGAATTGAATGTAAGGTCAAAATTACTTTTAAAAGGTTGGCACGTTGGAATGTCTTCTTAAAACTTATTCAAACAGATGGACTCCATTTTTCTTTGGCTTGTACTCTGAATTGCACGGATAATGCACCATATATTATTGAAGCAGGTTCGTGGATATCTTGCTATGCATCTACCTTTAAGCTGTTGATCACAGAAATAGCTTATCTTAACTTTATGTTCACTAATTACCTCTGGCTCAATCTGTCAGCTTTTTCATTGAAATATCATCATGTATTAAAAACAAAACAAAACAAAACAAAACAACCTACCAACCATTTGACCCGATTGTTTTCATCGTTTTACTCTGCGATTTTTTTGTTTACAAAACAAACGTCTTTAAATGTACAAACTCCAAACTTTTTGGGAGACATACCAGAGGGCCAATGTGAAAGCTTTCGCAACTTGAGGCCATTCGTTACGTTTCTTGGTAGTATCCAACAAGATGGAAAGTCCGAGCCATTTCTTCAGTTCTCTTAGCCTTCTCTTACGCCTTACTGGCTTTGATACAAAGAGATATTTATTGACCCTGTAGGATTGTCTGCAACGTTCAAAGTTCTGGCTTAATTGATGTGTAACTAGAAATGCATCACACCCCTTAGCGTCCTGTCCAAGAAGCTTTTTTTTTAAAGAGAGCAGGATTTACTTGAAGACAACACAAACTGTAGATTAGGGCCCCGAGTTTCTTGGTCCCATATCCCCCCATCCCCGAAACAAAATAATTTGAGTGTGTTTGTTATGAATAGTCAAGATTTAAACTTAAAGATTTAATATTTCACTACTTCTCAGCTTCGGATGGAAACGTTCGTCACAAGACAGGGTTAGGCCAATAGGGAAGCAAAATAGAACCACCATTGGGGGGAGGGAGGGCTTAAGGACCAAGTCCATTGCAACGGCGAGGATGGAAGAAATCCCTAACAAACATGTCTCTATCTACATAAGGACCCAATAGGGTCGTTGTTATGGCAGACACCTACAGGACTTTTACTGTAAAGAGAAGGAATATGGAGGGAGTGTCTCCGGTGTGCTCGGCCATTGGCCTCACTTCTAACCCAAGCGTCTGGGGATACGAGCCATTGGTAATAGAGATGTACACATTTTAATCTGATTGAATCTTTCCTGGACAAAATTTTGTTACGACAAACAGATGGAGGCAAGCTTCCATAGGCCTTGAGTTCCAAGAGTCTTAGACTGAACACTTAATACAATTATAAAGAAGAAATATACTATTACATTTCTAAATTCGACTTCCATTTAAACCCACTTCGTATCCCAAGCTTAATGACAATGGCATGTAATATTTGGACGGGCCCCCATATCACAAATAGTTTAGGGTCTTATTCCATTGAAATCCCCGCACTCACTCACAAAGATACCAATGCAAATATTATTGACAGCCGATATTTGAATAAACATGTTTTTGTTTTCTTTATTTGCATTTTATTTGTATTTTGTTTTTGTATAGCTTTTGTGTGTGTGTGTGTGTGTGTGTGTATGAAGGGGGATGTGCTGGAAGAAGGTTTTCGTTCTGTTGTATATTTGCATTACCCAATCCCTTGGCACATATTACAACCAGTCCATAGTACACAGCTTCAATATATTAACACAAACCTAACTCAGATTGAATCGGGGTGTGAACACGAGTCCTCTTTTTAGGTAGTCGAACTTTTTCTGATACTCTGACACAACATGCCTGGTTTTGTTTTTTTGTGTTTTTTTTTTCAAAATTTTTATTTGAAAACATCACAGAAAATATTTTTGATGTTGTATTAAAAAAGTGCCAGAAAAATGTTTCGGGTCTAGAAAATAATGTTCGAAAAACATGAAACACATTTCTTCAAGTTTCTTGGTTCATTTGTATATGTGGAAACAAAGGGAGAGAGTGAAGTACAAAAACGAGTTCCATTAATTTGTTTTCTATTGTTCCTATTGAAACTTAATCTATCAATGATCAATCCTTCTTTAGATTTTATTATGTCAAACCTACTATTTATTTTGACGTGAAGTAATCACTGTGTGGCCTTGTACATGTCTTTATTGCACACATGTCAAGACCCTGTTTGTCAACAAATGTGATGTCACCAGTGTACATTCCGCACTGGGAAATACTCCAGTTTCATACCTGCTTAGGTTCTGATCGACCTGGCATGACGTCATTTGAGTGTTGAGTGTCTTTGGTGTGCGATCAATGAAGTCACTTGTGGGCTAAAGAAATTTTCTGAAAGAACAAAAGGAAAGGAAAGAAAAAAATGAAACAAAAAGATAAACATTTGGAGTACATTGAAGAAGATATTACTTCAGAGGGGCTTTCTAAATCTAGTGGTTCACTTGTAAGGTTAGGTTGAAATCATTTGTTTCTAGAGCAATAGTTGACAAGGATGTTATGGAGACAGCACAACGACTTTTTATCTTAATATTTTATAACAAGATTACAAAGAGAGTTTGTGTTGCAACACAAACTCAGAGGCGGCCCCCGTGGGAGACGGATCCTCATATTCACTGGTCGACTGAGGATGGCACCGAAACCGAGACCGTAGAGATAATTAGTCCTGCGAGCTACCCGCACGACCAGGCATTGCTCTTAATCTAATGACAAACTGGTTACAAACTAATAGCCTACTATTGATAATATACCTACACATTACGGAATGACAACTACCGGATATGTACAATATGTCAGAATAGCGATTTTAGATAATCTTTTGGTATTAAGCATTTTCATTTAAATGGAACTATAATGAGGATAAAGATATACCTAAATTAAACTTCTAATTTAGCACTTTCAATATCTATATCTACTAGATCTAGATCTAAAATAAATATTTGGGATAATGTAGATGTAATTTAGATAAGATTTATATAAAAAAACAATAGATAATCAATTAATAGACTAATTGCAATATGAAATATTTAAATAGTAGATTGGTTTTAGTATTTTATAACATTGCAATATTGACATATTGACAATCTAGACTTTAGAAATAAAAATCTATACTTTAAGCCTAGAAAATAAAATTATAGATCTTGATCTAGTCTAAATCATGGCTGTCTGGTAGTGCGGTTTGCGCGCTGGACTGACGTTTGGATTCATCGATGGTCCCATGTTCAAACCCTGCCCGCTCCCATCCCCCGTCGTCCTACGGGAGGTTTGGACTACAACTCTGAAGGAACATCCGAAACATGTAAAACAACAAACATTCTAAACTAGACCAAGAAATTCTAGATCTAGATTCTATAATGATTTTAATTAGAACTTAAATCTAAATCTAGTTTTAAAAATCTAGCTCTAGTGTAAGAAAAAAAAATCTAGATCTAGTGTAAAAAATCTAGTGTAGATCTAAATCTAGCTATTATGTCTTTAAAATTACGAGGTTTAATAAACATTACTATACCGAGTTGTTTTAGCATTTAAAGAATTTATTCCATATGACGTCAAAGGAAAAAAAATCCATTACGTCACACGTCCTAGTTAGACTAAAAAATGTCATCTATACGATCAGCTTCTCGAGGGATCATAGACATTGGTGCACCGAGTGAGATCTTTTAGCATTTCATTTGATGGGCTAGTTAGACTTTATATATATATATATATAAAAGGATTAAAGACGCTTTTTTTGTTTTGTCTGTCGGTCTGTCTGTCCGTTATGTCAATAGCGAGAAGAAGAAAAAGACTAAAAGCTATTCAAAATCTGATTAAAATTTAATTTCCCTTCCGAAACATCGCATTAATTTTAAGTTTCTATAATAGATTGTTCTGGATATTTATATATTTATAGTGAGAGAAAATAAGAATTCCAGATTAATCAAATGCCGTTAATTCAATTTGTGGGATGGTCTGTTATGAAAATTAGATGTACCATAGCCTTATGGAGATTTTTTCAAACCATACTTTGTTGTTAGGAAGTTGTTTTCCTTAAAAATCGGAGCATAATATTAACGATAATAAGATTTAAATTTTAGCTAGAAAGTTAAATGTAGTGTAAGAGAGAAGTGCGATTTTACATAAATAGAGTTAAACTATTTTTCATAAAAAATCCGGAACAACCAATTTTCGTAAATGAGAAAATTATTTGTTTTATTTATTAGAAGAGGGATTTCAAACATTTATTAGCGTTATTAGATTTTTCATATAAAATTTCGATCATTTTTTGGCGACGATTTGTAAGAAAATTAAGGTAATGTAGGTCGATTTCTTTTTCGAAACAAAATCCGGAACATTCTTTACCGATTAAACAACTTTGATTATGTTTCGGTAAGAAAATTAACTGTAAAATAAGTCTAAAAATTGATTTTCAATAATCGTTTCTAGTAAATTACTTTCTTATTTTAAAATCCTGAATAACCTATTGTCGATATTTTTGAAAAAAATAAAATTATTTGACATAAATTTGTTTTAAGTTAAAAATAAAATTCGGAACAATTGATATTGAAAAATAAACTATAGTGACGTAGTGTCAAAGAATATAAGTGTAATATTAGTCAATTATGCGATTTCAAACAGTCATTTGACATAATTTATTTTTTATAAAACAATATCCGGAACAACTTTATAGTTAATGAAATATAAATCAGTATAGATATTTTTATTTAGCATTTATACGCTATTTACATTAAAAAACCGGAACAAAATATTAAAGATCACGTGTTTCTTGCAACGTTTAAGCATGGAAATAAAATGTAATATAAGTTAGAAGAGCAAACAAATATTCATTGGCATTGATTTGTTTTTCACAAAACATCCGGAACAATCTATTATAGATACTTAAACTATTGCAATATTTCTGAATCAAAAAGTAAAGGTTAAATCAGATTTACAATAGCCTTCGTTTAGTGTCATCTGTTAATCTAATCGTGACTGACAGACCGACCAACAGACAAAACGCACAAAAAAAATCTTCTTTTATTCGGATGGGGGCACTAAACAAAAAATAAATAAAATCTGATTTTTTTTTAAAGTTTAAGGAATTGGTTTAGTATTGGATAGTGTTGCGACGTTACGCTACTGCATGAAAATCGCTGCATAAAAAGTCCATTTTCAAAAATGTGCGTGATATTTACATACAAAGTGCATTATTAGCCAGAAAACAGAAATGTTTTATTTTAATTTTAGCAGCTAGTTGACCAGAAAAAACATCTTTAACTATTATTTATATTTGTTGTAAACATTTCCTGTACATTTTATAAATATATTTGACATAGTGATACTGAAAATACCTACAAATTGTCCATCTTTGTTAGCATATTGTAACATTGCCTCCCTTACATTTACGTAATTGTTTTAGAATTGGTGTATTTTTATGAAAAACTCGCTTGCATAATTAATTTTATAAATTAAACGGTTTGCTTTTAGAAAACCAAAAGTAGCCATTGCACCTAAACTTTTCAAGCCGCATTTAATGATGAAATAATATTTTTCATATCTCTTCTAGTTTTCGCGATCAGAGTGTGACAGACGGACAGACGGACATTTTGCACAAACCTAATAACTGCTTTTTCCCCTTACGGGGGCCGCTAAAAAAGTACACAATGGGCTAGTTGATGTAAGCCCATGACCTAAGTTAAGGATAATACGCTGTGCCTTCACCAGTTGTTGAAGCAGAAACCTTCAGAACACAGTCCGAGAGTTGTACTACTGGATCAGCCCATTTCTTTTGATCGCAACAGACTTTCGCATCTGAAGTCGTTCTATTTTTTGTTTTATTACTATAAATATATGAATGAGTTTTTAGCTATCATAATAGGAGGAAAAGACGCTATTAGTTTTGTATGGTATGACCATCTGGAATGGATTTTGTTTTTCAATGGCCAGCGCGAACCGGAAGCTCTTTACCTCAAGTCCTGTTTGAAGGTTCCACAATGATATTGACTGTTACTGGATTGGATCGTATCATGGACATGGTGCCGCACGCTTCGGTACTGAGTCCACTTCCTGCACGCGGCCGAAGGCATTTCTAACCACAGGGGGACCACCCAGGGTAGTTCCATGAAGGCACTGGTTCGACTTGGAAAAGCTTCTCTGTCTGTATGCCAACAATCAATGAGATTTGTTTGAAAATCTATCCCAGAATTTCTCTTTTAGTTACTTACATTTTTGTATTGGTTACCTTACTATATAAATTACAGACGCTACTTCAAAGGAGAGAATAACTTACATTTTCCCAGCATTTCTACATGAAGCTTTCGCTACTTTATCTATATAACAGTAATTTTATCAAGTGTTTACAGTTAACACTGCCTTAAAGAATGTAGACCAGATCTAAAAATTGAAAACTAAACAAAGGAGGGATTACTGTTATAAATGTTCCACGAACATCCAGATTTTATTTTCAGGCGTCTTTAAATTAATGTTTACAAATGTAAAAGTTAGAGAGCCAGTAATTACATTTATATCCAAAAGGTATTGAAATATTTTTTTATTTCACGCTTTTATTTATTCACCAGCCACCAGTTAACGGCTTTAACGGTTCCTCCTATAGTGTGTTTCCCAGTGACACTTCAGCAAAGTCTACATCCACTTTGAATATAGGACCCTACGACGACATAGTGCCATCACAGATCAGCCTGAAGGATAGAGCCAAGTCTTGTTGTCGTTCCTGCTTCACGTTGGACATGCTCAAGAAAAGATTGCCAATCATAGTCTGGCTACCTCAGTATAAGTAAGTCCATCAACTAGTCCACTTTCAAAATGTTGTTGTTTAGGGCGACCTACAGGTTCCAATACGTTGTGACTTAAATTATTATTGTATCTCTGTTAGCGCCTGTCTATTGATCTCGAGACGGAGCTTCTTGTACAATTCAGTTGAATTACACTTCTTTATGCGTCATGAATGCTGCATATGGTGCTCGCAGACTAAGCCGATGGGTGGTGGAAATTATTTGTCAGGCTTATGGTTTCAAAATAGATTACTTATATCTGGAAAGGGAAAAGGAATTAACCAGTAATGAATAATGTGCCATCATTTGGTGAACTTTATAATGTGTCAAAAAATAATTCAGGAGTGAGAAACTATTGGAAACGGAGCGATAGTTTGTTATGGATTGACTTCTAATGCACTCTTTTCTAATTGATATTAGAGTGTGAGAATTTCATCATAGGAGATTCTTATTTAGAAAAAGAGCAGAACAAGTGATGCCTTGGTGTTTGTAAGCATGTCTTAGAATAAGCATTCCTATTATTTCCATGGTAAAATATTGGGATTCTTATGCAAATAATTCAGGGTGTGTACTTCAATATGACATCTCCGAATATCTAGCGTAGAAACAACAAGGGGAAACAACACGGCCAACAAATAAAATGTGAAGTAAAATCTCTCTCAAAGAAAAACAAAAAATCTTACATTTGTCTTGTTTGTTTTTTTTATTTTTATTTACTGTTTTGTTAAAAAGTTTCACACACTCAATCTCGGATCAAGCTGACATTTTGCAGAACAAAACAAGAATCAATTTTTAAAAAAATATAAATCAATTATGTAGTTCATTAACTAGTGCTAATAACTATTTTGTTTGTTATCTCGAACAACACATACCTATATATTGTGGTGGTAAAAGCTGAGATTGTCCTCTTTAAACCATGTAGAAAGAAATAGGGGGCCGATTTAAAGTTTGAAACGAACAATAGGTAACTAAAAACTTTTTTTTTTTGAAGCACTTCCTGGCACATAGAAGGCTTAACTAGAATTGAGACGTCGATTTCAGAGTTCGTTCCAACTTTTAAAAAATAAATGCATTTAAAAAGTGATCACCGTAACCTTCACAAAGCTATCCCCTTCATTCCCCCCCCTCCCCTTTTCCCAAGTAGTCCAGACAAGTGATAGTATCAAAGCGTATTGAGGAAGCGAAAAGCATGAAATATCGATAAAAAGGAAAACGATTAGTAAAAATATTTCTAATCGCACAGATTTATTATTGTTAGTCTATATATTTAATTACATGACTGATCCAAACTAATTTATACAAGTACTCTTATATGAGATTTGTTAAAAAAAAAAGTATTTTTTACATTTTATTTTGTTTGTTTTCGCAGCCTCCTCAAGTTGGCCTATGATCTGGTCGCAGGTATCACAGTAGGTCTAACCCTTATTCCCCAGTCATTGGCCTTCGCAGGCATTGCTGGACTAGCACCGCAGGTAGAGGATATATACTTTTTATAGCAGAAAAAACAATCTTCATTATTTTATTATACTTTTCCGAAACAGCCTGATCTTAATTACGAGATCCATATTCCAAAGAAGATGTGTACATTTCCATGCCATAGTTGTTTTCTCCTCGAATGACTCGCCAGAACAGTCTCGGTCACCAGCTCACCAGCCTTAAAACACCAATTCTGAGTGACATTTAAGTTTGTAGTGTCCCGTGACTGCAAATCTCTGCCATCTTTTGTAGATTTTTATTACCAATCACGATGACATAAATGAATTGTATATTAAGCTACTCAAATATGAAATTGGAATCCTTTTACACACACGCGCGCGCACATACACACACACACAAGTGTATGATTTACAAATCATAATAAAAACAAGTTTCTTTACTGAGCAATATGATTAGTGTGCTATGGGCATGTATGTTGTCCCTCGTAACTTACGGTATTGTTTTTAAATCACGAATATTTGTTGCCTAGTTGTGAAGTGTTGGGCTTTTGAATTAATTAATAGTCTTAAGTTTAAAACCTTTTGAGGTATAGGAATGTTTATTGTTAATGCTTATCAAAGGGTTCTGATAGATCTAGATCCTGAACTCTTGTTTGTAAAAGTCTTTGTAAAAATTAGGCATTACACAAGCATGTGAACATGACATCATCTGCCAAATGACCCAAATTACCCCATATGTAGTTAACTGGATTTGTACTTTTGACTTCCCAGTATGGACTCTACTGTGGCGTCATCTGCTGCTTTGTATACGTGTTGATGGGCTCAGCTAAAGACATCACAATCGGACCGAGCGCCATCACGTCATTACTGACTGCAGCGTTCGCTACAAGCTTGTCTCCAAAGCTGCCCAATGGGGACACTGACCCGACGATGGCCATCATGCTGACACTGACAACTGGACTTATACACATCTTTATGGGCGTTTTTAAGTTAGGTAAGAATTCCTATCAATGTTAACACGTATGGAATGCATAATGAGGTCGAACGGACATTAGAATGACACAAAAGGTTTACGTATTTGGAAAAAGCTTTATATTTTGTTTTTTCTTTCACGTAAGACAGACCAGAAGCTTGTCGTAGAGTCCACATTAACGTGTATATGTAGCATTGAATGTTGCTTTCGCACTATCGCTACGTGATTTGTTTTGTTAGTACATAGATATTTTTATCTTTGTTGTGGATTAGAAGTGACATTGCCTCCTTCTTAAGCCCTTATCATTCTTTATCACGTAGTCTAGCTGAATCTTTGCTCCAATGTTTGTCCTTTTGCTTGTTGCAGGTATACTGGTCAGTTTCATTTCATTTCCGGTCATCAACGCATTCTCATCTGCTGCCGCTATTACGATCGCTGTCAGTCAACTCAGAGTAAGCAAACAGTTTTTTTTACTGCAATTACTACCTGTTATCTGCTCATTTGATTTGAAGAAAATGGCTATTATTGTTTAAAATGTTACTCTACATTTGCATCGAGCTGATTAGGAGAATTTGTAAACTGAAGTTCATTTAATTAAAATAATAGAATACAACGATCCAAGACTTTTTGTTTTCGGTATCCGGTTCTCGATGTGTATTGATAGATTTTTACTTCAAAACGTATTATATGCCACTACTGGAAAACATAGTTCTGGTCATGCTAGCAATCAATACATTTAACATTTATTACTAATAGAAGTATGAGTTTATTGTTCAACTCAATATAGCGTCATATTTTTGTTTCATTTTTTTAGACTTTGTTAGGTCTCAAAGGCGTCCCCAATGACTTTGTAGCAGCTTTGGATAATATAAGACAAAGACTTCCTTATATCAAGTAGGTTACAAGTACATTTCATTTAGTTAGAATCATAGGCTACTTTTTATTGACCACGTTTTGTACACGAGGCTTGAAACTTTATTTTATGTTCGTCACAGAAAGCTTTCAGACAATAAATGTATTAGTTATGTGTATGTACGCTTTGTGTACGTGTAACTTAAAGATATTTGTTTCTCTTCCATTATCTCCAAAGACCAATTAATATTTGTTGAAGAAATAAACTAGGCCACTTTGTTGTTTCATGTAAAACTGGTTTTAATCTCCATAATCCTTTCGGTTGCGTATCTATACTATACTGTTTACAGTTGCCAAAAGAATCTATTTTGTTATCCACCGACTAGGATGACTAGGATGACTAGGATGTAGGATGACTAGGATGACTAGACTAGGATGACTAGGATGACTAGGATCTAATATATTTCTCTTTTTCCTTGGAAGTGTTTGGGACATGACGATGGGGATGTCCTGTATTCTGGTAGTCGTTCTAATAAAAAAGCTTCGTGAAATAAAGTTTAAAGATGACCCTAACAAGCCAACACCAAAGTACATCCTGCTGTTCCGTCAAGTAGTTTTAATCTGTGGATCTGGTGAGTAATTAAACATAGATGGCACTGCTTTCATTAGATGTAAGAAGAGTAATTATCTATGCTTACATGTTATCTGAGGCCAAAAGGTCTATAGATAGATATATTTTTAATCACTAATTAACGTTATTTCTTTGCATGTTACTAAACAATGTTTCATTACAATTAAAAATTGAATAATTACCTCTTTGTATGAGAAAAGAGTCCTTGTAATCACAACAAATTTCCATAAGGATCAATAAAGCAGTCTTAGTCTTAGTCTTATAGCTTAAATTTGGTACAACACTATTGTCAAATTTCTAACCATAGGAACAAATAAAGCAGGTGAAGCAATACTCATACGTTGTTAGTGTGTCGGGCAGCCCGGCATTCCTTATCAATTTAACAAAAAATAATTTATTTGCATCTTTTTTCAAATTCTAATTAGGTCGAGACTTCTTTGCATTTATTAGTTTTAAAAATTATTTAAAAAAATTTCCTCCAAATACTAGTAAAACTAACTGTGCATATATATTGTCCGCGCTATCTAGTCCGGTCACAGATTTGCATACCATAAGCATCGGACGTCTTGTAAATGCGCATCACCAAGTCAGACAACTCTACTTCGGTCCCTACTAGGCCATATATGTCCTCCCAACCATGTAATTTTTAGTCTTAGCTACGGAAGTTATATCTTCTTAATAGTGGTCTTTCTACTGATCAAAATGGCCCTATTTATAAAACCTACTCACAATTTACCCCTATTGAAAGTGTAAGATTTAAAGCCCTAAACAATCAAGAGTACTTCCAAACACAGTAGTTTCGATTTTTCCGTACTATTTTTAATATTATGCAATGTCATTACTGATATATTATTATTGTTGTCTAGCCTCTACCGCCATTGTTGTAATACTGGCATCCATTATTCTCTACATTTTGGAAAGTAACGGCATCAAGGCCATCACACCCACTGGCTACATCAAACCTGGACTACCGGAAGTCCGTGTTCCAAGTTTCAGCATCCATATTGGCAACTACACCATGGGAACATCGGAAATGTTTTCGGTAAGAATGTTGTTTTCACCAACTCTGTCATCACAGGCTCCCCCTTGGGACAATAGAACAAAGTTTTGGACAACGACTGGACCAGGTGGCTTTTACTAAATTGTAGGTCAACTTTTAAAATATTGCATTTTGAGAACTCTCCTAGATACTGCAAATTATAATCCTATTTCTCTCTCTCTCTTTCTCTCTCTCATTCTTAGTTGCTCGGCTGAGCTTGTTTATATGTATGAACTGAGTGTGTTGATGTGTAGCTGTTTGAGTTTACCTTATTCTATATACTTCAAGTAGAGAATTAGAGTATAATTTAGGGGCGGACTGGGTATCAAAATTGGTTTGGGGATTTCTATACAATGCGGCCCAAATATGGTATGCCATATTGTTTCTAATTGCATTAAAGAATACAAAGCCAATATTTGGCATTTCTATATGAGATCGGTCGGCTCTGAAAGCGTCCCAAGTTTATCAACAGATTTTATGGGACTGAAGACTACAATATATAAACATTCCAGATACTTGGATGACAGTCCGGTTCTTACTATCACAACCAATTTGTACACTCAGACTCACTCAGTCCTTAAATAACTTGCTCGCGTAACACTTGCGTGGCATTCAAACAAATGTTCTCACTGTGATTGTGACATTAGTGGGAGGGCTATTCATAGGATTTCTGTACAGCATTCACATAACTTTGTTTGAAAACTTGTTTTTCATTTCAGACCCTAGCTCCTGGCATCATTGTGTTTCCATTCATAGCTCTGATTGAAGCCATGGCCATAGGCAAATATTTTGGTACGTGATTCTTGTCACTTTTGGTTATGTTGGTAAATAGGTTTGTGTGTGCGCGTGTGAGTGATCCTATTTAATTCTGGTTACATCCAGTCTGCATTGGTCTCTCTCTAAATCTCTAAACCTACTTTGTAGCTCGTATCAACCGGTACAAACTGGATCCAAGTCAAGAGTTGCTAAGCTACGGCGTCGCCAACGTTCTGACCGCGTTCTTTCAAGGTTATCCAATTACTGGAACGTTTTCAAGGTATTAATTACTGACATTCTGTTTATCTCTGATATCATATCCTAGCATTTATATCCACATGTCCTTGTTTTTGCTTATAGGAGAAATGTAACAATAATAGTTGAAGAAATGTAACAATAATAGTTTAAAAATGTAACAATAAAAGTTGAAAAATGTAACAATAATAGTTGAAAAAATGTAACAATAATAGTTGGAAAAAAAATGTAACAATAATAGTTAAAGGAATGTAACAATAATAGTTGAAGAAATGTAACAATAAAGTTGAAGAAATGTAACAATAATAGTTGAAGAAATGTAACAACAATAGTTGAAGAAATGTAACAAAGCTTAAGACATTGGTTTAAACAAAAGATTATATCAACACTTCTAGAACGGCCATCAACTCCCAGTGTGGGGTCAAGACGACCCTTGGCTGTACTTTCACCGGCGTCATAGTCATCATTGGTCTTGCTTTCATGACGCCTATCTTCTACTACATCCCCAAGTGTGCCCTGGCTGGGGTCATCATAGCGGCCGTGCTTGCTATGGTGGACGTCAACACTTTCGTAGCTCTTTACAAAGCCAACAGTAAGTCATTCCGATAATACTAACTGGCATCCTATGTGTGCACAATAGTGCATCATGCCTGTGGTGTAGCTAGGTATTTTCCATCATTTGGGGGTCCGGGGTTCTTGACCTCTTTGGGGGCCCTTGCATTGTGCGTAATAGTTAATGTAAACACTCATTTTGGGACCCCCCCAGTAGACTTGATCAATTTACTACAAGTATCTCTAAGCTTGATCAGTTTACTACAAGTATCTCTAAGCTTGATCAGTTTACTATAAGTATCTCTAGACTTGATCAGTTTACTATAAGTATCTCTAGACTTGATCAGTTTACTATAAGTATCTCTAGACTTGATCAGTTTACTATAAGTATCTCTAGACTTGATCAGTTTACTATAAGTATCTCTAGACTTGATCAGTTTACTACAAGTATCTCTAGACTTGATCAGTTTACTATAAGTATCTCTAGACTTGATCAGTTTACTATAAGTATCTCTAGACTTGATCAGTTTACTATAAGTATCTCTAAGCTTGATCAGTTTACTACAAGTAACTCTAAGCTTGATCAGTTTACTATAAGTATCTCTAGACTTGATCAGTTTACTATAAGTATCTCTAGACTTGATCAGTTTACTATAAGTATCTCTAGACTTGATCAATTTACTACAAGTATCTCTAAGCTTGATCAGTTTACTATAAGTAACTCTAAGCTTGATCAGTTTACTATAAGTATCTCTAGACTTGATCAGTTTACTATAAGTATCTCTAGACTTGATCAATTTACTACAAGTATCTCTAAGCTTGATCAGTTTACTATAAGTATCTCTAGACTTGATCAATTAACTACAAGTATCTCTAAGCTTGATCAGTTTACTATAAGTATCTCTAGACTTGATCAGTTTACTATAAGTATCTCTAGACTTGATCAATTTACTACAAGTATCTCTAAGCTTGATCAGTTTACTATAAGTATCTCTAGACTTGATCAGTTTACTATAAGTATCTCTAGACTTGATCAGTTTACTATAAGTATCTCTAGACTTGATCAGTTTACTACAAGTATCTCTAGACTTGATCAGTTTACTTTAAGTATCTCTAGACTTGATCAGTTTACTACAAGTATCTCTAAGCTTGATCAGTTTACTACAAATATCTCTAGACTTGTTAAATTTAAATTACTTTACTTTTTATAGTACATAAAATTAAACTATTATTTTCAGAAATTGACGTTTTCCCGTACCTAGTGACATTTGCAGCAACACTTCTGATAGGTGTACAGGTATGTAACACACTTCCAACAGTTTTACCTTTCAACGATGTTTCTAAAACAAATAATAAAAAAAAACAACTTAGCATAAAGAAAAAAAATGTCAAGCGCCATCTGCGGACAAAAACTTGGTTGAAAGATTTCATTATTAGAATTGTTTCTGTATTTAAAGACATTTGTTGTCCATTAGATGTGTCTGGAACACAACAGAAACCGCCAGGTCATGCGGTTTGCGCGCTGGATTGTCGTTCAGATTTATCGGTGGTCCAGGGTTCAAACCCTGCCCGCCTCCATCCCCGTCGTCCTGCGGGAGGTTTGGACTAGGAAGTAATTATCTTCAACTCTGAAGGAACATCCGAAACATGTAAAACATTTTAACAAACATTTATTAATGTCTTTTTTTTTAAACTTTCCAAACTTTTATGCTTTGCAATTAATTATATATGATGCACTGTAATTTAACTAATTAAATATTTGTGTGTGTGTTTTTTTCTTATTGTATAAAACTTGGGGATACAAATCTCAATTTTTTTATAAATTTTCTTTTGTAAGTGTAGTGTGGAAGTATTTTCTTCTTTAACAAGAAAAACATTTTAAAAATGTATTTTTAGAAACAGACAATAATTCCATTTTTAGGCTTTAAATATAAGAAAATAATTAAATTAAATAAATAGTTAACAAATATTTTATATAATTCGGTTATCGAACACGTGACAACTGTTTAAACGTACTATTACTTCTGATTGGGCCTGCGGGCACGGCATACTCGTGCGATTATTTATTGGGATTTTCATTATATATGAACATCCAGATCTAACACTAGATCTAAAGATAATAAAAAAAACAACATACAAACCAAACAAAGACATAACACAACACACAAATACAAACTGATAGAAAGCCCTTCTAATTCGCCTCGTCTCTAATTGATTAATTAGCTCTTTAGTTTTAGTCACACTTTGCATTTCATGTGTTAATTGTATTTCTGACAGAAGAAACGTTATATGTAGGCGTCATTTTTTAAATTCATTTTTGTTTTCAGTGGGGAATATTTGTTGGTGTTGGTGTGTCTATTCTGATCTTACTCTACCCCATTGCAAGACCAAAACTACTGGTAAATTTACTCTTCTATAATATGCTTTAGTTCATTCGCATATGCTAATGATGATGATGATGATAAAATATATATATATATATATATATATATATATATATATATATATATATATATATATATATATATATATACATATATATACTTATGCGAGAAAATTATGATGCATTTATTACGAAACACGAAAACTTACCACAAGGTATACAGGATATATAGATGGTAATGTATTGTACCAAGCTAATAGAAGAAAAAGAAACTTACACATGTGTTACATCGACTACAAAAAAAGCATTTGATTCAGTTCCGCATGATTGGCTATTAAAAACCCAGGATATTCATAGAATCAACCCAAGGATTACAAAGACTATTGAAAGACTGTATGGGTAATTGGAAATCTGCACCTTAATCCTGATAAACTAGATTACTGTGCACATAAGTAGAGGTATATACCAGGGTGACTCACAATTTCCGCTCTGGTTCTGCCTAGCGATTAACCAGCTATCTACATTACTCCATGACAATACAAAGGGTTTTAGGGATGACACTTAATGTTCAAAATGTGTGTCCCACGAATTATACATGGATGATCTAAAGCTATATGCAGAAACCAAGCAAAAGTTACACCTTAATCAAAACGGTAAAACGCTTTAGTGACGATATCTGTATGTCTTTTGGCCTGGATGAGTGTGGTATCATAAGCATTAAAAGGGGCAAGGCAACCAACACTAACATTGCGTTTGAAAGAATCGATGAATTGAACTCTGCCTATCTTTATACATATCTTGGAATAAACCAGAATGCCAAGATAAACCATACAAAATTAAAAGAGGACTTTCTTGGTAAATATAATCAAAGAGTAAATAAAATCCTCAACACCAAACTGTCTGGCAGTAACCTCATCACTGCAATAAACAGCTAGGCCGTCCCAGTGCTCCTTTACACTTTCGGTGTCATCAAATGGACAGACACCGACCTACATGACATTGACAGACTCACGAGAAAATTACTAACCAAATTTCACTGCTTACACCAAGTCCTCCACCGTAAGGTTATACCTGCCCAGAAAGGATGGAGGTCGTGGATTGCAGAACATCTTTAAATTATGTAAAATGCAAGTTTTAAAAATACGATCAAAACTGCACGCCTCCAGCATGAACTGGTTTCTTTCCTACGCAAATACAACTCAGAAGCAACCCCTCTGAACCTACACAATGCTGGTGTCAATGTCGGTTTGGACGACGTCAGGCATGAGATTCGCCAATGGGAAGAAAAGAAAACTCCACGGAAAATTCCCGGCTTGATTAGATGGTGACAACATCGACAAAGCTGCTTCCTTAACATGGCTCAAAGCAGGTCATCTCTACCCTGAAACAGAATGCTTTGTTACGACAATACAGGACAGAGTAATTTGGACAAAAAATTACGAGAAGAATATCCTGAAACTCAATGTTGTCGACAAATGCCGAAAATGTGGAAATGTGGGTGAGTCGATTGAACACATTATGGCAGGATGTTCAGCCCTATCAGAATCAGCCTACCTAGTTCGCCATAACAAAATTGCAAAGCTAATACACTAACATTGGCTTTGACACACAATTACATCGGTAAGGATACTCCTCCTTATTATAAATACTCGCGTCACCACAAGAGGTTCTCAAGTCTACTGTGTCGTGCGCGCGTGAAGTTTTCTTTGCATTTAATATTGGTGTTTTAGCGTATAGGAAGTAGTTTCTTTTAAGTGCGTTTTGTTGTCTAGAATATTGTGTGTGTGTGTTTACGTCATCCTTAGTTCCCGCAAGAGAGAGAGAGAGAGAGCTTCTTTTGTGAGCTGGGTAGCTAGTTTGTTGGTTCCCCTTGTAAGGGTACGTAAGTACATAGTTTTATTAAGTAAGCTGATCTTTCGGTACGGGTGTCGCTATTGAAAAATTCTTTCTTGTAGCGGCATCGCTAGATCTAGGTTTTCTTTTCGTGTCAGGGTGTTAGGCTTTGGGCTATGGGAAAGTGTGTCGTCTTTCCGCCCTTGGAGTTGTGTAGTAACTATCGGTGTTGAGGTGTAGGGAGTTGAGATTCTGTTGGGCGCCGAGATGAAGTGTGAGCGTGAAGGTGTGTTTCGGAAACTTGTTGGTGTGATACTAGACTAATTATTAATCAAATGCTAACTTCAATGATATTGCTGTATATGTAAACAACTGTTGTTATTCACTAAATGTTCAGTTGAATAACTGTTATTCAATGTTTGTATTTTACATGCTATTACATTTAGGTTCTTGTGTTACTCTGTTCAGGCTGGGGATACGGGACCATAATATCATACCCTACCTAAGCAACAAAACCCACCTGACATACTGAACATCTGCTGTACTGGGATAGGCCCATTCTGACCGACAAAACGGTAGACTGCAATCGCCCGAATCTGCTGTTCGTTGATAAAAAATAAAATACCGCTACTATTATCGACATCGCCGTACCACTGTCTCATAACTTAAGAAAAACTGAGATAGAAAAACAAAGAAAATATGGGAACCTAGACTTGGAGATTAAGCGTTTATGGAAATTATCCGAAATAACAATATACCCCATTGTTATATCAGCCGAGGGGATAATAACAACTGACCTTATAGATACCTTCAACTGACCTCATAGATACCTTCAAGGCCCTTAACATTCCTAGGAACATTTTCATTGCCTGTCAGAGGGCGGTACTGCTGCAGACCTGCCACATCACCAGAAAATTCATCAGTTGAAACTGTTTAAGGGACTACGATGAATTTTGTTTCTTTAACGAGACCCGACACTGGCAGTGCCAGAGAATGAATACTCGTTCGTTTCTGACATAATAATAGTAATCTTTAGTGTCCGTGATTGTAGAAAAAAAACAAGACAAACATAACAAAAATACTTTTTAGAAAACAAAGTTTCTATTAAGTGTAATTGCATCAATTAATTTGGGTCAATCAAGTAATTAAACTTTTAATAGATTTAGATTAATGATATCGCATCTGTGCTATTAGAATAACACTTTGTTTGGATGTGTTTACGTTGTTTGAGCTTTCTGTAAACTGTTTATGATGTTTGAATGTTTCACGCTTTCAGTTTTCTAGTGTTCAAGGCTTCATGATTGTAACCCCAACCACAGGTCTTAACTTCCCCAGCGCAGAGTACCTGGAGATTAAAGCACTGGATAGAGCACTAGATGGTAATATCACTATCTTATCTTATCTTATATAATACAGACGTTACTTCAAAAAAGAAGATGATTACGTCCTACGCGTCATGCATTTAGTCATGCATATTAACCAATGACTTAAATTCTGCCAAGTCACTGGTTTTTCTGGCTAGCTCAGGCAACCCATTCCATGCTCTAATAGCACTAGGGAAGAAGGAGTATTTGTACAAATTTGTCCTAGCATATGGGACGAGGAATGTGCCTTTATTTTTGTGTCTTTCAGAGTATTTTATTAAATTTTGTTTTTGTATTTGAAGATTATGGTTCAGTGTTTTATGTATAATTGCTACTTTACTTTTGAGTCTTCTGTCCTGAAGGCTTTCTAAATTTAGTGATTTTACTAATGGTGTTACCCTAGTCAAATGTGAATATTCGTTTGTTATGAATCTCACTGCTCTATTTTGTGTTTGTTCTAGTTTCTTAATGTTTTCTTGAGTTGAGGGGTCCCAGACGGTGGATGCATATTCTATTATTGGCCTAACCAAGGTTAAATAACATTTTAGTTTTATGTTCTTATTTGATTTATAGAAATTTCTTTTAATAAACCCTAATGCTTTGTTGGATTTTTTTATAGTTTCATCAATATGTGGATTCCATGACAGTTTTTCATTTATTATAACACCTAGGTATTTTGAGTTTTTAGTCTGTGTTACTGGTTTGCCATGAATAAGATAAGTGGAATTAATTTGTTTTAGTTTTTTTGTTACTCTTAATAACTGACATTTTTCACTATTTCAAGCGGTATCAGGGTGACGGGCTGGGTGATGGTAGCTTGGTGAGGGTGTCTGCACCTCACCTTAATTCCTATTTCTATGTCTTCGCATTTATTCAGAGGCGTTGATGGCTGGAATAGAAATGGGAAACCTTAATAATATACTCTCCCCCTTCCTTCCTTTCCCCATCACGTGACCACTTTCCGAATGAATAGCAAATAGAAGAATGAACATAAAAGAGTAATAAAGTGTGACGCATAGAGTTAAGTCTCAATGTATCCAGATCTACAGCCCAACTTTCCTTCTAAAAATATACATTTCGTACTAAATCATTCAGGTATGCCTTTACTTATCTCATAACAGTAATTGCTAAATGAAATTCATTTTATGAACAAAGTCTATAGCTCGCACAAGATGTTACACTCTCTAAATAATTACCCCTTTATTTGTGAAGTGTTACTAGTATGTCTGACAGTACTGTCGTAAGGTTAAAACTCTTCTCTCTTTTTATTTCAGTTGAAAAACCTAATCATATCATTCTAAATATGGAGCACCTGTCCTTCATGGATTTCTCTGGGATTCAGGCAATTAAATCTTTACTGGCTGAGTGCGAGGTCAACGGAATGAAACTTATACTAGCCCAGGGTCAGGTCAGTGATCTTTTCTAATTGAATATTTTGAGCCTATTGATAAATATATGGATAAAGTATTGAACTGGTTGACTTCAGAAGCACTATAACTTCTATACCTGCAAAAAAAAATTCTGCCATTGAACTTTTCAGAAAAAAGATTTTACAAATACAAATGAAATCTCTAGAACAGCATGCAGTAGTGAACTTCAGTCCTAATTCCTCTAGAACAGCATTCAGTAGTGAACTTCAGTCCTAGTTCCTCTAGAACAGCATTCAGTAGTGAACTTCAGTCCTAATTCCTCTAAAACAGCATTCAGTAGTGAACTTCAGTCCTAATTCCTCTAAAACAGCATTCAGTAGTGAACTTCAGTCCTAATTCCTCTAGAACAGCATTCAGTAGTGAACTTGTCCTAATTCCTCTAGAACAGCATTCAGTAGTGAACTTCAGTCCTAATTCCTCTGAAACAGCATTCAGTAGTGAACTTCAGTCCTAATTCCTCTAAAACAGCATTCAGTAGTGAACTTCAGTCCTAATTCCTCTAAAACAGCATTCAGTAGTGAACTTCAGTCCTAATTCCTCTAGAACAGCATTCAGTAGTGAACTTCAGTCCTAATTCCTCTAAAACAGCATTCAGTAGTGAACTTCAGTCCTAATTCCTCTAGAACAGCATTCAGTAGTGAACTTCAGTCCTAATTCCTCTAAAACAGCATTCAGTAGTGAACTTCAGTCCTAATTCCTCTAGAACAGCATTCAGTAGTGAACTTCAGTCCTAATTCCTCTAAAACAGCATTCAGTAGTGAACTTCAGTCCTAATTCCTCTAGAACAGCAAGAGTCATGTAATGAAAATGGTAATGTAATATTAGAACTCATTTGTTCAATTTATGTATAAATAAAAATAAATAATATTAATTTTTTATCCTAATAAAAAAAAATAATTACAGAATGTAGTATAACATACTGTAAACATGTATTATATCAAGAAGTATCAGTTCGCCATATAATTGCTATCGGTGGTCTGCCTTCTAAATTTATCACTCTTTTGAAAATTCAAGCTAATCAGCTATCTCTCCATCAACTTTAAGTGTCTTGCAGATTTTTTCCTTCTTCTTTTGTTTTGCAAATAAATAGTACAAAATAAGTTTGATCTACCACAAGACTTATTTCCCCCATATGTTAACAACGCCTATCAATGAAACTGCACAAAGAAGGCATGTATATGTGTTCTACAAGTTGATATGAGTATTTCCGTTCCTCCTCAGAAACGGGTTAGAAGACAACTGAAACTTGCTAAGATCAAAAATTTGATTGTCGTACACACAATTCAAGACGCAATAATTAAGTTTACAACTGAAATGACTCAAGGTAAGCCCTTCTCCAGTGTTTGGCATATTGACCTGGCGCTATAGAAATAAAACCATGACTTGAAACTTATACTCGCTAGTTGGTGTGAACCCATGCTTTTTTGTAAAACGAAAATAGGTGCGTGTACTCAGTGATTAGGTGCCGGTACTCAGTGATTGATTGCCTAACCTTAACTACTAATAAATTAATATTATATGTTAAAATACAAGAAAAGTAATATTTTTTTATCCCAAATTATCCCGTACCGGTGGATAACGTCACAAAAAAATCCCTGTATCTCTCTCTCTCTATATATATATATACAACTTAGCAATTAACCTGAACGAAAGTGATATAAAACAGAAGTTTAATAATCAATTATAAACTAGATCTAGAGCCAAACTAATGATCACATCTCAGGCCTTCTTGCTTTCCATCTCTCCCCTGTTTCTCTATCGTGTCCTATGGTACATAATATCGCGCCAAATGACAGTGCGAAATGTAGAGTCATAACAATATATATATATATGTAAGAGGCACCTTTGATAGAAGCGTTTGAAGAGCCCTAAAAGCCTTCTATAAATACATGACTTACCATTGTACAGTTGCACTGGGTTGGACACCTATCCAGCATGGCTGATAGCCACATGCGAAGGGTGATATTTTCGGGCGAGGTAAAAAGAGGATGGCGTAAACGAAAAACAATTTGAATTGAACCCTTGCGAACAGCGGCTTTGTCTGCATCAGATGAGGCCAAATATGCACCTCGCCATTCGAGCAGTTATGTTAAACACTGCACTCAATCCAAATCTTCGGAATCAAAGACATTTCCATTGGTATTATTATTTCCTTAATGTAACCAAAAGCATTTTTCCATCGACATAATCATTAATTATTTTATTATCTTATTTTGATTTTTTCTTAAAATCTCCAGATCCTAATGACAGCAAAGAAGAACAGGAATCTGATGGACACTTTATAAGCCGTCTCTAAAACTAATATTCTATTTCCGGGCGAAAATTCATTTTTCTGGAGACTCAATTTGTTTTTCTGAGAAAGATTTTCAATGCAAACAAACGTTTGAGTGACTTACAGTCCTGAATTCTATATTCCTGGAACATGGATTCTTAACGACCATTGCTATACTCAGAATGTTCAAGTAATTTAAAACATTTGGTTTACCCAATTGTTTGAAAACTATGTAAATATTAAGCAATATTCTTTTCTTCTGAAAAGAACATTCAAGAAACAATCATATTGTCTGGACACCTTTATTTTTCCAATGTCTCCCATTAGCTCACTCTGTCTTCATAGATGTCAAAATGGAAATTATTTAAAATGGAATTATTTATTTCAAGCTACGATTTCGAACTAGTAAAGCTGGATTGCTAAGTTTATTAGCACGCTAATAACGCGAATGTTATGAGTTCGATCGCTGTACTGTGCATTTGTATTTATTTGTAATGACAAATAAGCTTTAATGTTTAGTTTACTATTATTTTAACATAAAGTAGCAAATAATTTCAAAAATATACAAAGTGTTTACGTTTATTCCTCAAAAATGTAAAGACTGTGTCATGTTAAAAAGTTAGTCTTTTTAGGGTGTGATAGGTATTTATCAACTCTAGGGATTCCCAATCATTCGCGTTCTAAGGCGTACACAAAATATTTCAATTCTGCTAGATAATTCCTTCACTGGGCAAGTTATAACAAGAAATTATAAGAAATTTGAAATGATCAATTGTCGATTATAATGAACTTAAGTTTACATGAAGTGAAAATATAAAAGGCACACATTTTTTACTTATTAGTAAATAACTTTTGAAAGTTCAAACATAATGGGGTCAGTTGTAAGCGAAGGCGTCATTTAGTAGAAATTGCGTCATTAAGTAGAGATTTTGTCATTCAGTAGAGATTGCGTCATTCAGTACGGATTGCGCATTTTCTTGAAATCTTCCACAGCAAATTTGGTTGAAACTTATTTTTTAAGAGCGCTTACATGAATACACAAAAAATATGGGTATACTTCTATGGCTGTGGTTGTTACAACAATCATTGATCAATTATTTAAACTCAATCATTTAGAAGATACAACTGAAGTACCATTGTTTCAGTTAACATAGCGATTTAACTTGGATGAATATTTCTATAATAGTTATATCTATTTTGTAAATATCTGTAAATATTTGTTAACCATAGAACCATAATACATTGATGTCAATTATAGTGTTGAGTTATGCTTTTTTTGTTTTATTCATATTTTTATTACATCGATGTGGTGGGTAGTCACACTCCAACTTGGCGTCCTGTCCAATTTTTTAAATATTTATCTTTGTTTAAAAAAGGGTTCAATGTATGTGCATACAATATGTATGCTTCCTTTTTTTTTTACAAAAGGATACAATTTCAGAATATTATCTTACCTTATAAACTACTGACGTTTCTTGAAAAGAGAAAACAATTACATCTTTTTTTTTGTTATTTTAATTAATTTCTTTCATTTCAAAAGGGTTCTATCACTACTGCAGAGCCTGTCACGTGCATAGGCAAACTAGGCAGCCGCCTGGGCCTCCGATTGGTGGGAGCCTCGCATAGTATTTAATGAACGAGTAGTCCGTAAACAATAGTTCAACTTGTGTTCAAAGTTATTGTTTGAGTATTTGGAGTTTTGATTCAATTGCATACTTGTATTTATGTTGCTTGATTATTATTTTTTTTTTGTAAAATGACATTTGTGGCCCCCAAAGTCACTTTGCCTAGGGCCTCCTAGTATCTAAGGCCGGCCCTTACTACTAGCTTCTAGTTAGTAAAATACTAGTTAGTCTTTTAACCCACCAGTTGCCATAATGGGATGTCCCTCCCCTCCGCCTTTGTTCACGTTTTCATTCGTGACATGGAGATAAAGAACCTCCCTCTTGTTCCACCTCTGCTCTATGGGTAAGGGGAGGGGGAAAGAGACCTAGACTTTTAATTCAAGGGGGAAAGAAACAAAGGGAGACAGAAACTTGTACAGAAAGAGTTAAAGCGCCTAAATACGACAATAATAATCACCCGCATTAAAAAAAAACGTTTGGGAGTCCTTGCACCTTGTTATTGAGTACTACATCTTTATCTGTCTGTGGTATTTTACGTCTCAAGGGACAATCTGTTCCTTTTGCAACCTCTTCGTGTGATCAAGGAGGCCAATCCTGGATACACAGCTGCGGTTGGGCATCTGTGTTCACCAGTTGCTATATTGCAATCAAAGAATCAAACATCTCTTTAGGGTAAATGTTGACTGCATAATTATGTTATGTTTTAAAAAAAGAATCAACTGAAAAACAGAGCCCTATAATAAAAAAAAATAAAATAATATAATAAATCAAGCATTGACGTCATCTATTCATTACGCTTTGACGCAAAGCAGACATGTGACTTAACACCTAGACTCAGCCCCAGACACTTATGTCTGCCTTCAATGAAATGCTACAATTCTTTGGTCACTTGTGGCTTCACAGTATTTCTTTCTTTGTTTGTTATGTCAAGACTTTGACTTTACACTAAACATATACGCCACGGAACTTTTGTGTAACTTGTTTGCAATCTAATGAATGTAATGTAATTAGAGCAGGTTTAGATAGAAAGCATTCGTCTACGGCGGTAACATGAAAAACTACTTTGTATAGACTTAAAGATTAAGTAAATTATTGATCGAAACAAGATCCAAATGATTGAATGGTTTACTGGAAGTCATTGTACATTGTGTTGTCTGGTGGGTTTTTTCCCCAAGTCTTATTCTAGAAAAGGTATTAAGTTAATTCTTATAATAGAAAGGCTAAATCACTGGTTTAATATCAACCACGGGAGTGAAAGAGTTAATGAAGTCTCTATTATTGTTTACAGAGCACTCGATAATACGTTATAATTGAGACCATTAGAGCGTGACGCCTGACCCTAGAGTGCATTCCCCTTTGTCAGTCACTACTCTTCTCTTCTGGATACGTCTCGAGAACACTGCTGTTGTATTTACAACTACTAAATCTACAGAGGAGACGCGACTTGGTTGACTTATCTAGATCTGGGTTTGAGAATTAAATTACATACTAGACTTCTCTCTCTCTCACTCTCTCTCTCTCTCTCTCTCTCTCAAAAAGTTGTCGCTCTTATTATACATAGAAGTCATTTATCACTAAAGAGAAACAGAAGAAAAAATATTTGTAAATTTTTTTTTCAAAACTTTGTATAAATCAGAAACACTTACTGTATTGCTTTTATTGAACACTTAACCTCTTGACAATCTATATATATATATATATATTTATATGTAGTTTTCCTAGTTGTTGTTTTTTTGTTATTGGAGAGGTTATTAATCCAGACATCTCTTGCCTACGCTTATGAAATGTAGGGCTCTAGAATTGCTTTTTTTATTTTTTGTTATTGAAATGTGGTTTTAACTTCAAAATCCCTTTGGCTGCAGTTATGGAATTTAGAGGACTGTAGTTTTCCTTTAGGCTTTTAATAACGGGTAACTATGGTTAAACTCAATATATAATATATGGGCATTATTTTAAATTGAACAAGACCAATCAGGGATCACAAAAGTGGGTATATTCCTTTTAAATATACTTAAAACCTTTAGCTCTATGTATACAATTAGAAACACTTCTGTAGTGGTAAATATTTATCTCTCGCGATTACGTGTGTATATTGTATTCCGCTTGCGGTCGAGAAAACGAATTTACCAGCGTGTGATGAGTGGTGACACTTATGTCGCGTAGGAATATAACAGGAAGTAGGAAAATGGTCGATCTTAAAAAAAAAAAACAACCTAGACTACCTGTGATACATTTTGGGGGGGGGGGGTGGCGGTGGAGAGGGGTTGTTTATCAATGTCCAAAACTTCTTTCCTTATGAATTTCTAGCATGTGTGTGTGTGTGTTTTTTTCTCTCTCACTCACGTAAAAGTATCTGCCGACCAGGAGTTGCCTACGTCAGAGTCCAGAGCTGAAAAGTAGATGTAGGAGTCTGTGTGGAAAAACAATAGAACCCCCTGACTTAACGAAAGGGTGGAGTTTGCCAGAATAAGAGAATTTGATTACTGGCTTATAGTGAATTTTTTATAAAACTTTTATCCTCTCTAGCCCCGCCCTGGGGTCCGATGGTCATGTGCTATATAATGAGCAGGAGTTACCATCCTTCGCACATGTCGTCTGCAGTTGTTGGAGTTTTTGGATTATCTCCCCTGCTCTAGTGAAACTTGATTCTTTCAGAAGACGAACAGGTTTAAATTATTCGGACGACGCAGCGAAGACAACAAAATTAGCATAATTTATTGGACAGTACAAAAATATTTTGCCAAAGAATTTCTTTACATTTAAAGGAAGTATTTTGTTCCGATTTTATCTCCGATCTTGTGAGTTAAATGGTCTTTACAACAGACCAAGGGACTGAGAAAACAGGAAAGGATGGATCCTTGGATGGCCCTGCGTCCATCAGACTGGACACTACTGTTCACATGGGTACAGAGGTAGGTACACTTAGTTTACAAGATACGTGTAGAATAGTGATAATGTGTGCAAGATTTATATATAGTAAAACATAAGCGAATAATTTTAAAAAGTTGTTTTTTAAGAGAATTCTACCTTTAAACAGCTGACCAATTATTGTAAGAGAGATTATTTTGTTCTAAATAACTAATGAATGATAGATATTTTTTAAATAGAACATTTTAAAACCCGCCCAAACTCCACTACTCTGAAAACAAATTACAACAAACAAACAAATAAACCCCTGGTTAAGCGAATGTATAAATCTACTCGATGTAAATGGAACTCCAATGTTATCGAGCCCAATCATTATAGAAGGCCTGAGCACTAGCCTGCAACGTCAGAACCTGTAGGCAGTTTAGACCAATAGTTTGTTGCCACGTCACAGGCCTGTACGAGCTATTAGTCTAAACTGCCCTCAGGTTGTGACGTAGCAGGTCAGTGTTGAGGTCTTCTACCACGAATGGTCTCGCCTATAGACCCAACGTAGGAGACGGTGCGCAAGATGAACGTTTGTCTGTTCCACCATAAAGACACATGCTGGACTGCCCGCTAACACACGTGTCTTGTAGATAATGTCTTGAACTTCAGACAAATTTAATTGTTTCGTTTTTTTTTCCCAAAAAATGATAACGGTCAAACCAGAGTTTTCCCAATGTGGCCAATTAGCTTTGTTTCTCAAAGACATACATAAACATTTTTTAGGTAAATCCTTAGAGCCATAAGACGAAAAGTAAACAAGTAACATAATTAAACTTTGACCAAAAAAAAAGACAATTCCTCTTTATGCTGTTCACTTTCTTTTGTATATAATAAATAATAGATTTTAAAAAAATGGAACATTTTTTACCCAGCCACTAGTTCCTCTAAGCCCCCCCACCCCAAAAAAAAAAATCGTGGCAAAGAAAATGTAACTATCTACCCAGAGTAACTAAAATACTTCTACTAGGCCTTTACACCCTAACGTAGAAGAAGGTAGGCAGAATGTAACTCTAGTTCTTTAATCCATCACTGACATATGTGTGTTCAAGATATCGAATATAGATATAACAATCCAGGCCAAATTTAATTTTAAAGATTATTATATTTTTCAAAAATTATAACTGTCAAACCAGAGGTTTCCTTGTGTAGCTAGTAATTCTTTTCCCAAAGATATACATAAACTGTCAAATTTCTAGGAAAATCGATAGAGCCGTCTTTTTTTATATCCTTGTTTATGCTCTGCAGATGGAGGATTTGCAATATGAATAGAGGAATTGTAGTAAAAGGTTTATACACAAGGTTTTACATAAAAGGAAGCCAACACTTTGCATAAAATGTCTTTTAAAAATCTGAACTGAACAACAGAGTTGTCCACAGTTTTTTTCGGTTTTGGAGTCATTAGTTTTCGACAGAAAAATAAGTCCAAGTAACCAATTCTCCGCTGTTTCATTAAACACTAAGAGAGCATAAGTTTCCAGGGGCTGGGTAGCAAAGGGCTTAATATGGCCCGCGGGTAGTAGTTTTTATGTCACTGTTATATACTTGTTGCCAGCATTGAGACTTTAATTCTTTTTAACTTTTCTTATAAAATAAAAACTACAGTATCTACTGGCATATTTAGGCCTATAAAAACCTACAGTATTGTTTTATTCTTGAGTATTTTTTTTACACACACACGATATATATAGATAGATAGATATAGTTATAGGCCTAAGCTATATACTTTCAGGCAAAAATAGTTAAAATTTAAAAATAAAACAATAATTGTAGACATATAGTATTCAAAAAAAAGTTGTATTTCATTGGATATCTATGTATAAATTTGACATTGAAGAAACATATCAGACATATCTTTAGTGTAACACACCAAGGGCACACCAAGGGCACTTCTATTTGTACTAAGGCGCTCATAACTATAAGAACATAGAGTCTTTACAGTGAAACAATACGTAGGCCCTATCTTATTTTTCTAATGGGGAATCTCTGAAATTGTTCACACTCAAATTTCTCCAAAACAAAAAAGTAAGATCTAGTCCTTAGTTTTAAAAAAAAATAAGTACGGCCGTCCGTTTGTACATACCTGTCGCTTGTCTGGAGAGACAGGGGCCAAACGAGAGGGAGATAATTAATTACCTTTCTCGTAAAATTGCCATGGATTTTTGTTGTTTCCCTTTGTGCACAAAATGTACATCCTCTTTTTCAACGTATTTCAGCAGTTTCTATTTGTGCACTACTTGGATCTTATTAGTGTTGCAAGTTAACTCTTTGTCTCCATAATTATTTTTCCACGTTTTGAAGGAATTCCTCATTTGCTCATTACTATTTCACTACCTTGTTATGATTGGGCTTTAATAGCTTTGTTGTTTGTTATCAGAAAATGTTGTATTTGGTATAGAATAAAAGGGAAATGCATGCTCTTTTTATATAATTCAAAGTCAAGTTTAAAAAGTTAAACATTAATTTTATTTAATGAGGTCAAAATCAACGCTGGTATCGTCGATTAGGAAAGAAAGAATTAAAGGAATTACAAATTAAAATTCGTACTCTCTAATTATTTATGTGGGCACTTTTCATAATTTTAATGATTCTCAATTTCATAACATTTTGAAAATTTTAATAAGACGTTCTTTAGTATCCCAACGGACTCTCTTAGTCACTAGTCAGTCACTAGTCAGTCACTAGTCAGTCACTAGACAGTCACTAGTCAATCACTAGTCAGTCACTAGTCAGTCACTAGTCAGTCACTAGTCACTCCAAGTCAAGGAAGTAGTCATTGGGTTTTCAGGTCCCTTGTTCATTTGAATGAACCATAACGTAAATGTAAAGAAATTAAATAAAGAAACATTTTCATTATTTTATTTCGCTAAAAGTGACGTAGGCACATGAACATTGAAACACATTCCTTGTATTCCTCGTGAAGCTGCATTCGTTTTATAAGTTTACAGACAGACGGTAGACCTTCGTTTGAAAAGTGCCAATTATGGTTTAAAACATATTTTTGTTTTGCAATGGATGAGATTACAAGGGCGGGGTTCCCCCTAACATTAATAGCAAATAAACTAAACAAGAAATACAATTCGACAGAAATAAAAGAGAGGGGGCGAGAGAAAGAAATATAGAGAAGAATAAAGAAACAAAGAGAGAGAGAGAAAGAAATATAGAGAAGAATAAGAGAGAGAGAGAAAGAAATATAGAGAAAAATAAAGAAACAAAGAGAGAGAGAGAAAAAAAATATAGAGAAGAATAATGAAACAAAGAGAGAGAGAGAAAGAAATATAGAGAAAAATAAAGAAACAAAGAGAGAGAGAGAGAAAGAAATATAGAGAAAAATAAAGAAACAAAGAGAGAGAGAGAAAGAAATATAGAGAAAAATAAAGAAACAAAGAGAGAGAGAGAAAGAAATATAGAGAAGAATAAAGAAACAAAGAGAGAGAGAAAAAAAATATAGAGAAGAATAAAGAAACAAAGAGAGAGAGAGAAAGAAATATAGAGAAAAATAAAGAAACAAAGAGAGAGAGAGACAGAAATATAGAGAAAAATAAAGAAACAAAGAGAGAGAGAGAAAGAAATATAGAGAAAAATAAAGAAACAAAGAGAGAGAGAGAAAGAAATATAGAGAAAAATAAAGAAACAAAGAGAGAGAGAGAAAGAAAAAAAGAAGGAAACAGAAAGAGACATAAAGAGAGAAAAAAGAGAGAGAGAGAAAGAAAGAGACAGAAAGAGAGAAAGAGAAGAAAAAAAGTGAGAGGGAGAGAGAAAGAGAGAGAGAGAGAACAAATGTGCCCAGTTTTTCACTTCGTGTTCCATTATGTTGCCTTAAAAAAAAATGTCTTGTTAAAAGTGACTCGGTTTGTTCAATACACAAGTCATTCGAAGACTTCGACACATACAGAGTTCAAGTTACGAAGAGATTAATTTACCACATCCTCCTCACCGGTCTAACAAAAAGTAGATCAGGTGCTCACCTTTCCCCCTCCCCCCATCATTAACAAAAAAATACTAGACAGAACTCATTGGGTACGTCTTTTTTTTTTCTTTGGGGGGGATAGAGGCGGGGCGGGGGGCGCATTATTTCCAAAGAACTAAAACACTTAATGTTAAGTTTTCAAACACCTCCAGTGATCTATGTGATGTTATCAGCGACACTACAAGACGAGACTGACGTCACTATACACCTCACTGTCGCACACATTTAATGTGCAAATAGATCTGTAGCATGCTACTTACGGTTTGGTCTCGAGTCGACTATTGATACATAAGTGTCTTCTTTGCATTACACTCTGATCGACTGGGTTCTATTGCTTTGACTATTGCTTGACTTGAATTATAAGTTATATACATTACACTTTGATACATTGTGTACTATTGCTTGCTTGGCTTTTAAGCTTTAGACATTCTTTCAAAAATGAATATTTACACACGGCTTAGCCCAAACGTCATTTTGGGCGAATACCCTATGGGCCGGCACAATGGTGGGGAGTGGACTAACGTCGAATGGGCGCTTAGAATTGAAACATGGCTCTTAATGGAATGTGTGATTGAGAGTCATAGACCTCTTGGCTACCTACCTCAAGGTGAGCTGTGCTTGCTGAGCTGCCTAACGGCATCATGGAAACCTTCTTCCAGGTACACACACCGTCAGCCCATCTAGTGCACTCGAAAAAGGCTCTATACGAGCCAGAAAAATTAAAACAAATATCGTTTTTTAAAAAAAACAAAAAAACAAAGTTTATTCAAGTGGAAGAATTCCGCACTTCAATAATGTGGAAGTTATTTCCATTATTCGATGTGAAAGAAAAATAATAATCACCAATAATTAATTAACTAATTCGTTAATTTTTAAATTGATTCATGTTTTGCTAGGTACAATAAATAAGTTATTTGAATATATGTGAATGCTGTAGGATTAATTTCCCTTATAGTTTATAAAACAACAAATCAATGATTTCCCAGTGACAATGATAAATTGGCTTTTTTTTTTTTCTTTTTGTTGATTCATTTATTGGTTACGCCAATGAATAATTGTGCAAAGTTACAAGAAATGGTGTGGAAGAAAAAAACGTGTTCAAACTTTTGCTAGAAGAGACAGACAGACAGACAGACAAAGTGACTTAAGATAAGTTTTGTAAAAATGTAAGAACTGGTTTTATATTCAGAACGTCACTAATGGCTCTTATAGATCGTTTATAGACTAGAGTACTGTAGTAGCCAAACACATTTCTCGAAATAATGTAGACTGTCACGGATGAATGTGTGTATGTATAATGTATTTTTATACTCTGCGCGAATGACCGAAGTGTGTTTGTTGTAAGAGAGTGGTCAGACAGAGTCCAGCTTGTGTGAGAGGCCGTAAAGATGATTAAAGTTTATGTGTTTGATCGAGTGTTACTTGTTTATTTATAAATACAGCTGAACCAGGGACACCTAGAGACGTATCGAGACCTAAGGTAGTTTGTACCGAGTTATAAGGAGATAAAGTTATATAATAGGAAAGCTGTAACATAGACCTAATAGTCTTGTTTTGTATACTGTGTATATGGTGAGCTAAAATCCCTTATACATAACTATACTACGCAAATAACTTATAAAATGTCTTTTATTTTGTAAAGGAATGTAGACGTTATGTTAGTATGGACAAAGTCTGCTTATACTAAAGTAATTAAAACTAAATAAGGTTACTCTATGCTTGATATACTCCACCAAACTATCTACATATAGAAGTACAATAAGTAAAAGTGTTTTTTTCCCATCCCCAGGCTCCTGATAACGGTCACAATGGGTCGATGTACAGCGTGACCCCCAGTGCAAAGACAGGGAAGTCGACCACCTTATCAGAGTTCGGATCCTATGACGACATCGTGACGCCTTCCGTGCCTCTGAAAGAGAGGGCTAAGGATTACGTCCGATCATGTTGCACTATGGACACTCTCAAGCGGAAACTCCCAATCATTGGCTGGCTCCCGCAGTACAAGTGAGACCTTTATTTGCTGGTAGATATCTCTGTGATAATTCAAGATGCAAGGCTGAGTAGACGTCATACTTGCTTACAGTGATGATTAGAACGATTTAGCCTAGGTCACAAATACTTGTATTTATGCAGTTGTAGCGAACAAAAACGAAAACAAAACACTTGACGGAAAAAAAAAATGAAAATATTTATTTACTATTACTATCTACACATTTTAAAAGGACGTTTTAGTTTCCGTTGTTTGGCTTTTCTATTTCGTTTTTGTTTTCATGTTTCTGTCAGTCACTCTATGAACTTTTTATTCATTATTGCTAATAACAAGTGTGAGCTCATATTTGAAATAACAAGTGCGAGCTCATATTTGAAATAACAAGTGCGAGCTCATATTTGAAATAACAAGTGCGAGCTCATATTTGAAATAACAAGTGCGAGCTCATATTGGAAATAACAAGTGTGAGCTCATATTTGAAATAACAAGTAAATCCTAGTACATCCTCGCCTTGTCTACAAACAACCCTAGCGTGATGATGCAATCAAAGAATTGCGACTGTTTTATTTTACAGTTTCCACAAGCTCCAGTATGACCTGATCGCTGGTATCACAGTAGGCATGACCCTCATTCCTCAAGGACTAGCCTACGCCGGCATCGCTGGATTACCTCCCGTGGTTCGTCCTTTAAATACTAATACATTCACCTACATTAATTCAAATTGTTTTATATATTTATGTACAAATCATATTATGAATCCATCACAACCCATGCCATATGCCATGACCATACGTAAGTATCAGAGCTTCTTAGTCCCATTGCATAAACGAACAATTTCACGTAGAGGGCCATTATTATGTTAGGACTTACAAATCTGTTTGATTTCCAGTACGGACTCTACTCTGGCTACATCTGCTGCTTCATCTACGTGTTGACTGGCTCTGCTAAGGACATCACTGTTGGGCCAAGCGCCATCACGTCTCTCTTGACGGCTTCATTTGCTACTTCCTTATCCCCGAAACTTCCCAACGGAGATGTGGACCCGACAATGGCTATTATGTTAAGTTTTACCACTGGGCTCATACACATCGTAATGGGTCTATTGAATCTGGGTAAGTTGAGCCTTATACATATCCTTATGGGTTATTAAATATATGTAAGTTTAGCCTATTTAACATATTGTTATAAACCTGGTGGTGGTCCAGATGGGGGTAGTGGTATGTGTGTAGTCAGCCGACGCAAATCGCCCCAGGCCAGCGCTAAGTCAACCGTGACTAGTTACGACGGTCACCCAAGACGAGTGTCAACATGACGGTTCGGGAAGGATCGGCGTCGTTAACAGACCTCAGAAGCGTCACGAGGGATGTAGTCATGGGACGAAACTAGAAGCGTCGAAGCAATGTTCCATCCGGTTCGAGAAGGCAGGGACCCTATATAAAGAGCGGAGGTGTCGCAGTCAAGACGGTTCAGAAAAGGGGTTCAGAGCCCGGTTCACTACAGTCCATTCGACTACAGCACAGTTCAGTGTGGTTCCGTACGGCGGTTCAGTGCGGAGTACTATCATGTACAGTTGAGACGAACGCTTCTTGATCTTGGTCTGTGATCGAATCCGACACAACGAGCCTAGTGTGTGAAGTCAGTCCTGAACTGTTAAACCCAGTGCAAGCCCGGAACGAGATGTAGAGGCAAGTGCAAGAGTTGATACGGCGGTACGGTGTTATCGGAGAGATATTTGTACAGTGTACGTGTTGCCAATTGTACAGTATTGGCTCAGATTTATTCAACTACTAGCAAAATACCCGCGCTTTGCAGCGGGAGGATTATTGCATTAACATTTCAAATTTGCTTTAATTAATAGGCCTACATGTAACAACAAAACATTCTCATTTGTGCCAGGAGTGTTACCGCAGGGAATGTAGAATAACCGGAACAACGCAGTTTTTGTGTGGCTTTTTGCAATGTTAGTCCGATAAGTAAAAATAATGTGTCATATGTACTGCCTTAAATATTTCATTACTAAGAAGAAAAGTAAACCTTTTGAAATAGAGAAGAAACATACATGTACCAATACACAGTTATTTGTTGAGGATCTCTTTGTACACCACGTTGTCAGTTCGGCCCTCCGGCTGCAGTATGACCAATCCCTGCGCCGAGCTTACTCTTGAGCATGCGACTTACAGTTGCCCATGTGAGAAGCAGTCCTGTCTCAAGTCAATGCCAACCTTTTGTAGTGTCTGTCCCTGAGACTTGTTGATTGTCATGGCGAAGCAGAGCCTTACTGGGAATTGGAGGCGTTTGAATTGAAATGGGAGATCAGAGGGGATGACGGGGATGCGAGGAATCAAAACTGTCTCTCCTGAGCCACTGCCAGTGAAAATAGTTGCCTCAATGAGGTTCTTCTGCAGAGACGTGACTTGAAGTCTGGTGCCGTTGCACAGTTTAGGTGGCTGCAAGTTCCTCAGCAACATTATCGGTGCCCCAACCTTCAAAATGAGACGATGCTCAGGAGTGCCTGGAGGATTCAGAGAGTTGAGAAACTCTACCGGATAGTGCACCGCGTCTTCCATTTCCACAACTGAATCCACAGACTGGTATGTTTTAGATTGTGAGGGGAGTTCTTGGAGTAAAACGTTGTTTATGGCCGTGGTCATGTCGTTTCGTGGTGTTAGGATAGCTCTCTCCCTCAACCATGACACGTCTATATGCTGGAGAGTTCTTAGATTGGGATAAACATTGTAACGAAGGTTTTGCAAGGTCTTCACCAGGAGACAGAAATTTGAGGGAATTGCTATTTTAGAATTTTCTTGACTGAAGCTGCCATCACTAATACTCATCAGAAGATCAGAGAACTCTCCGGCTCTTGTGTCGCCATTCAGATGAACCCTCATGTTTATTCTTAAAGTGACGACAGTGATTTGACGCCACAGGTACGAAGACTTCAGACAGGCTTTCACTTCGTCGGCGCGTGTTCCTCTGGGCACGACTGGTAGGGTTTGCTGAAAGTCTCCAGCCAGCAACACTGTCAAGCCTCCCATACGTGTGGTGGTGTTTCGGATGTCTTGGAGGGTCCTGTCCAAAGCCTCGACACCCCCTCTGTGTGCCATGGTGGACTCATCCCAGACAATCAGCTTGCACTGTCTGAGCACTTCAGCCATGTTGCTCTGCTTTGATATGTTGCACGTGGAGGGCGAATCAGTGGTGTGGCTGAGGTTGAGAGGTAGCTTGAAAGCTGAATGAGCAGTTCTCCCACCCTGAAGAAGAGTTGCTGCAATGCCAGAAGAAGCCACAGCTACAGCAATGTCACCTTCCGCTCGGACTTTCGCAAGCAGAAGGTTTATGAGGAATGTCTTGCCAGTTCCTCCTGGAGCATCAAGAAAAAACACCGTGCCAGTGCCCGAGACAACGCTCCTCATGACTTGCTCGTAAACTCTCTTTTGGTCACCATTCAGCAAAGGCTAGTTGTTTGAGACTACATTGGCCAACTCCGAGGTGTCGTAAGAGGTTTCCCTCAAGTACTCGGGATTCGACGTAACCTCTGCCAGTTCTCTCGAAGGTGAAGGCAGCCCGTAATGATCGACAGAGAGACCTCCGATAGCAATGACGTAGTTCTCAAGCAACTGAAGACACTTGTTGTAGATCATAGGCAACCACTGTTGGACTTCTGTTCCTCCATGATCTCTTTCAGTCTGTCTCCTAACATCTTCTGCCATGCTGTCTCTATGTTTTTCCCAGAGATTTAAGGGGTTCTCCATTTGGCAGAAGACCAGCATTACAGCGAACAGTTCACGGATCTTTTGAGGTGAGCGAGACAGAGCAGCTTCCTGGAGAGTCTCGTCCCAGTTGACATCGTCCTGTAACAAACCAAGTGCCCTGCAGGCCGACTTGTAGGTTGGATGGACAACACCGTCAACTGTTCTGAGAGATTCGAAAGAGGTGGGACCTATGATTTTGTAGAGCAGCAATCGAAGGTGGTAACATTCAGAGTTGTTCGGGTGCACAGTGTAGACCCTTCCAAGCACATTATCTTTCTTCACCCCCGAATGTCCTGGCACAGCCTTCCCCTGCTTCCTCCGACGAAACATGTTTCTTGTCCACACATAATAAGATGGAACTTCGTGATAATAAAGCTCCTTTGCAAAGTCATCATGGTTGCAAAGATCAAAGAAGGCTAACAGAGTGAGTCTGATGTGGCCGTGCAATGTGTAGCACAGAGCGGACGTTGTCGACCGTTACGACCGTTACGCGTACGATTGGGAAACGAAACCTGCTGCACTTTTGTAAGTAAGCTGTAGGGAATGCGCCTGCCAAATTTCACCCTTGTACCTACACGGGAAGTTGCAGAATTAGTGATGAGTCAGTGAGTCAGTGAGTCAGGGCTTTGCCTTTTATTAGTATACATTAAAGTGTTACGTTACTTTGGAGCCATGAGTTGTCAAGTTCTTTAAGTTGGTGATGTATGGTGCAGTTTGCAGAGAGCCTGTATAGTAAGATTCGTAACAATATGAACAGGTCTTTCTAATGTTGGGCTAGCGTCGCCTCATAAACACCAAAATAAATCTTTTTAATTAGGCTGAGATTATTTCTAAATACGTTTCATTAATGTGGCTAAGCTCTGCCTCATTAACATTTGTGTAAGTCTGTTTCATCGGGAAATGCTTCATCAAAAGTTCAGTACTTTTAGTCTTCTCTTTTAGTTCATCTGCTCTGCTGTTAACTACGGTCTTCTTGTCTCGAGTGTCGCTGAGGTTACAGAAGTAAATATTTCCTTGTACATCTTTGTTTACCTCTGCTCTGGGAAACAACTTCCTCCAACGCTACATCATTTGCTTCTTCAACGTTTAAGAAACATAAACAATGCAGATCTTTTTGTTTCTGACAACAAACAGTAAACATTTCCTGTACAATTGTTATAAGACATTGGGTTGGGAGTTCCTGTATGTTCCACACCCAATCTATTATCAGGCAGAAATTTAGTATAATTATTTCTTGTACCAGAAAAAAAAACAAGAATAAATAATAATAATAATAATAATAATAATAAACAATTATTTGATAATTTATTGTTAATTAAATTATGTTTTTGGTATCGAACAAGGGAAAGAAATAGTACTAGAGTGATGTGGTGGTCTAAGTTGAATTAGTCCCCTTAATACTTTGTAGAGAAAAATAGGTCGCTGCTTTAAAGTTTGAAGCTAACAAAAGATAACTATAAAGCCTTCTAGTTTCATAAGCGGTTACTAGCATAGTGGTTAGTGTGTTGGCTCGTGAAAGCTTGAGACATGCTACTATATTTTCCTAATTAAATAATTGAAATTCCAAGAAAATATTAGGAATGAGTTCAATTTTGTTGTCCTAAAGATTTCAAATTCATGTTAGACCCATACTTTCAAATGCGCTGCTTCTAGCTTCTTAACTTCTTAATGAGTTAAAGGTTTCTGTGTTTCTGTAGCTCGAGGCTAACGTGAGTGTCATGTGGCCAGCACAACGACAAACTAATGTCACGAAGCCATTAGAGTGAACTATGGGGCACCCTAAAAATCCCGAAATTCAAAATCCAGATCTACAATCGGGGAAATTGAGAACCCTCGGTTCAGAAGTTCGTACATAAAAAACTTTATTTTCACAACAAGGGCAAAATAATCCAGAAATGACGTCATTACTACTGTTGTTTGACTAAAAAAAACATCTTTTCTGAAATTAATTAGATGCTTAAAAATAGCATTAACGACGTGTTTGTTCCTGGTAATAAGGAAGAAGGGCAATAAAATGAATGAATTCGACCTTGACGGTGAATGTTAAGTCCAGACCTATGTGACCAAACTGTACTGAGCATCTACATTTGTTTATTCACTACGTCATACGAGCTATTCTGTTCACCTTACAGGTATACTTGTCAGCTATATATCTTTCCCTGTCATCAACGCTTTCGCATCTGCTGCTGCCATCACCATTGCTGTCAGCCAACTTAGAGTAAGTGATATGAGATATTGATAGATTATACCAGCTAATGTTGTCAGAGAGAAAGAGAGACAGAGAGAAAGATAGATAGAAAATGAGAGAGAGACAGAGAGAGAGACAGAGAGACGGAGAGAGAGACAGAGAGGACAATTTTATTACAGAGCTCTTATCAACTCAATCTGTCTGTCTGTTTGTCTGTCTGGTATAAATTTTGAACACGTTATGTTATCAACTCAATCTGTCTGTCTGTCTGGTATAAATTTTGAACACGTTATGTTATCAACTCAATCTGTCTGTCTGTCTGGTATAAATTTTTAACACGTTATGTTATCAACTCAATCTGTCTGTCTGTCTGGTATAAATTTTGAACACGTTATTTCTCCCACATCCATACTCGGATCAAGTGGAGACTTACAACTATTATGTATAAAAAAAGGAGTCAATAAAAAAGATTAAATAATAAGTCAATTAATTACAGGTAACTAATTATTTTGTTTGGTACCAACAAGAGGAATTAATCGTTCATAATTCAGAGATATGGCTAAATATGTGGAGTTGTGTTCCCTTAGATAATTGTACACGTTATTTCTACCACACACATTCTTGGATCAAGTTAAAACTTCATACATGAATCAATTTTAAAAAATTAACAAATTATTCAATTAATTATCAGTAATTAATTGTTTTGTTGAAATCGAAAAAGGAAAATAAATCATCATTGATAAACATAGTTGTAAATAGTGGGTTCTCCACCTTAGAATGCTTGATACAGGCTTGCCTAATTACCAACTATTTGGTCAACTGTTTCTTTGTATTCAGTAACGGATGAAAGAAAGAAATAGCTGTTCATGAATATTTAGCGCACAGTCTTATGTATCCATTACCTGGACTTCTTATAAGAACTATAGACTGCGCAAGCTCACTGGAAACATTTTTCGCTATTTTGAAGCATTACGTAAAATAGACAGAATCGGATTATAGTGATCAGCATCAGCTTGATAAGGGAGGAATTGATTTGTAAAAAAAAAAGTATGATGTATTTTTTGAAAAATTAACCAGAGAATCTAATTACTTATCCCATAGTATTGGCGCTGTTGAGGGAATGGTCGTAATTTTAAAAAGTTTTTCTCTAGGGAATTGTAAATGTGTCTCGGTTCTTCGTTTGTTTTCTGAAAGTTTGTTACGTCTGCTAGATCCTCTGCTTCTCACAAAGAGTTGTCGTTCTTGTGTTTATTTGGTAATTGTCTCCTTTGTTTTCAGACACTGCTGGGTCTAAAGGGAGTTCCCAATGACTTTGTTCAGGCGCTAGACAATATTAGGCAGAGACTTCCCTACATCAAGTATGTCTTTAATATTTTATTCATTCTTGTATACGCCTGGTATTGAATGTAAATCCATAACTTCATTTACACGTAGACATTACAGTGACTATGGGAAGCCCATGCTATTACCCACTTTAGGGTTTAACAAATAACAACAAAAAAAAGGTTTTAAAATATGCGAACGAAAGATACAAAAGAAAAACAACACCATTAAATTTATATACTCTATTGCGTAACCCTTTTCAAGAGAAATTTTTAAAACGTTTTGTTAGAAAGATTTATTGTCTAATTTTTCTTTAAAAAGAAGCTAAATGATACTAAATGTGTGTTTGCTTTACAACACGGGGGGGGGGAGCCTTGAAACACATGAAAAATATAACTCATCACACGTTTGTATACTATCTTTATTTACTAGATCTAGCTCTATCTGCATTATTTTGTATTTTGGTGAATCTTGCCCAAACGCCTTCTTACTTTATTTAAAATTCCTCCTTGTCTAGATCTATAGATTCCAATGCCTTGCAAGACTTCATTTTTAATTTCAGTGTCTGGGATATGACCATGGGACTCAGCTGTGTCGTGGTGGTCATTCTAATTAAAAAACTTCGAGAGATCAAATTTAAAACCGACCCAAACAAGGAGACGCCTATTGTTATATCTGCCTTACGACAGATGGTGTATATCATTGGGGCAGGTAAGATCCACTTCTGCTTTGAGAGAAACTTGTGACATAACTTCTAAACATATTCGAGAATCCAAATCTCGTTTACAGAAAGAGACGAAGCAATGACACTAGATCTACTTGCCCACATTTCCACTCAAGAAGAAATCGTTCAAACTTCAACCTTTCCAATTTTGTTTTGTCGTATCTTTCGCCGTTTCCACACTCCTGATTTCAGATTCTAAGCCCCCCGTATGTTCGCTTGCCAGTAAGTAACAAACTCCATCTCTTTGGGAAATATTGAACAATAACATGTCTCGTTATCTTCTTCGTCCTGTTCCTATTGTGTATGTCTCTTGCGATGTCTGAATCCAGCTTTATTTCTCCTAATAGTGGCAAGATATTGGTGGATAGTTGTGTATGTATTATGGTCTGTCATTGTTTACTTAAGTAAGACTACTATATGTGTATAGGTACAGAAATAAGTATTAATTCCTCTAATCTTATAAATACAGAAGTTATTCGGAAATAAGTTTTACTTGTATGTGTTTATATTTATTTCAATTCCAAAAAACAGTAATATGATATTATACCGGGTGATCGAGAGTTACATACTTGTATGTCAATCCGTCAATGGCCAGGTTGTTTCTATTGTGCATTTTTGGTAAACAGAATTCGAAAGGGCAGTATTTCAGTATTTTAATAAAGTATTTCATAATTTTCCCTTGTCATCGTTAAAGAAACAAATCTCAAAGTTCTTTCACTTGTAGCATTCAGTTATTCGGATTTATTTACTTGGCAAAACTACCAAAAGTGATTTTTCAATGTGACGCTTCTTTGTATTTATTTCAAACGTTCTTCTTTTATTTTGTTACGGTTAATGTTCCATTCTCTCGCCACCACACTACTTCAAATCGCTTTCTCTTCTTTTTCTCAAAATTTTATGGATTAAAGCAGTGGTTCCCAAACGTTTTTGTCTTGTAGACCCCTTGCCATGTTTTGTGGTTTTCGGTAGACCCCCGGCTTAACCTATACCGGTACTCCATTTTCGCAAATTGACCAACTCCATTTTTTAAAAGTAATTTTTAACTGTAGAGAGTCGAAGAGTAAATAAGTAATTTAAAGCTACTTAGTAAGTTAAGAGAGATCTATCTTTTTTATTGATAAAATTCTAATTTATACCAATTAAAATAACAATTAATATGTATTACTGGAACCACCAAATACACTCGAAATATGTGTTGTTGTTTTTTTGCAGATTCATCATCCGTTGCTATGGATATTATGCTTCATATAGGAATTTGTTGTTCTATGAAGTAGTTCTTCCAACAATAAATATCAATTAATTAATTAATTGGCCTTAAGTATCACTGTAAAAGTTTGCGTAAAGAGTTTCTTGTGTTATTCTCCATCTGTCAAGTCTGGACCAAACATTGGGTCCGCGGAACTGTTGTCTCAAACAGGAGAAGGGGCGAAGTAACTGGCGTCTAAACCAGTAAGCTTTGGGCAGGAGGGACTCATAAGCCTAGGCATGCAACCCACAAAGCAAGGGTAAAACGTATTTCAAACCTTTGCTGCCTTGCAGATATACATACCCTAAACATGGGAACTGTTTCGTGGCTCAACCCGAGAAAAATAAGGAGCCGAGGACCCCTAGGCAGTATGCAGCACACATCGCTACATCCTGTCAGAACATGGGAGGCGCTGATCCCAAACTGTATATATGTCGTTTGCAAAGAATTACATAAGAAGCTTTTGTTATAACACAGGCAACCGCTTGTTTGACAAGGAAGAAATGAATCCCAATTTTCAATAACAAATGCTGTATAATCTACATTTCTTTTTGCAGAAAAAATAAAGCAATATAAATAAATATTCAAATTAAATATAACATTTTTCGTTTGAATAGCAGGATACATATTGAAAGGATTATCTAAGGTACAAATCATATATTAGTGTTGGAAAGAATTACATTGATGAGATGTGAACATTAAAGTCACGAACTGCTTTAATAAAATCCATTTTCGTAGACCCCCATGGACATCTCATAGACCCCCAATTTATTTTTTCACTTTCTTAGACCCCTTGGAACTCTTCGTAGACCCCTGGGGGTCCATATAGACCACTTTGGGAATCATTGGATTAAAGAATGTGTAAAGCAAAAAAGTAAAGCTTTATTTTCAGACCTTTCGATCAATGGGACAAATGATGTTAAGGTCATCTGATTCTATGGCCAACGGTTAACGAACAGGGTGTTATGTGGCCAACACAACGACCAATCGCCTTTACATTCCCCAACTAAAGTCAAGTACCTATTAGCATTGGGAGGACTCAGTGGCGCCCTAAAAATTCCGTAATTCAAAGTCCCTGTCTGCACCAAGATTCAAACACAAGACCCCAAGTTTGGAAGCCGAGCGCTTAACAACTCAGCCACCGCGCCCCCGAATGTAAAAGTTGTCTTAGAATTAAACTTTATAAATAAAGAGCGGATGACTGCGATTAATCTTTAGAGTGCAAATCCATAATAGTTTTTTTCCAATTATGATTTTTTTCTCCTCAGCCTCTACTGCCATCACTGTCATTCTGGCTTCCATAGTATTGTACATCTTGGAACAAAACGGAATCCATGCTATCACTCCAACTGGCTACATCAAGCCTGGACTACCGGAAGTTCGTGTCCCTGATTTCAGTATTTCGAATGGAAATTTCACAATGTCCTCATCAGAAATGTTCTCTGTAAGTTTTTCATATAAAAAAAATCCATATTTATTTGTTATTTTAAAGAAAAAGAGAAAATATTTCCCGTTGTGGGAATCGAACCCACGTTATTTGCGCAGTGCTTTATCAACTTAGCTAAACAGCCTTACTTTTATGTGCGAAATTTCAGTTTAAAATGAACTATTCAAATTTCTGTACTTGTTAAATTTTTGTGGTTTGTGGTTATTGAGTTTTTTTTACCTGTCTTTTAGAATTTAGACGAAAATGTAAGTTAGCTGTAGGAACTGTATACATTATGTGAACCATTGGATGACACATAAAATATATTTATCTTTCAGAAACTTGGTGCTGGTATTATTGTCATGCCAATTATAGCGTTGATTGAAGCCATGGCAATCGGAAAGTTTTTTGGTAATAATAAAACTTTCTTTTCACGTAGTATATGTATCCTGCAATAATTATTTAATATTTTAATTCCAATTTATACACATTGATATGCATATTGCTATAACTATGTGTTTGATTTACTGGTCATGTTGTCTCAAATCCAATTTTATTGACATTCTATACAAATACCAACACAACTGTAAACTAAATGTTAAGCATAGAATGAAATTATTGTAAAATAGTGTATCATGTAGTTTTTAGTGTTTTATAAATAAATGAAACAATAAAATGACTGTGTACTATTTAAAACCAAACATCGCCATTTTTCGCCATTTACATTTTAGAACAATAATAACTATATATTTTTAAATATTAATATAATAATTATGTTCATTCGTTTACCAGCCAGAGTGAATCGTTATAAACTAGATCCCAACCAGGAACTTCTCTCTTACGGCATTTGTAACCTGGTCAATGCGTTCTTTCAAGGGTATACCATCACAGGTGCCTTCTCCAGGTAACAGCAATAGGAGTTGTATTTATTAACTTAATCCATTTGCAACTATCCACATCGTAATGACATTTATCTATTTTATTTCTCTAATTGTCCAACTTTCATAAATGTATTCATCATCAACTCCACAACCCCAATATTAGGATCATCTGGAAGTAGCTTAATCTATGTTTGTTTGTTTGTCAAATGTTTTGGATGTTCTTTCAGAGTTGAAGGTAATCTACTAGTCCTAGTCCAAACCTCCAGCAGGACAAAAGAATGGGAGCGGGCAGGGTATGAACCGGGAACTATCGAGACGACCAGCGCGGTACCACGGGCAGCCATGCACATATTTCGTTTGACAATATACCATTAAACCTCGTATTTAATAATATTTTTGGCTATACTAGTTTTACTAACTTAAATAGAAATACAAGGAACATTGATTGTTGATTTTACAAGTAATATTTAAAAAAAACAACAACATTGTTCCTTATGTATGTTCAGATAATATAGTAAACTAAACATTCACATTTTATTTGTAATTGAAACAATAAAAAAAATATAGACAATGGTGGGATCGAACCCATGACATTCACATCGTTAGCGTGCTGTTCTATCAACTCAGCTAGCCTATCGTTACATAACCTATCTACGAAAATTGAGCTTGACCTCATCAGCCATCCCTTCCTTCTTTAATTCAACATTTGCACCATTCCTCATTCACACCAACTTATAAGAACATTCCCACCCATAAGGAGAGAGAGTTAACTAATAGCAGGAAGTGAAAAAAGTGATATTGTTTTAGTCTCAATTGATAGGTTCTAAGCCCCCATCCATTGTTACTTTAACTCTCGGTACTCAGGAAGATCAGGCTTAACTTTTATCGAAGATATTAATCTCCATTGAGTTTTTCATTATATGTTAATGTTGTTACGCTTAGGAATATATTATATTTTACTGAATATCAAATCAGGATCGAAACAACTAGTTTTACAATAAGAATTCAATAATGTGATGTCTTGGAAACATTCTTAGATACAAAGTCAATATTGTATCTTTTGGATCTGTTTATACTGGAGCGTATTATCCATTTGATTTCAAACTTAATGAAACAACTGTTTGGTCCATCACAGAACGGCTATTAACGCACAATGTTGGGTGAAGACAACCTTAGGAAGCATCTTCACTGGCATCATCGTCATCATCGCTTTGAGTTTCATGACGCCTATCTTCTACTACATCCCCAAGTGTGCCCTGGCTGGGGTCATCATAGCGGCCGTGTTGGCCATGGTGGACGTCAACACTTTCATAGCTCTTTACAAAGCCAACAGTAAGTTTCATCTCACGCTTAATAGACACCAAAATGTCATCTTTTTTTTTTTTGGGGGGGGGGGGCCTTGTAAGTGTATTATGACATGATTAGGATTTAGTTATTTGTTTCAGGATTAGAGGGAAAGTTTTACTTAGCGACGATGACGTAAAGTTGGTTAAAAAAATTAAGAACGCTCTAAGTGACGCTATAAACAAGACGTTTTTCATCAATTTTTAACTCATGTATTTTTTCCTTATTTTCTGAATGTTTCACATAATAACAGAACAATACATCTTGTTCTTTATCCTCGCAGTAGTTGAACTGTTAATAAACTTTAGCTAGATACCTGCGGATAGAGAGTTATAAAACTCTAACAACAAAAACATCTCCTCTTTGTAATATCCTAGTTAGATTCTTTAAGCCATAGATTCCCATCATTTAGAAAGAGAAGAGAAAGCGATATGGAAACAGTGTGGGCGATGTAAGGAAACCTCAAAAAAAAAGTCAAAGAAATAAAAAGCAGAAGACTGGCAGATTTTTAAATAGACTATTCAAGAACGCGATACTGAAAAATCACCGTTAAAGAATTATCGCTTTAAGCGAAGGAGATTAGATTTTTGATAATAAAGTGCTAAAAATATATCGTAATCCATACTGAAAAAACAAATGTTTTCCACCTGCGATGATAAATGGATGCAGACATATCCATACCCATCAGACAAAAGTACTGAATACTAATGGATGCAGACACATCCATACCCATCAGACAATAACACTGAGTACTAATGGATGCAGACACATCCATACCCATAAGACTACAGCACTGAGTACTAATTAATGTGGGCACATCCATACCTATCAGACTACAGCATAAGTACAAATGAATTGGGATTGATATAAAATAGGCCAAAACCTATTAGCATAAACAGATTTTTTTTGACAATAATTGTAAAGTTAGTTTAATGCGTACCACTGTCCCATCAATACACCTTAAAGGCATTGCATAATTCTATCTGCATTCATTAGTACTCAGTACTGCAGTCTGATGGGTATGAATGTGTCTGCATCCATTAGTACTCTATGCTGTAGTCTGAGGGGTATGGATATGTCTGCATCCATTAATACTCTATGCTGTAGTCTGATGGGTATGGATGTGTCTGCATCCATTAGTACTCAGTGCTGTAGTCTGATGGGTATGGATGTGTTGCATCAATTAGTACTCAGTGCTGTTGTCTGATGGGTATGGATGTGTCTGTATCCATTAGTACTCAGTGCTGTTGTTTGATGGGTATGGATATGTCTGCATCCATTAGTACTCAGTGCTGTTGTTTAATGGGTATGGATATGCCTGCCCCCATTAGTACTCAGTACTGTAGTCTGATGGATATGGATGTGTCTCATAGAAATTAAAAGGATGGAACTTAACTCTTATACTTTAATTATTTACAGAAGTGGATGTGTTCCCCTACCTGGTGACATTTGCTGCGACCTTGCTGATAGGTGTCCAGGTAGGTTTGAAACTCATTGGATTGTTTTGTTTCTGATTCACTTAGAATTGCAATGTATGACAATGTCGATAAATGAAACAGACCTGAATCATATCTACACAAGTATTGTGTCATATGATGTAATATCATAGTAATATATATATATATATATCTATGTCTCTTTCTGTCTCGGAAGACAATGAATGCGCCCAGTTAAGTCACTGTTATTGGCTGCATCTTGAGACTGGTCAGAATGGGGTGTGGCTAATAAAGTCAATTTTGGAACGGCAGATTATTAACAGTTATGCATTAGCATGCATCTGTTTTAGGGCTAGCTGATAGGGCAGCTTTCTTTTTCTTTTCTCTTGACTGAAGCAGTTTCGTTTCTTTTGCTCTCGGCGAGGATCGTACCAGCCCATACAGTCTGTCTCCATGCTGTCCGGTCTTGGTCTATTTCCTCCCACATACTTTCATTGATATCTGTGGTTCTCAACTCTCACTTGCAGACATCTCTGTAGGTTAGTGATGTGATTTTTATGTAATATGTGATTGTCTGTGATTACTTGCCTTGGCCTAATACAGACTTCTGAAAATTTTTTGTTAAAAGTAAGGCGATTTTTTAAAAATATAAGTTGCAAGTTATTGCAAAATGATAATTTGTAATTGACTCACAAAACTAAAGATAACGTGAATAACAAAAACTCACCTAAGCTGTTCAACATGAAAACTAGAAGAATGTTTCTAAACATGCAATTACTAAATATTCATAAGTCCCTTAACCCATACGGGTCTCATTAATAGAAAACACACAATTCACACAAACAAAACTAGATTTGAATAATTCACGAATTAAAATAAACTTTTAAAAAATGTGACATAAAATATATTTTAAGAGATCTAAAGATTTTGGCTTCCCTTTTAAATCGCTCTTACGATTGAAGACCACATAAACAAATTAAAGTCAAAATTGAAAGAGTGTGATGTAAGCGCACTTCGTATACATATGCATGGTCACGTGAACAAAGTACGTATGCATTTGAAACAAATATACCATCCTTAGGCCATCCTATAATTTTCCATTAAATTAAAAAAAAAATCATTTAGCACAGATCTGTAAAGAAACTTGATTTTGCTTTGGAGCTTGATTACGAATCCTGCACATACAGAAGTGATATTTCGGATTGCAATACCTCTTTCTATGAGACTCAAATCAGAACTAGAGTCGATTTATTTTTCTTTACAAGTAACATTCAAACATAACATGATAAAATTCATATTGAGAGTGTACAATTTTTCAGATGCATTTTGATGGTGATATAAACTTTAAAAAATGGATTTTTTTTTTCAGTGGGGAATTTTCGTTGGCATTGGTCTGTCACTTCTGATATTACTGTATCCTATAGCAAGACCTAAGATGTTGGTAAGTAATTAACTTGAGAAATGTTAAAGATTTAATGTCAATTACCAGAATTTCTGTTTCGATGTTTTACTTGTTGGGCATAATAAGTTTTTAGTTTAAACCATTTTTCATTAATTATAATCATTATTCAAGTAAGTTATTAGTATAGATACCACATTAAACTACTTTCTATGGGAGTCTATTTGTACACATGTAAACATAGACATTTCGAACACATCGATACAATGTTAACTAATATATTCTTGTTGAATTGTGTAGTTTTCAACACTTCAAGGCTTCATGGTAGTCACACCAACAACAGGATTGAGTTTTCCCAGTGCTGAATATTTAGAGATCAAAGCCTTAGATAGGGCTCTAGATGGTGAGTTGACTATGATGTCCAATCTAAATATGAAATAGGTCTCAGCTACCACACGTTTATTAGCTAGCGTTCTTTATGTACAAGCTCTTGGACTAATCTCGACTTCGATCAGATATCTTTGATCCACAATGAATAAAGTGATCATCCGCAAATGAGGGTGTTAACCTTTCTCATTTGCATCTCAACTCATGTCGCCACTTTGTAACATTGTCTCTGCTCAACTTTTCAGTCGAGAAACCAAACCACGTGATCCTGAACATGGAACATCTTTCTAACATGGACTTTTCAGGTGTGCAATCCATCAAATCTTTAATGGCTGAGTTTGAGGTCCACGCCATGAAGCTTATCTTAGCTCAGGGACAGGTAAGGCAAATACAGCTCTAGTATCAATTTTCAGGAATTATTTTTAACGTGGGTTTGCAAGTGTTAATAATTAATATTATACAAAGAATTTATTTTTTTTGGATAGACGATTTAAAAATAAGATAAATTAGTAAAATTACTTTTAATCTTCTTAGACAGAAAAGCTAAACCATAATTAATAGGTTTAAAGATATACTGTTGTTTGTTGAATAGAACCCAATAGAGTATAGAACACTTCATTAGGGCTAATATGCAATTACGAAAAGCCATAGATATCTCTTCAGTTTACGTTAGCTATTCACTATCACAGAACTATAAAGATTGTATTCTAACATCTGTACAGAAACGAGTCAGGAAACAATTGAAAAGAGCTAAGATTCCAAATCTAATAATTGCACGAACAGTGGAAGAAGCTGCGGAAATATTTACTGCTCAAATAGAATCAGGTAAATAGGACCATTTCTATGGATTTGTTTCAGAAAGAGTGATAGATGTGTGGATGGCTTGCATAAAACTCATAACTTTCTAGCAAGGATGATTAAGTTTGAATCGCGATATTGCCTCTGAGTTTCGTATTTAGATTTCGCTCGAGCTTTTACACAGATTCCCCATCCATTTTTCTTCAGATTTCCAGAAAAGAAAGGATTATTATTGTTATTTATTATTTATTATTATTATAGGTATATAATCAGAACATTCCTGAGTGGACACTGTTTAGGGGACTGGAATGAATTGCGTATCTCATTGAAATCTTGGCATTAATTCATTTCTACAATACAAATAGTAATACTGCTGTAGAACGGTTACATCACCAGAATATTCCTTAGTGGACACTGTTAGGGGAGATTTACAATGATTGCACATAGAGATGTAACAAAGCTCGACCCAAGCAGCTCTAGAGAATGAAAATGTATTTGTCCGATAGCAATAATAGAATGTTTGTTTCCTAGATTAATTGCATAACAAAAATCTTTCTTTTTTTACATCTACAGACCCATATGAAAACGAAGAGGGAAATTTCATGAGCCGGCTTTAGTCATCTTGTTTTGGGTAGAGTTCCACTAGGGCACAAAGTCGTGACGAATGGGATGTGTAGACGATCAAGTTTACAACAAAACTATTGTTATTTTTTGTTTCTCTAATTTTGAGAAAGGATTCTGTATAGAGTTGTTACTATGCTGATATATGTACATTGTTATACAAAAAAAAATGACATAAGACTGTACAAATATATTGAAATTGAAATTCTGTTCAATGTTGTATCTAATTGTGTCGAAGTGGTGTCTACATGGACTAGTGTTATATGCGCTACGAAAAAAAGAATTCTCTTGCATTGCTATTTTTTAGTATTTCTTAAATGAGTTTTTAAGTATTTCTAAAAGTAATTGATTGTACATCTGACCTTAATTTATTGCTTACTTTTTTGAGCAAATGTATACTTTATATTAAAGATTGGAAAGGACTTTTAAATAAAAGAACTCGAATAGTTATTATTAGCGCTAACAAGCACAGTCTATGTTACCTAATGTATATAGTTACATCGCAAATAATAAAACGGGTGTGTTTACGTTGGCCTGTGATTTGGTATTTTATGGGCATGTTCAAGTTGGCTAAACTACAAAATGATATTGGCATTTTGTATAAGGGATACAATCACATGTGGTAACGACTTTTAAAAAGTACACATTACCTCAATTCAAGTCCTACCGTTCATAGTCTCGAGTCTAAGAACTACTTCAACTAAAGTGTACACTGGCGATCAGCGCCAATCTCTTATTCCCAAATCGAATAAGATTGTATATTATTTCAATGGCATTACGTATGACTATGAAATTGCTACATTATCTAAAACTTGTTTGTATGTACGTTGGTGTAGAAGTATGACTGCCTTGCGGGGCCATTTATTAACTTCTTTATATTCATGTTTCAAATGGGATAAACAGATGTGAGTACGCGTGTACTTACATCTGTTCACTATGTCAGAGTCAAATAAAAGAGAAAAGAATTGCATAAATACATTTTGTAATTAACTTCTTTCCGTTTTTGTGTACAGCTTTTTTTCTATTCACATATTGTTGGGGTTTTTTTATTTGTCATTTTTGTGTTTGTTTTTCATGTCTGTTCATATATTGGTTAATTGAATTGAAAGTGTAGATACGGCGAAGCAATGGACACTTGCGCTAAGATAAGTGTAAACTCAAAATGTAGGCGTACATAGCGCATATTCCCCTGAATTAGTTTTAAATTCTTTTCTACTCAACGTCGGAAATAAACATGTATAACTCGAGTTTAGATTTTTTTTTAAATTAATAATACTACATACTTCATTTCATTTTAAATTCCCTTGGTAATGACGATTGGTATTAGCGATAACTCTCATTACCTTACTTCTTGATTACACTAAATGTATAGTTACATCCCTTGCATTGTATTTAAAAGTTTATTCTTTCATTTTATGCAAATTACAAATGTCGGTAGTCTGTAAAGACTAGATAAAAACTGTTTTTATTTCTATATATAAGAGTGTACAGTTGAAGTCAGCGATAAACAGAATATGTGATAATTATATAATCTCATTCGTTCTCAAACACACATGTACACACGCACACATACACACAGTTGAATTCAACGTCACCTAATCATAAAAAAAAAACGAGATCTCGTGCCAGCTTCAAGAGTAAACCTCGGACTAGCGGGTCACTACTGATGTAATGGTCTCTGAAGTCTTTTGAACTAGGTGGCCACTCAGTATCATCTTTATGGCCATATTTGTCTTTTTATCGTTTGACTTTAAGCCAAGAAAGAGGTCAATTAGTTTACCAACACACAGAAAAACACACAAAAATATATACACAAACACACATTTACAAGCACACCTATTCTAAGGATCCTCCTCATGTGACATTCACACGGAGGTTGAAAAGGAGAAGCGAGGGGCGTCTACTGTGTGCGCGTGTAAAAATAGGTCGTCATAACATATAAAAAAAACATGAAATATATGTATAAATGTTACATGAAAAATATCTATACATACAGTACATACAACAGAATAAAAAAAAATAACAGTGTTTAAGTAATAAATTAATTCATAATGGCTACCTGTGAAGGGGGCTCGAGGTTCGACACCGGACTCAAGCAGAGTTGTGTTTACTGAGCGCCTAAAGGCAGCACGGAAAAACCTTCTCCAAAATACCCCCTCCACCCCACCCCACCCATTGGTCCACAAATGAGATTGGACCATAGCGCTCTGAGCATGCTATAAGCATGAAAATAGCGCTATAAAAACAACAACAACTATAAAGCAGAGTGTCGTCAGGTTTGTAAACAAAAAACAATTTCAACTTGATTTCAAAATAAAAACAAAAAGAAAAAAAAACATGTACCATAAAATCTTAATGGACCTCATTCACCAATCGTAAACAAACCACATATAGCCACGTGATAATATTGATAAACAATGAAAATTACGTATCACGTGACGGCCTATATGGTTTGCATAATTTGTACAGAAGATATAGAGAACCACGTGGTAAAAATGTTGTTTGTTTACGATTGGTCCATGAGGTCCATTAGATTGAGATCGAGATTACCAACATAACTCGCCGTTTAGGGATTTCGGTATCGAGGATACGATTCTCTTAAGCCTTCACTCACGTAGTGTTATTGCAGCATTTAATATTATGCCAATCGTTTTAAGAAAGATCATCTTAACTGTAAGTGAAAGGTGAAAGTTACTTATAAGGAGTCAATGTGGAATCATGGTGCAGTCAGGGTGGAATCATGGTACAGCCAATGTGGAATCATGGTGCAGTCAGGGTGGAATCATGGTGAAGTCAGGTTTGGATCATGGTCGAATCATGGTGCAGTCAGGGTTTAATCATGGTGCAGTCAGGGTGGAATCGTGGTACAGTCAGGGTGGAATCATGGTGAAGTCAGGGTTGGATCATGGTAGAATCATGGTGCAGTCAGGGTTGAATCATGGTGCAGTCAGGGTGGAATCGTGGTGCAGTCAGGGTGGAATCATGGTGAAGTCAGGGTGGAATCATGGTAGAATCATGGTGCAGTCAGGGTTGAATCATGGTGCAGTCAGGGTTGAATCATGGTGCAGTGAAGGATTGAATCATGGTGGAATCATGGTGGATTTAGTCAACCTTAGCACATAGTCTAACGGGAGAGGGAAGAGGAAGTGTTCCGAATGTCACCTTTCTTTTTAGTTTGTTTTTTGTTTAGACGTCATTCCAGGAAGCTCCCTAATAAAAACGGACGGCCAAGTCACTCTCAAGCTCCGCCCACCTGGAGCAGGTTATTAGCATATTTCTTAATTAAAACAAACGTCAGGAGGGTATTGTGATCCAGTCAAACTTTTCTGCAACCGGGTTGTGACGAGTCTTAGGGTCCTGACAAACTTAGAGAACAAGAAGTTTTCTCGGGCTTCCGGATAGCCATAAACAGCGACGATCCATAAAATAAAATAACCACTTTTTGTTCTGCTTGGTATTCATTGATATGGAAAACTTTGATAATTCAAGAAGAGGATTTTAAAAAAACCAATTACGTCCATTGTTTGATCTTTTAAATAAATTACAAAGTAGATAAAATGGTGTATACTACTGAGAATGGTCTACAGAAACCTCCACATGAGGACGGGATTACAGACCCAGTGGTTCTCAAGATGGCACCGATAGAGGTCTCATTACACATGGGCAAAGAAGTAAGTGAATGAAATGTTTTTACATGTTGAAATATTTAGCATAGAATGTGCTGAGTAAAAAAGATGTAGTACATTAGACCACCGTTATAGTCACTTCACCATTAGAAAACGTTCCATTTAATGTTAAGCATTAGAGAGTATGTACTTACCGTAGAAATGATGGAGGTTGGATTTGAGAATACTTATTATTTATAATCTCAAAAAAAGATAGATATTTTTTATTGATATAATATTATTATTATAGCTTTTATATAGCGCTACTTTCATGCTTATAGCATGCTCAGGGCGCTTTGGTCCAATCTCATTTGTGGACCTGTGGGAGGAGGGGGTATCTAGGAGTTGGTTTTCCGTGCTGCCTTTAGGTGCTCAGTATACACATCTCTGCCCGAGTCGGGTGTCGAACCTCGAGCCCCCTTCTTGGTAGCCAAGACAAGCCAAGTTCAAGCGCACTTAGCCTCTCGACCACGCTTCCCACAATATATAATATATTGATATAGTATGAAAAAAAAGTCTAAGTTCTTGTCCATTTGAGGCACAATTTCTAATTCAACGTTTTCCAATCTGACAACATTCCGATGTAAACGATTCTATAAATTTGTTTTGCTGTAATTTTGGATCACATTTTATCTCTTCACCAAGTTCATTCCAGGTAATCATAGCTCGTCTCTAGACAAAGTGGTTGTACAAAGTGTCCGTTTTTAGACAAAGTGGTTGTACAAAGTGTCCGTTTCTAGACAAAGTGGTTGTACAAAGTGTCCGTTTCTAGACAAAGTGGTTGTACAAAGTGTCCGTTTCTAGACAAAGTGGTTGTATAAAGTGTCCGTTTCTAGACAAAGTGGTTGTACAAAGTGTCCGTTTCTAGACAAAGTGGTTGTGCAAAGTGTCCGTTTCTAGACAAAGTGGTTGTATAAAGTGTCCGTTTCTATACAAAGTGGTTGTACAAAGTCTCTATTTCTAGACAAAGTGGTTGTACAAAGTGTCCGTTTCTAGACAAAGTGGTTGTATAAAGTGTCCGTTTCTAGACAAAGTGGTTGTATAAAGTGTCCGTTTCTAGACAAAGTGGTTGTACAAAGTGTCCGTTTCTAGACAAAGTGGTTGTACAAAGTGTCCGTTTCTAGACAAAGTGGTTGTACAAAGTGTCCGTTTCTAGACAAAGTGGTTGTATAAAGTGTCCGTTTCTAGACAAAGTGGTTGTATAAAGTGTCCGTTTCTAGACAAAGTGGTTGTACAAAGTGTCCGTTTCTAGACAAAGTGGTTGTGCAAAGTGTCCGTTTCTAGACAAAGTGGTTGTACAAAGTGTCCGTTTCTAGACAAAGTGGTTGTACAAAGTCTCTATTTCTAGACAAAGTGGTTGTACACAATTACCGTTTCTAGACAAAGTGGTTGTATAAAGTGTCCGTTTCTAGACAAAGTGGTTGTACAAAGTGTCCGTTTCTAGACAAAGTGGTTGTACAAAGTGTCCGTTTCTATACAAAGTGGTTGTACAAAGTGTCCGTTTCTAGACAAAGTGGTTGTACAAAGTGTCCGTTTCTAGACAAAGTGGTTGTACAAAGTGTCCGTTTCTAGACAAAGTGGTTGTACAAAGTGTCCGTTTCTATACAAAGTGGTTGTATAAAGTGTCCGTTTCTAGACAAAGTGGTTGTATAAAGTGTCCGTTTCTAGACAAAGTGGTTGTATAAAGTGTCCGTTTCTAGACAAAGTGGTTGTACAAAGTGTCCGTTTCTAGACAAAGTGGTTGTACAAAGTGTCCGTTTCTAGACAAAGTGGTTGTATAAAATGTCATTTTCTAGACAAAGTGGTTTGTACAAACATATTCAATGTGCAACTAGACTCAAATGTTCTGGGAAACGTGTTTGTACAAACATATTCAATAGGCAACTAGACTCAAATGTTCTGGGAAACGTGTTTGTACAAACATATTCAATAGGCAACTAGACTCAAATGTTCTGGGAAACGTGTTTGTACAAACATATTCAATAGGCAACTTGACTCAAATGTTCTGGGACACGTGTTTGTACAAACATATTCAATGTGCAACTAGACTCAAATGTTCTGGGAAACGTGTTTGTAACCTAACCCTAACCCTAACCCTAAACATATTCAATGTGCAAATAGACTCAAATGCTGCAGAAAGATTGCAGTCATTTTTAATGATCAATCGTTTAAAAAAACAATTACAAAACAAAGTCATAAACAAAACAGTACATCCATCGTTTGCTAGAAACTGCTTTTCATATGACTCACGTCTGCTTCTATTTAAGATCTTAGTAGTCGAATAGTGTTTTTTTTTTTATTGTCTCATAATTCTTATATTCTCACATTTTAATGACATTTTTCATAGTGCTATTGCAATTATCTTTTTAGTTTGTTTGCATTGTTTTTTTGAACAAAGAGGAGAGTGAATATAAAGTTAAAACAGCGGCCACGCCATAACCTAGATAGGTCGAAAGTACAATAAACCAACAACCATTTAAACCTCTTGTTTGCATGACAATTCTATAAAGCCATAAGTTTTAGCTGTATTAGAAAAAAACATGTTTTGCATTGCTGGTGTGTTGAAGATATTGGTAGATCACGATTGTAGTTGTGTGTAGATCAATGTCGTCTGCGAGTTCGTACTAAACACATCCAACAGAACAAAGTAATGTAGATATGAATAACTCCTGAGAGTAAATTGAACACTAACTTAATTAAATAATAAGGGCACAGTCTGCGTCGTCTCTAATCTCTAATCCGATCTCTTTGGTCCGTTGGTTCTCTAACTTTTTAATGATCCGTCACGTCACTACGGGAAAACCCGATTAAAGCCCAACTTCTACGCGTCTTTCTATTGTGTCATTACAGCATTGATAGATTACTTCATGTAAAAGTTGCTTGATGGGCGAAACATAGAGCCTAGACATGCTTTTCGAAAACGGCTCTAATGATTTTCCTAGAAATGTGATAGTAGATGTATATCTTTGGGAAAAGAATTACTAGCTAATTGGCTACAATTGAAATTTTGACAGTTATAATGTTTCAAAATATTATCTTTTAACCTTATATTTGGTATTTATCTTGAACAAACATAGCTGGTACTGACGCTGTCTTCATTCAAGATTAAAATAAATAAATAGATTTTCAGAAACAATTTGCGCACCGTCCTCTAGGTCAGGACTTACAGGCCTATCATTAGAGTTTCATACACACTTAGTAGTTTTAAACATTCGCTTAATCATGATTTCTTTTCGGATGGGGAAGGCCGAATAGGGGAGGAATAACAAAATTCATTCTCTTTATTTATCATTCATTAGTTATTAAGAGAAAAGTAGTCGCTCTTGTGTGATTGTATGTACACTGTAGCATTAATTATATATAGTTTGTTTTAACTTTTATGTTACTTGTTTTTAGGACTAAGACTTTTTTTTTCGAAAACAATTAAGATTTATTTTCCCCATTGGGTATTGTTAATTTGAGACCTAAAACCTTATCATGTAAACATTAAGGATAAAGAACTTTGTATTTTTATCATATAAATACCTAACAATACCTGTGCAGAGTAGATTCCAAAATGGCTCTAAGCTATTCTAGCTTAGTGGCCCTTTTGTTTCGCAATTTATGAATCCAGATATTATATATCAGTGCAAACTATTTCTTGGGGGCTCAAAGCTATAGCCGTATATGCTTGTGTTGCTCCTAGGTAAATCCAGTTCTGGCAGTTATCAAAAAAGTATCTTATCTTTTCTTATAAAATATAGACGTTACTTTAAAAATGAAATTCATTACGTCCTACGCCGCACATCTAGCCATGATTGTTAACCAACGACAATGGTTTTCCTGGCTGACCCAGGCAGTCCATTCCATGCTCTAACAGCACTAGGGAAGAAGGAGCATTTGTAACAATTAAAAGACATACTTTATATTTTGTACTACATTTCTAAATAGTTCGTTTTCTGTTGCCATTTTTACAAATGTGTTTATTTTATAGTTAGAACGACGTATTATTACGTAAAAGGTTTCTCTTTCAGACCTTGCCATCTATAGGGCAGTGGAGGTCAAGGTTAACGAGCAATGTGGCCAACAAAACGACTATCCGCCTTTACTTTTCCCAAGTCAGGGGCTCACTAAAAAATCACGTAATTAGAAATCCCAGTCTTCACCGAGATTCGAACCCAGGACCCCAGGTTCGAAAGCCAAGCACTTAACCACCCAGTCACCCAGGCTAAATTTCTCCTTTTAAGATATCATTTTTTTTTATGTGACCACATTTTTTCTAAGCCAAATAAAAACAGCTGTTTACCTGGTGTTACGTCTTCACATTAGATGAGACTCTTTAGACATGTAAACGACAAATCACCGTTTATAAATACTTTAATCTTTAGTAACACTGAAAACACTTTCTTGTTCATAGTCCTCCATTTTTGTTCTCCTCTCACTTTCAACATTCGCACCATTTCACATTGACACTAAGATGTGCACGTAACACCCCCCCCCCCTGTTTAACAAGTTCGATGTACATCGAACGTCCAAAATAGAAATCACTGAATATATTATCAGACTATTCCAAGTTTTAAAAAATCTGTAACATATAAAACCATAATGTAATAACCAAAAAAAAATCATACACAATAATACCACTACAATTCGAACACAAAATGACAATTATATTAATCACAATAATAACTGTTATTATAAGCAATTGCAACAACTTCTGTTAACATATATCTATAAGCAATCAATCATATTTCTATTAATGATTTGCTAAATAAAATTGTATCACATTTCATTAATACAACTCCCCACTCATAATTTTATGCCTGTACAAAACACCCTCATTCCAGCCGCAATCAAATAGTAAACAAAGCAAATCCATCTTGCTCCATGCATATTGTACCCCCAACAACATGACTCAGCATATAACTAACTTAAAACACTCCTAATATCATAGATTTAACCCAATGCTATTTACTTCCTAGTATTATCCGGCCTATATAATAATTCCAGTCTTGACGTTTCTTTTTATGTATTTCTACCACACCATTTCGATAATTTTCTTACAAATGTTATTTTAATAGAATAATTATAATCAAACAGAACCACACAAAATTAACTACGTTGTGCAAAATCTACGTATCTACTTTCCACTACTTATATTCTTTTACATTCTCTATATAGCCTTTACTAAACTTCTATAATGTAGTATCCTTAACCTACATGCATACGTAACAACAATATCCAATTCATTACACATATATTTATTCATTGTAGAATCTAATCCTATCTATATAATTTTAACATTATTGACATGCCATCCTTTCCGCTTCCCTCCTTTGCAATGATGTCCCATTGTGATCCCACTACAGAATGATCTAGCTGTACTGTTTACTAGCCTGTTAATATCCATATCTTTTCTCGTATACGCCTCTCCACTATTGTACCTTAATTCCTTAACTCTGATTAACTGTTGACACTGTCTTCTAATATGCCCCCTTCTCCCACAGTTAAAGCATAAGATGTATGGACTTGTACGTGTGTATGTGGGTTTAAATCGCGTTCCCTGTACCACTGATTGCCTTACTTTACTTTGATTTGGACCCATTCCAATTGCATTGCTTTCTACCTTATCTGGTAATTCTTTCTTCTCGTGCTCTCTGCTACCCATGTCGTCTGATGTATGGGATCTTATGTCTTCTTTCACATCCCCATTTCTCCATCGAGTAGACTTTATCCCATAATATTTCTTCCAATTCTCAATCTCCCCTACTGAACATATTTTCACTCCATGAATGTTCCCAATAATTAAATCTATCTCACCCTGATCTACAACACAAGCTTCTACTGTCCCCTTAAAATACGGTGTGTCTATAATAACTTTAGCAATCGGTAATTGTACAATATTCCCATTAAACATAACACACTTCCTAGATTCGCCTGTATATTCATGGTCTTCCACTAATTTCTTATTCACTCCAATAATAGTGCTCCCTGTATCCCTGATGGTCTTGGCTGCCTTGTTCCCTACGAATGTCTGAAAAATCTCCAATGTTCCAGTATCAGATGACAATGATAAGCCTTGCTCTATTCCACCTTTCTCGCAGTCCTTTCTTTCCTTGTCTGTTTCCTTGATATCTTCCAATGCGGCTATCATATTGTCTTTCATCTGTACCACGTCTATAATGTCTATCCTGTGTCTCCCTTGTTCTGTGAGAGTTATTCTGTGTCTCACATGTTCTGTTAAAGGCAACTATTTCTTCTATGTCGCTGCCCCTGGATAGTTTCTTATCGGGATGTGCCACCTTATAGGCCCTTATCAGTCTTACTATGTCTTTTATGGATTTTGGTTTCCTCTCCAACAGATATATTTTTAATTCCTCCTGACACTCGTACATCACTTTGTCCAGCATGAGAAATGTCTTAAGACTGTCAAAGGTTTTTTCTACCTCAGCGGTCTCTATCCAGTTATCGAAATGGCTGCTCATTTTGTCCAGGAAGGTCTGCGGGTCATCCTCTGGTTCTATCTCACAATTAACAAACTGTTGGCGATAGAAAGCTTCTGTTTTCCCGAAAGTTCGAAGTAGTTGTTCTTTCACAATGCTGTAGTTACTCTGGTTCATACATATTTTTGACGGCACCTCCGCTGTAAATGATCTAGACAATAAGAATGTCCATTTGTCTTCAGGGTACTCCAGTTCTCTCATTTCTATTTCGAACTTCTTCAAAAAAATGTCAATGTCCATTTTGTCTTCGTTGAATATCAAACCTTTATATTTAGCCAGTTTATTCCCTGTAGTGTCATTCTTTCTTTTATCACTCTCTTTTTCTTGGTTTGTTTTTAACTTTTTCTCTGCTGTCTCTTTTTCAAACGCTAATCTTTCTCTTTCAATGGCAACTAATTCATTTTTCTTTTCCCTTTCAATTGCTCCTGATCCTTTTCTCTTTCTCTTTTGTCTTCCTTATCTAATCTCTCCTTTTCTTTGTCTCTTTCCATCGCTAATCTCTCCTTTTCTTTGTCTCTTTCCATCGCTAATCTCTCCTTTTCTTTGTCTCTTTCCATCGCTAATCTCTCCTTTTCTTTGTCTCTTTCCATCGCTAATCTCTCCTTTACTTTGTCTCTTTCCATCGCTAATCTCTCCTTTTCTTTGTCTCTTTCCATCGCTAATCTCTCCTTTTCTTTGTCTCTTTCCATCGCTAATCTCTCCCTCTCCATTAACCTTTCTTGTACGTATTTTCTTAGTTCTGCCCCATCCAGCTCCAACAACCTTCCCTCTTCCTTCAACGCTGCTACCTCAGCCTTGTCCGCCATAGTCTATTTCTAATAATACCGACTCGAATGTTCTCCTGTCTCTAGATCTAGACTTTACTATCTCTACTGTCTGTTGACAGGAGATCCACTGTGTATAGAGGGATATGTGGGTTTTACCTTTTACGTTGGGCGCCACTTGTTACGTCTTCACATTAGATGAGACTCTTTAGACATGTAAACGACAAATCACCGTTTATAAATACTTTAATCTTTAGTAACACTGAAAACACTTTCTTGTTCATAGTCCTCCATTTTTGTTCTCCTCTCACTTTCAACACGCATTCGCACCATTTCACATTGACACTAAGATGTGCACGTAACACCTGGCAACAAGACTGGATAGGAATGGACGGGTAGCAAGAAAATCATATAATTGTTTTCTTTATTGATGTTTTCAATGGGCTATGTTGCGCCAAGAGTTTCGTTTCTTTAGTTTAAAATAGAATTAGTAAATTGGGTCGGAAGTACCTTTTTCCTTATATATCTTTAGCATTTTTCCGTTCTCATTTTAAATTAAACTGAAATTATCAGGCTTTAAGTGTACCTGACAGAAAAAAAAATTCTGCACAAAATAAGGTTAGTTGGGATCAAATCCGATAGAGACTATAAAAATAAAACATGCATGTGAAACTACACATTAACAGTACTAGAAGTCATGTTCCAGAAGTGACCCAGTAAAACCTACCCAGCCCCAAAGATCACCATAAATGGACTTCCCCTTAACGTGGTAGACCATATCACAGATCTAGGAATGACACCTCGCTTTCAATGATAACCGCCTGGTCATGGCCAGTAGTGCTTTATGACGCCTCCAAGATTGAGTTGGCGAAATAGATCGCTACGCCTGCCTCCAACAAAAAAGTGTTTACCAAGCAGTAGTTCTCTAAACCCTTCTATTGAAAGCTTTCACCAAAGATGCTTGAGCTCGATTATGGACTGCCAAAAGCAGTCTTACTTGGTGAGCTAGAAAGGTGGTCGATGTAACAGAGGTGCCCCACGGAAACGCTTTAAAGACCTGCTTGGGCGCTTACTTGCCATAGCAGACATAGAAGAGGGCACCTGGTTGCATGCGGTCTCAGAACGAGACAGACAGCTGAAGGTCACTTACAAAGGACGCGGGATGAACATTTGAGACCAAAAGGATCTCCGCTGACGAGGACTGACGCAGACGGCGAACAGAAAATCTTAATCGACTATAGGCGGACAATGGTTATACTTGCACTGTTTGACAAAAATGGGGAAAATATGTAGGTCACAGCTGGGGCTGCGTATCCAGGAGAAATATTGCATTCCTCATTGATCTTCGGACTCGATGACATGCTTTATTATTATTATAGTAGTATATTAGGTCTTGGCGTTAAAAAGTAGATCTATAAGTCGAATTATATTCAATATTTAATTTTGTATAGATAGTAATTCTATGAGAAGTTTTCTAGATCTAGACTGAGATTCCATATAGAATAATCTAGATAGTAGATGTAGGCCTATCCGGCTCTATCCTAATTAATAAACTTTAGTCGGGTAGAGCTAGATTTAGACTAGTGACCATCCAGTCTCAAGATAGAACTTAGATGTCTAAACTAGATTCGATCTGAAATGTAGATCTAGATAAAGAGTCTACTTAATGACAATATCATTGATTCCAAAGATTAATGATGAGTGTAGTGTTTACTATTTATTTAAATGTTTCACAAATCACATGTGCCCATGTGGTGATATGATTACGCCTCCTGTATACACAGAACCGTGAATGGCGTGAACTGTACACTCAGAACCTACTGCGACTTGACGGCTTTTGTAAGTTTGTCTGCCGTGCTGTACGAGATTCGATGCCAAAAAAAAACTATGTAGATTCAAAACTTCCAGAACAACAGATGTATTCCACTTAATTTATTAACATCAATCTACTACTCTCATTTACAATATGTAGCTCTAGATCTACTATATTACCAACGCATTCATGCAGATTTTAATATATAGATTTAATTATATTAATAAAGAGTAGTAATTTAGATCTGTACGGTGTTAGCGAATAGCGTTACACACACACAAAAAAAAAAGAATCTGGGTTTTTCTAAAATCTGATGCTTTTGTGTAATAGTAAAACAGCACCTTCCTAAATAAATTGTAAATGGAGAGCATGTGTGGTTTTATATTATATAACTTTCGTAACTTCTTCTATAGAGAAATGACTTTTGTAATTTCTTTTACTGAAAATTTGGGCTATTTGCGTCTGACACGTATAATTTTTATGTGCAGCAACAAAACCCATTAACTACAGTGGACACACATTTGATACCCAAAGGAAAGCCCTTATTGAAGACAGGCGCAGAAGACAGAAAGAAAACTAAAGTAGACCGTTAGCGAAAAACGACTTTGTCTGCATGAAATGCGGAAAAAATGCAGGTCGCAACAGGGATTTTCGAAGTCATGTAAAACACTGCACTCATCCTTAATCTTTGGAGTCGAAGACATTGCCATTATTACTATCGTATATTAGAAGGTATTTGGGCCAGTGGGAACTGTTCCTAATCCCAAGTTTCTCTCTCTTTCTCTCTTGTCTGTGTGTATGTGTATACATATAATAAATAAATGCTACATTGTTACATGCCTCTTCTCACTTCAAGAGCTCACAATCTTAGGTAACGAAAGTTTGTGAGAAAATGTGAGTTGTGTATTAACAAGGTATAAGTCAGTTGTAAACAGTTCACACGGGTAAAAGTTACCATGTAGAAAAATAAAATAAAATGGAGCGCTAGTGGAAGGGGTTGCAGATAATCTCACTCTTCTAATTTTATTTACACTGAAACTGACATTTCTATACATTTCTCTTTTCAACTCGTATATTCGTGGAAGATATGCGATCGGGATGACGCGATTCTCGAAAACGGCCTCCCTGGGAAAACTCTAGTTTTCGAACTTTTTGTTACGAAGCTTATATCAACTCACTCTGTCTGTCTGTCTGGTAAAAAGTTACTACACGTTATTTTTCCGACACCCAAATCTCGGATCAAGCGAAAATTTTGCCCAATTATTTCTTTTACCTTTTTCCTCTTTTTTTTTGTTATTCATGTTTTGAAAGAGATGAGGGAATCAGCCAGACATCCCTTTCTCGCCCCCCCCCCTCTCTAACCATCATTGGGTCCCTAGCGTAGTGAGAAACGCTAAAAGCATGACATAGCGCTAAACAAAAACAATTGTTACAAATATTTGTTTAATCGCACAGTTTTATTGTTGTTAGTCTAGAATCATTCTAGATCTATTACAAATTTAATGACATGACTGATCCTAAGTTATTGATACAATTACACTTTGTATGACCCTTTTATTTATTTTAAAATATTTTGTATGTCTATCTTGTTATGAACTAACTGTATATGAAGATTATTTTAATTGACCACCAGCGGACAATGGTTGTGCTTGCCCTGAATATGTAGGTCACAAATGGGGCTGAGCAGCCACGGGAAATACTGCATTTATCATTAATCTTCGGAATCGAAGACAGGCCTTATTATTATTATTATTATGAAGATTTTGGACTGTTAAATATTACAATACAACACTTTTAGCTGCATTAAAAATACAAATGACTTTTTTTTTTTTACCATTTATTGTCGGGATAGAGAGCCGCTATAATAGTAAATAATGGCTTAAAACTTAACTTTTTAGAAGCTATTAGAAATGCTCAGAGTTGATCTGAGTGTAACTAGACCATTGACCTGGGCTGTGTTTGAAACAAAAAAGTTTGCACGTCAAAAGTTCATACAAAGTCCTTTGTTCAACTCAGCAAAGTCAAAGTCACTGGAGTCATTCCAAGCATATCTGAAGCGCACATAGAAGCACCAGATCACAGATAAACACAGAGATCTCTATAATGTTAGAAAGTATGATACGTTTCAACGTTATTAATTGATACATTTCATAACAAGCGCATGCCCTTGTTCATCTCTCCCCACTGGCATGTCACGGTGGCCTATAACTAATGAAGTTATCCCTACCAGTGACGTCAAAAGAATCGCTCTGAGCTTGTCGTCTGCTGGCTAAACGAGCAGAGAATTACAATTATGGAGATGAGAGAGATGTTCAGCCTTGCTGCCTGCACCACCAGTAGTGTTAATGTTAAGTGTTCAATGAGAGAAAGAACAGGATCTACAACAAACGGGCAGTGGGTTTCTTGTCTCTTTAAAAGCGTGAAGGACATCAATGCTTTGACCTTCATTACTTACACAAAGATTTTTTTTAAAAGGTCTCATATTCGTAATTGTCACTGCCGAGCACTGTAAATAGCTCACTGTCTTTGTACTTCAAATATTTGTTTATTTCCAGTAGACTGCGTGCCAGTGTTCATGTTACAAGAGGTAATGACGACTTCGAGCTTATTGGATATAAAATCAGAAACTCGATGTTGACTTAAGACTCTTTCAATAAACAAATAAACAACGTAGTCTAGCGACCTGAACGTGATTCACTTTTCTCTTTCTCTTTATCTCTCTCTCTGTCTCGCTCTCTCTTTCTCTCTCTCTCTCTCTATCTTTGTCTCTCTTCGTCTTTCTCTTTGTCTCTCTCTTCATTTCTTGCTCTATCTTCGTCTTGCTCTCTCTCTTTCTCTTCATCTCTATCTCTCTCTTTTTGTCTTTTATTCTCTCTCTCCGTCTCTCTTTCTCTTCGTCTCTTCGTCTCCTCTCTCTCTCTCTCTCTCTCTCTCTTCATTTCTTGCTCTATTTTCTCTCTCTATATATATATAACTTTTTTTTTAATTGGGTCACCAATTCCGAACAATGGAACATTCATAGCTCAAAATTTGTTGATTTGTTTCTCATTGAGCCACTGATAAAACAAGACATTCCCTGAGCTACCTTACAAACAAGACATTCCCTGAGCTACCTTACAAACAAGACATTCCCTGAGCTACCTTACAAACAAGACATTCCCTGAGCTACCTTACCCTTGAAAGAGGCGCATGACAAGACAAAGACACCAACAATGCTGTAGGTTCTGATTGTACTCTTATAGCAGACTACAATTAATGTTTTTAGTTTCTGTTTTTCTGTCTCTCCTATAAATAGTTGAGAGAGTTGTAGGCATGTTGACTATGACGTCTATAAAAGTTGTAGTCCTAACTTCTTTCTGAGAGCACTTCCAATTCTTTATTGCCTTATGATCACTATGAAATATGAGAGTGCACTAAAGAGTTACACGCACACATCGACTATAAATAAATGGCATATGATTTTCTGTTTCAAACTTATACATTTACAAATAGTACTTATAGACTATCTTTATTTTTTTTTTTCATAAACATGTGTTGTATTGGTGTATTTCCAGTGGCTACGCAGCCCCAACAGCGGCCTACTTATTTTGCCACACCGGCGCAGAAATAACATTGTCATGTAGAAAGCATTTGTTTGTGAATGCCTGAAGCTTGTCTAAATTGCTGTATGGTACTCTCCATGTTTCTGCGCGAGGCCCATCGAGTGGTTGCCCACGTTGCCTGCGCCTTGCCTAGCATGTCTAGAAGCTAATGATTTGATGTCCAGGGCTTGGTTCAAAGCTACGTGTTAGGAGGCCACAGAATATCAAGATGAGCGTTTCTGCTATTCAATAGAGCGATGATAATTTGGAAGAAATGTCTAACCGTCTTATTCGGAAGCCGCCTGCCTCCATGTGCTCTCTTCTATGTCGATTCAAGCAGGGCGGTACCTGAGCTTATCTTTAAGGCACTTTCGGGAGGCACCTTTGTTACGCCTATCAACTTTCGTTTCAGGGTCTTTGTGGATAGAAGAATCTATAAATTAATTTAATTAATCTTTTATTTCTATTTAAATGATTAAGACAAGTGGACGCAATGAAATCAGTCCAGATTACATTAATTTACATGTTACAGAGCATGCTACAAATCTCAAATATGCTTCTATTTTTATAAAGAAGATATAAGATGTAAAATTGGTTTGAAGTAGAAATGTGTAATGTTTAAAAGAAAATTAATAGTAATTTAGATAAATAAATAAAATTTAGTTTGTTTTATAACATTTTTATAATATTTAATGTCATTTTTGTATTTCTCAGATAATCTTAATCATAAATACACATATACAAATATATTTTCCTATCAAAAAGCAAACAAAGAATGCATTATGTAAATATGTTTGTTGTTTACAATGCTATGATTTGGTTACTTTTTTTTTTTACCACATTGTCCCCTAAATATTCCTTAAAGCTTGTAATTGTAAGTATCTCAGGTGTTGACGTAGCCATTGTAAGCATCTCAGGTGTGGACGTAGCCATTGTAAGTATCTCAGGTGAGGACGTAGCCATTGTAAATATCTCAGGTGTGGACGTAGCCATTGTAAGTATCTCAGGTGTGGACGTAGCCATTATAAGTATCTCAGGTGTGGACGTAGCCATTATAAGTATCTCAGGTGTGGACGTAGCTATTGTAACTATCTCAGGTGTGGACGTAGCCATGACTTAACCGGTTCTCTTTGAATACACTCATGATACCAAAAGACCAACTGCTCGAAGGTCTGATGTGTGAGAAACGAAGGACAATTACAATCTTATTTTGAATGTTTTCATGTCAATGTGAGATCTACGTGCCCCAGTGTAATGACACCATAGCATGCCTCGGTGTCACTAGATCTCGGTTTCATGAGTAGGTCATAAAAATAAGGGTCCAAAATGTTCGTTAACACCGTAAACAGCAGTACGTTCGTGTGTGTTTATTTTGTAATTGATCTATCACCTTGTAAATGTAAACATTTTTTTTTATCCAATTCATGCCTATAAAGAGTTTCTTGTTTGCTATAAGGATATGATAATAAATTTGAATCTTTTGTATGCATTAAGTTGTATTATATTATCTGTTAAATGTTGTTTCTATTTAATGTGCAGTGCCATGCGCACAGACTATTCCTACGTAAAAAGTAAATGTCCCCTTTTAGATCGATAGTGATGTATAGGTCATTTGTTTCTTTGACCACTGGTTAACGAGCAGGGTTCTATGTGGCCAGCACAGTGACTATCCGCCTTTACTTTCCTCCACTAATGTCAGGTACCCATTAAAGTTGGGCGCCCTAAAAATCCCGAAATTCAAAATCCCAGTCTTCACCGAGATTCGAACTTAGGACCACAGGTTCGGAAGTCAAGTGCTTAACCACTCAGCCACCGAGCCCCTTTGTTTCTACGTCCACAAATAAATTTAGTTACCCGCTTACTTAATAATTATAAAAAATTAATTATACCCATATCATTTTTATATAAAAATTGCACAAACATTGTTCTGTAGAAACATAAACAGTTTAAAGGATCTGTAAACGATTTCTGTACCCCAACTTGTGACATTATGACATATATAATTTCTATAACCAACAATTCTACTCTTGTATTTAGACACTCCATCACATTAGTCATTGTGTAGCTTGAGGATTCCTGTATTGCACTCTTAATTTTGTAATAAAACATTGGACATGGAAATAATAATTATCTGTAATTTTTTGGCTTTCTTTATAAAAAAAAGTCTAGCGAAAGTAAAAACTATATTCTGTGATACAAAGACAAAACTTTAGTGACAGCTTTTTAAAAATGCAATGCTAAGTTTAAAACTATTATAATTGTAGAAGTGGACAGGAAAAGGAAGACTATCTAGGATATAGTAGAAAAAATATCACCCGAAGTTTGACCCCTTAAGAACAGACACTTATAGTTTCCTAAATGATGTTTGTTCAGTTGTTTATGATGATTTGAAGATCTAATTGAAAAAATGTATATGAAAGAAAAATATTGTATTTTTTTGGTTGTACGGTAATATCCCATTCAAACACTTCTGACAACTGAGATAATAAAACATAATAATAAATAAATAATAACACATCGAGCTAGTTATTTGTGTCAGGTCAAGCTTGTATTTTATCCACAAGTGATGGCTGTGTGAAGTTCCAGTACAACGTTTAAAAAATCAAGTCTCCACAATATAGGTCACTAGTCAAAGGATGAACTCCTCTTCACTTCAGAAATATATTCCATCGTCTCTCTTCAACAACCAAACCAAAAAATATTATATTATCTTATCTTATCTTATATAATACAGACGTTACTTCAAAAAAGAAGATGATTACGTCCTACGCGTCATGCATTTAGTCATGCATATTAACCAATGACTTAAATTCTGGCAAGTCACTGGTTTTTCTGGCTAGCTCAGGCAACCCATTCCATGCTCTAATAGCACTAGGGAAGAAGGAGTATTTGTACAAATTTGTCCTAGCATATGGGACGAGGAATGTGCCTTTATTTTTGTGTCTTTCAGAGTATTTTATTAAATTTTGTTTTTGTATTTGAAGATTATGGTTCAGTGTTTTATGTATAATTGCTACTTTACTTTTGAGTCTTCTGTCCTGAAGGCTTTCTAAATTTAGTGATTTTACTAATGGTGTTACCCTAGTCAAATGTGAATATTCGTTTGTTATGAATCTCTTATCTGTTTGAGGTGCGTAATTTTAGAACCACCTGTAAGAAAGCTCTAAACAACTTGAAACTAGTCTCCAGATCAATACTGCAAGTGATGTCCGTGTCCATAGTTAGAATCTAGCGCTAGTTTTGTCATGTAGCACAACGTGACCATTTATCTGTCGGCAGCAAGGAACTTACAATCAAAATGGATCTGCAAACAGCTTGAATGGCCTCGGAAGTTACGACCCACAGTTTAGCTTCTCTGAGAACCCTGGCGGCCCATCTGTTCCGTTCCAGGAGCGAGCCAAGAACTGGTTCCGGTCACTTCTGTCACTGGACACAATCAAGAGTAAACTGCCCATCATCCAATGGCTGCCTAAATACAAGTAAGTCTTGGACCATTCAAATCAATCGTTGATAAGAATAACGGGCCATTTTCACGATCGAAACTAATTTTTTTTTTCAACAAACCTACTTATTTTATAAATGGATTGGTCGTGCTTTTCTCTTACTACACACCAATGTCCTGGAACAGGTTCCTAGTTTGTAAAGTAGTTATATGAAAAAAATCCTTTTTTTTTTTTTTTGCAAACCAAACCTATATAACATATAATATGTATGAAATAGATCAAAGTTATATTAAGACTATAATTCTTTCTAATTTTTTAGATCTAAAATCTAGATATCAAATATAAAATCTAAAATCCTAAGATGATTAAAATAAACAGGCCATTGGAGAAGTGGTAAGGGGGGGGGGCATCATGGTTCGGGAACCACACGCAATGGGCGCCTAAACATTTTTAAGACAAATATGATTTTTTATAAATTCTCAACATTAAAAACAAAATCAAGTTCTCGAAAATATAATTTTATCTACACAAACATTTTCACATACATCTTATGACAAAGGGAGAACCCAATTTGGTTGGGGTATGTTAATAACTCCAAATAGACCTTTAATGTAGGATTTATCTCTTTCTGTGATGTATTCCGATCTCCACAGCATGTTCAATTTCCAGTGTGACCTGATTGCTGGAATCACTGTGGGCCTGACTCTCATCCCACAAAGTCTTGCGTACGCTGGCATTGCAGGTCTGGCTCCCCAGGTAGGACTTGTTTAACTATTGTATTTTGTTTGAAGTGGATCATTCTATCTAACTGGTAATTTACATTCATAACTATTTTCTCCTTATACCACATCTGTCTAGTACGAAATAATTACCAATAGTTAATTAGCTAATTGGTTAATTTTTAAATTGGTTCTTGTGCTGTTAGGTATAAGATATAATTGTGCAAAGTTTCAGCTTAATCCGAAATTGGGTGTGGGAGAAGCTTTTACCAGACAGACAGAGTGAGTTGATATTAAGTTTTGTAAACATGTTTCTAATCGATCAGATTTATTATTGATAGTCTAGATCTATTATAAATTTGATTACAAGACTGATCCAAAATAACTTATACAACTACACTTAATATAAGCTTAGTTTTTGTATTTATTTTTTATATATATTTTTTTGTGTATTTTGTTATCTTCAACATTTTAGTTTTCTGTCTGTCTCTCTGTCTGTCAGTATGGTCTGTACTCAGCTTTCATCTGCGTCTTCATCTACTGCGTCATGGGATCATCAAAAGACATCACCCTAGGACCTAGTGCCATAGTGTCTCTCATCACAGCTTCCTTTGCTACCACCGTATCGCCCAGGCTACCCAACGGAGAAGCTGACCCAACAATGGCCATCGTGCTGGCATTTACAACTGGATTAATACAGATATTTATGAGTTTCTTCAAACTAGGTAAATACTCAAGACACTATTTTAATAAGGATAAGAGTAAGCTCTAGACATTAATGGAAAGAAGCTGGAAATTGATGAAACAAAACATACAGCAGTAGCGTTACTGTCAAAAATAGTAATCAAAGTCAAAAGGGATAATCAGTCAACAAGAGGGGGTAATCTGAGTCAGTCAAGATAGTCAATTGACGATAGTAAGTAGTCTAAAAGGATACTCAGTGAAAATAAGTAATCAAAGTCAAAAAAGTTAATCAGTCAATGAGGGTAGAGTTAATTAAGGATGGTAAGCAGTCAATCGAATAAGGTAAGCAGTCAAGGATAATAAGAGTCGGTCGAATATGGTAAATAGTCGACGCATGTAGTCATAGTCAGCCGAAGAGGATAATCAGTCAGTCAACGAGGGTAAGCAGTCAGTGAAGAAAATCAGTCAGTCAACGAGGGTACGCCTGTGCAATGTGTACGCGAGTCTCAATGAGTGAAATATTGAAATGTTCGTGTACACGTGGAGAGGTCACTAATAGTGTGGAGACGTTGAGCTTCCAAATAACAACATGCCCTCCTCTTTATACTTTGAATTGAACATACTTCTTAGTTGGCAAGACTTTTAGTTGACTCGAGTTTCTACTTGCTTTACTTCCATGTTCGGAACTTAAGTATTCCTTTGTAAGTGTTATAATTGTCTTGACTGTCTAGATTTCGTTTTCTGGTTTGTTATTGATTTTTTGTTTACCTTATTATCATCCAAATGTTTGTCTTCTATTCAGGTATCATCGTCAGTTTTATTTCATTCCCTGTCATCAACGCCTTCTCCTCAGCTGCAGCTATAACCATTGCCGTCAGTCAGTTGAAGGTAATAGCGCTGGATAAATCTTAGCAAATCTAACTGAAAAATCTGTATACAATAATTCCGAATCAAATTCCACAGAATATATTGTAATATTTTCTATTTTCCAATGTTCGTCTACATTTCAACAAAGACTCTTCTAGGAGTGAAAGGAGTACCCAACGATTTTGTTGAAAGCTTGGACGTCATTCGTAAGAAGTTACCTTACATAAAGTGAGTGCTCACAAGAAATATATTACACTATATGAAAATAAGATTGATAGTAGAGCTAGTATGACAGAGTAGGTAGCTTATTGTAGAGAGTTTAAGAACGTAACTGACTCCATCCAGTTCCAATTTGTTGCGAAACCAATATTGTATTTGGCAAAACATATAGGTCACAGCTGGGACTGTGTAGCCAAGTGAAATACTAAACTCCTCATTAATCTTCATTTAGCTTTATTAAAAGAGAGTTAGTATTTGAACAAAAAAAACACCTCATATGTCAATGAAAATATACGTAAAAAGCTTTAACTACTACATGGCAATAGTGACATATGTTTGACTTGTGTATGACATATATATTTGACAGTGTCTGGGACATGACTATGGGAATGTCATGTATCGTTGTTGTCATACTACTGAAAAAATTACGAGAAATCCGATGGAAGGATGATCCAGACAAACCGATTCCTATCTACGTGATGATTTACAGAAAGCTGATATTCATCTGTGGGGCTGGTAAGTCGAAATAGTATTTACATTTACCTATACTTTTTTTTTAACATCTGACAGACTTTTTATCATTCATTATGATTATTAGTTATTACCTATTGTCTTGCTAACTTTTTGTAAGATACATTGAACTCTTTCAATTGATGTTTACTTGCTACATTTACGAAGAGATTATACTTATAGAAATTCTAATGGAAGGCAGCGTTGATTAACATGTCAGTAATTTATAGTCTTGTTCGATTTCCTTTTATGTCGAGGCTTAGGTAGTATGTATCATACTCACGCCAGAAATTAGCAGATGATTAATTTAAAACTCATGTTCCTGGTGTTATTACTCTTCATAAGCGTCTGTCTGAACCTTCTGTACAAAGAAAGTGTACTAACTCCAAATTCATATTTTAAATAGAATTTGTATATTCGTTGGGCTTATATGGAAAGATTATCTTTTCAAGTAAAGAAGTCATTGTACAAATCGTACAAGTTATCTCCCTTGTTAAACTTTTTTTTTTCACAATTAAAAAACACTTCAGGACAAAAGAATAAAAGTAAAGTAGCAGAAATACGTAAAAAAATAAATTGCAAATACAGAAACACAACCTAATTAAATACTGACACAAGGATAAAGGTATACTTCCCTTTGCACAGGCTAGAACCAATGTCCCTACTTCCTAAGTGCAATTAAAGTATGAAATGGGTTGCCAGAATCTGCAAGGAAAACCAATGACTTAGCTGAAATTAACAAAAAAACAAAACAAAAAAACAGCTAAACTAACACAAGGATACTTGTAGGACGTAATTATCTTCTCCTTTGAAGGAACATCTGTAATTTATAAGATGAGATAATTAATATCTGTTGCCACGAATTTTAATTTCCAAAACGAAAACACCATAGTTTATTCCAATCATCACGGAATATATTTCAGGGTCAACTGCAATTGTGGTCATCGTCGCTGCTGGAATCCTGGCCATCTTGGAGCGCTACGGAGTGAAAGATCTGACCCCTACAGGGTACATCCGCCCTGGCATGCCCGAAATACGAGCACCACGCTTCGACATCACCATTGGAAACTACACGATGCCTTCGTCGGAAATGTTCAGTGTACGTTCAAACTGACTTGGGGGAGGAATGATTGACAGATTGAGTTTTGAAACCTCATGTCATTCGATGATACTAAGACCAGAGGCGGCCTTAGCAATGCCTGAAGCCCTGGACGAGTGTCACATCAGGGCTGAGATTGACAAAAGATTATCTTTATCGCGGGCCCCATTACCCAGCCCAAGGCGCAGGACCTTGGGCGATCGCCACAGTCTCCACCTCCTAACGCCGCCTCTGCTTAGATCTAATAGATAGAAACATATATATATATATATAACTTTTTTTAAAATACTGAATATGTAATAATAATGCCATTTATTTCTTGATATTATAGAAAATCAGCGCTGGAATCATTGTGATACCAATTATTGCACTCATGGAAGCAATGGCGATTGGAAAATATTTTGGTAACTTAAGTGAACATAAGTAATTTCTTTGAAAGCAAGTTAAAATAATTTTAAAAAAAAAATTGGGCTAATACATTAATGTTGTTATACTCTTCTTGACGCTAGCTCGAGTTAACCAGTACAAGCTAGATCCAGCTCAGGAACTTTTATCTTATGGCATCGGCAACCTTGTGACGTCATTCTTTCAAGGTTACGCTGTGACAGGGACGTTCTCAAGGTATTAAACCAGTTGGCCTTCACAGCCTTGTGTATAAGTAACTAGTTCGTAGAGCCGTCAGGTTTAGGTCAACTCACTGAAGGTAATCAGACGTCTACATCTCCTCCACAGGACAGCCATCAACTCGCAGTGTGGTGTCAAGACGCCCCTGGGGAACATCTTCACGGGTGTTATCGTCATCATCTCCTTGTACTTCCTGACGCCCCTTTTCTACTACATCCCCAAGTGCGCCCTGGCTGGGGTCATCATAGCAGCCGTACTGGCCATGGTGGACATTCAATCATTTAAAATGCTTTACAGAGCCAACAGTAAGCCAGTTTAAGAAACTTTGAAGTTATCGATTTAAGTCTTATTTGATACTACATCCAACTTTCAATCAAAATCTAAGGCGAGGTTTGTTTGTTTTTGTTGTGTTTTTTTTTCCTTATTGAATATAAATTAACACGAAAAATATTTTTAAAATACACTTTTTTTTTAATACAGCTTATGTTAAGTGTTATTGTATCAATTGGTTTTTAGAAATAAGGGGGAATCTTGGTGAAGGTTACCTTGAATGCTTTTTAAATGAATATTTTTAAAAAAGTTATACTTCAAACTCGAGGACTTAAGCCTCCTCAAGTCAATACACTAAACACTGTATTGCTTATGAAAATTGAATGTTTCATAGATAGCTAGTGTTCGTTTCAAACTTTTAAGCGACATAGTATAAAGGGGACTAATTTACGTATACCCCCACATCAGTCAAGTATAATTTCTTTGCATTTTTCGATACTAAGCAAAATAATTAATTCTCAAAAATTAATTAAGAAGTTGGTTACTTTAGTAAATAGTCACTTATAGTACTTAACATAATCATTTAAAAATTAAAAATAAATTGTAAAAATTAACCAATTAGTGAATTATAGGTAAATAATTATTAGTTTTGATTTCGAATAAGGGAAATAGCTTCTAAATAAGTGAGATATATATTGTAAGTGGAAAATTTGTCCCTTTAGATAAGCTTTGTTTATTTTTTTTAAGGATCTCTTTCAATTTTGCTTGATCTGTTTGGGTTCGTTGTATAGAAAAACATGGATGCAACTAAATTTTCACGAATCAAAAGAAGGTACATTCTTATAAGTGATTTAACTGACTGAAATGTTAAACTATGTTTGATTTATGTATATTTCAGAGGTAGATGTTGTGCCTTACTTTGTCACCTTCGCTGCCACTCTCCTGATAGGAATACAGGTAACCCTTGAGAAAGGTACACATTGGGTGGGGGGGGGGGAGCCTCATCTTAAACTCGTGGACAAATTTTATTTCGCTAAAAATTTGTTTCTGAAGAATAAATTAACTATTGTCTATCTAACCAAAACTTTCTAATTACACGCAAGTTTTTTTTTTAACAAAGTAAAAAGCAAAATACATTTTGAAAGCATAACCCCTTAATTATTTTGCCCTAAGACTTTATAACGATTTTTTTCTTTACTATTACAGTGGGGAATTTTTGTTGGCATGGGCGTATCTCTACTAATATTATTATATCCTATTGCAAGACCCAAAGTTTTGGTAAGTTTTTTTTTAGCGTTGTTTAGTTTTTCAAATGTTACTTTTAAGTATATCTGTTTTTCATTTAAAATGTTGATACACATTTTTCTTCTTTTACCTTCTCATTTTGACGTTGAAGAGTTCAGATAACTAGAGTCTTATATCATAGATGAACTGTGTAATGTTTCCCTGACCAGATAACTAGAGTCTTATATCATAGATGAACTGTGTAATGTTTCCCTGACCAGATAACTAGAGTCTTATATCATAGATGAACTGTGTAATGTTTCCCTGACCAGATAACTAGAGTCTTATATCATAGATGAACTGTGTAATATTTCCCTGACCAGATAACTAGAGTCTTATATCATAGATGAACTGTGTAATGTTTCCCTGACCAGATAACTAGAGTCTTATATCATAGATGAACTTTGTAATGTTTCCCTGACCAGAAATAGTTTTATTATCTACAATTATTTCTTTTTGATACATTTTAAGGCAGTGGCATAAGTTTCTCTACATAAATATGTACTTTTGTTTGTAATGACAGTTTTCTACGGTGCAAGGTTTTATGATCGTCACGCCAACACACGGATTAGATTTTCCGGGAGCTGAATATTTAGAAATCAAAGCGTTGGACAGGGCGCTACAAGGTTAGAAGATGTGTAACTATTGAATCTGAAGTGTAGATCAGTTCCTTAACTGAACTTTTCTCACATTCTAAGTATTTAGCAAACATTTTGCTTAGTTTTTTAGAGAGATTAATTCACTTGGTGGCCTACAAGTAAATGAAACCAATTGGTTGTGTGACACCTATTTAAACCCGAAGAACACTAGGGTTCCCATGAACACAGTCTGGGAGAACACTGGGTCTAGACTTTATTCGTAGGTTAGGAAATAAATTTAAGAAACAATATTTGGTTGTATATTTTATCTACAGAGACGTAGAAGGCAACTATTCTCTTGTCTTAGTTTGATAAGAGTGTCAACGACACTGATTTATAAGTCATTATAAGGCCTAATGATCTGCAAACTGGGGGAGGGGGGGGTGAGACCAAATATTTTATAATAATGGCGAAAGTTTGTGAATAATTAAAACTATCTTGACAGTTTAAAACATCATTTTAAAAATATAAAAAATGTTGCAGTTGAGAAGCCTCACAACATTATCTTGAACATGGAGCATCTCTCCAACATGGACTACTCGGCGATCCAGTCACTGAGATCTCTTCTGTCAGGGTGTGAGTTGCACGGGATGAAACTAATTTTAGCTCAAGGACAGGTAACTTACACGTATCATTGTCGATTGATCAAACTCGAAGGCAATGTCTAATATGTAGCCTATAAGTTTGACTCAATAATAAATAGTATGTAAAGTTAACAACAAAGCAGAAAATAGAGTCTGTATACTCCTATAGGGAAAAGTTCACATTGTACTGAGACGCCGAATTCTAGAGTGCATAAGAATCCAGCACGTTCCATGTCCACTTATTGACATTTAACATTCCTTTTAAGTGTGGTCATTGTGCTTATCGTATACAACCGTTTCTCACATGTGTCACAGGAATCAGCGAGCTCTACATCATTGACCCCTTTGACCATAGAAGAGAGTTAACATTTTAAAACGATATTAATTTGAATAAATAAAAAATCATAGATGTTGTGTTTTACTTATGTGCTGCATATTGTTATGTTTTGGAGGAAAATAATGCTTCAACTATTTCCGATATCGGGAGGAGCGATGCTTCTAAGCCAAAAGGTCCCAGGTTCAAATCCTGGTGAAGACTGAACTTTATAATTTCAGGATCCTTAGGGCACCTCTGAGTCCACCCAGCTAAAATGGGTACATTACATTAGTTGGGGAAAATTAGATAGTGACAGACATGGGCGTAGCCAGGGGGGGGTTCTTGGGGTTCAACCCCCCCCCCCGAAATGAAATCCTCCCCCCCCCCCGTAGGGGGTATCGGAATTCAGTAATTGATTTTTTGCTTTGATTTTGTTTATTTTGGGTGACATTTTAATACTATACCATCACTTGCCCCAGCGCACCAAGGGGGCTTTGAGTTTAAAACCCCCTACCAGGGGGGTTTGAGTTTAAAACCCTTATCAGGGGGTTTTGAGTTTAAAACCCCACCTGGGGGGTTTTAGTTTAAAACCCACTACCAGAGGGTTTGAGTTCAAAACCCCTATCAGGGGTTTTGAGTTTAAAACTCCCTACCAGCGGGTTTTGAGTTTAAAACCCCTTGCCAAAGTTTTTTTGCAGTTAAATCCCTCTCTTCTAATAACAAAACAACAAAAAAAAGGAAACGACTATCCCCAAATTCCAAGAGCATATCTAAGGAAGATTTTGATTTTATAACTCCCCCTATTCAATATAAAAAAAGCAAATTACGCACTCAAAATGTTATGAGCGTAGGTAAATGGGTTTCGACTCAGTTTTGAGTTTAAACCCCTTTTAGCGGGATTTGAAGGTAAAAAAATACATCTTTAATATTAAAAACAAAGCAAATTATACACACAAAACTCTATGAGTGTAGTCAAATTTGACTTTAAACTCCCCTCCAGTGGAGTTTGAAGCTAAAAAAATAACACTTCAATATAAAAAACGCACTCAAAATGCTATGAGAGTTGCCAAAAGGGGTTTGAGTTTAAACCCCCTTTCAGCGGGGTTTGATGCTAAAAAAAATACCTCTTTAATTAAAAAAAGCAAATTACACACAAAAATTATTTGAGCGTAGCCAAGCCAAGCCAATTGGGGGGGGGGGGGTTGATTTTAAACCCCTATTTTTCAGTTTGCTTTTCTTAAAAGTTTAAAACCCCTCCAGATGGTTTTGAGTTTTAAAAAATTCTAAAGCAAACTACAGTTACCAATTACTATGACCGTAGCTAAATGGGGTTTTAAATTTAAAAAAAAAAAAAACTCCAGAGATTTTTTAGTTTAAAATCCACAACAGATGATTTAGACGATAAAACTTCCCTTTTCGATATAAAATCTAAAGCAAACTACAGTCACCTAATTCCAAGAGCGTATTCAAGAGAGGTTACACATTTCTACCAGTGGCGGGGCTCCATTAATAAAATTCTTTGAAAAGTCATCTGTCGAAATTGAAAAACACTAAATGTGGCTCAACAAAGATGGCTAAGATAGATTTTAGGAGTCAGTTATAGAGATCGGGTCTAAATCAAGGAAATCGTATTCCGAATTGGGAGTCGACACCTTAGTAAGGTTGTGACAGAGCGTCGCATGAGGTTTGCAGGACATGTTCTCCGACAAAATGAATTACGCATACGTTAGGGTTGCGATGACATCCTTGTACAGCTTAGCGCCAGTAAGGCAGTGAGAATAGCATTTGAGGTTTTTGAAATAAAACTTTTTAATAGCAGGAAAATGCACTGTCGATACCTCAGAATATGCATTTTGTTGGCTTTCAATACCAGAAATAGTGCTTAGCGGCGGGGCTTCGCCCCGCGCTGGGAGAGCTCCAAGCGCTCCCCCAGATCCCATTGCTGTCAATGGCGGGGAGTCTACAATTTTTCCACTAACTCTAGGAAGAAACATTGTAGGGCATATTAAACATCTTTCGAAAGAATGAAGGGTCAGAATGTAATAAAGATCATGTATTGTACACACACACATACATGCTATTAATTTTTTTCTTCTCGAAAAAAAATCCTGGCTACGCCCATGGTGACAGACTCGTTAACCTTGGGCCACGGAAACAGATGAGCTTTACATCATCTGCCCTATAGATCGTAAAGAACTTTATTTTATTTCCAACATCTTCTGTTTCAGAAACGGGTCAAGAAGCAACTGAAAGTCGCCAACCTTAAAAATGCTATCATTGTTGACACTGTGGATGAAGCCATAAAAACATTTAGGTCACAACCTGAAACAGGTCAGAAAAATAATATACATAGAAGCCAGCAAAGATGTTTAGTGACTCTCACACCATGTAATTATCTCAATAGTCTAAATTTATGTCATTAATCTAAAACTGCCAAGACTTTAAGCTCTTCATATTTCTCAATATTTACGAACCTCAGATCTATTCAATTTGTTTTAACTTTATTATCTGATTAAATCTTCTTCATGTTGTTAAAGAGAAACATGTCTTATATCATTTCCTCTCTTCTAAATAAACTACAATCTGTATCATGCAGCAAAATATGACTTTATTGAACTAGCATTGACAGCTTGAAGAAAGAAGTCATCTTTCCCATTTCTATTCATTCACCAACCCTAACAATATTCTTAACAAAGACATATGTTTTGTTTTTATCTGTAACAAAACCAAAAAACTTTCAGAACTTACAATTATAGCGTCAACGTAATCGAAACAAAGAAAAGTAAGCGTTTTGACTAGAAGATTATTATCTTTAGAGACTTTTTAAAAAGCAATATAGAAGTATGTCTTTATACAGAATACGCCTTAAATGACATAGCGAAAAATAGCTTCTTTTCATATGATAAAGTATGTGGCAATAATTGACTACATCGTGATATGATATTATTTGATTTTTATCGTCTATAAAACAGGTGAACATGATTTTAAATGTTTAACTTTATTCTCTTATCTAGCGGAAACAAACGAAGAGAAGAACGACGAAGAAGACGAAGGCTTTTTTATTAGTAGGTTGTAACAGTGACCCGGGACAGTGAAAGATCCTCACATCTTACATGACTTGCTACAACAACTAGAGCTACATCATGTCGTGATCCACATTACACCTGCAGACAGGTCAAGTGAACACTTCATACTCTTGGTGGAAGATTGGGAACTGTAGGAATTGTTGCACCAGCCGTCGGAAACATAAATCTAATTTAGAATTAAGCCCATGTCAGTAATAAAACTTAAGACACATTTCAGACAAAATATCGAGCTTTTAATGTGATACTGTTTCAGGAATATTAAATTAATGTAAAAATAGTTAAAACTAGTATAAGTACAAGCCACACATAAATAAAATAGAAAACAATTCTAAACGTTTGGTAATGTATTTGCAATTTAGTTTTGTTTTAAGTACACACAAAAGTATTGAACAAATCATGTAATAACTGCGTAGATATGAGGTAAATTTGTGTCACATTTTGTATATTGGGTAGAGACTGCGCTCTTCAAAATGTTAGAGTTGTTTATATTGTATTATATAATTAAAATATTACGTTCATTGGTTATAATTTTAAATCCATAAGTTGAAATAATTTTTATTATCTTAAATTATATACAAACCCCCCCCCCCCCTCGGTTGCATTTTCTTTCATAGTTCACTTTATTTAAATTTCTCTTTTTTTTTTCCTTTATTGAGGCTTAAAAGATTGAGGTTTAAAATAGAAATGACTTAACTCGTGAACAGGGGAAATAATTGGCCCTTGTGCATAAATACAAAGACTATTTCAAACTTCCATGTGCATAAATAGTGAGACTATTTAAAACAAAAAACTAGAGTTTTCTAATTGTAGAGTCAATACCTGAACACAACATGAATATTGTATAACATGTAATAAAAATATTGTTTTACATATTTCAAAATGTTTCTTTACTCTTTCAAGTTCCACAATTATAATTATTGTTAGTTTATGATAGTGCATTCATATTATCACTTTTAACAATCCACACAGTCTTGGTCCAGTTTCTTTTGTGGACATGTAAACTACATTGACCAGGTGCATGTGTTCTAGGCTACTTAGGGTTGGTAGACACCTGCAAGACCAAAGCTGGACAAAGAAGAAGTCACAAGAGACCATCTAAAACTGTACATTACTTGGTTTACGATATTGTCGAGGAAACATCTGCAGAAATTATCGACTGTAAAACTTCAATTGTGTGTATCATAGTTCTTTTATTAAATACGAAACATTTTCTTTAGAGCGATGTACTGTCGTCTCGATGGCCCTGGTTCCAATCCCGACCACAGCTATCTCCAACAGTCCTGCGGGAGGTTCGGACTAGGAAGCAATAGTTTTCCCATGTGAAGGAACATCAAAAACATACAACAAAACTTCAGTCTCGGGCCTAGACCCCTCATCAGTTTACAATGAATGAAAAACAGATTGGAATAAGAAATGTTTGAACTTGGAACAAATAAGGAAATGTGTGTGCGTGCTTGTGTGCCCATATTTGGCTATCTTTTGGACCCATTAATAGTTTTATTTTATAAACACAAGTTACAGGTAAAATAATTATTCGGGAAAAAAAACAATTTTTTTTTAATTTATAAAGTTATGTATGAATGGCGATTGTTTGTCGTATCCAGAAGATAAAGTCATCCACAACTGTATACACTCCTGGGCTCTTGGCACCTGACGAATAAAACAGTTAACAGATTGGATTAGTCATGTGTATTGGCCAAAAATGTGATAATTTATAAGATACTATTTTTTTTTATTCAAATAAAATTTGGTTTTAGAATTTCAAAAAAGTTTGTTTTTTTTCTCACTTGCACAAAGCAGACCCCATGATGTGACGCCCTGAAGTTCCCAGCGTCGACTTCCTATGGGAGACTGACACACCAATGGCCCACCAGAATCTCCCTGATAGAAACAAGAACGTGATTTGTAATTTGACAACTGAATGTTTTATTGGAAACTGAAGCTTTACAGTGTAGCACTAAGTTTGATTCGCTGTAATCTAGAAGTTTTCCATCTTCATTTCAAATAAGTTTTTAGATGAAATTACCATTCTGAAGTGTATTGGTATCACAAGCTGTGCACATTGTTACGTCCTAAACGGTGCGCATAAGTGGCATATTATTTAGAGTTATAAATGATGCGCATATTAGGAAGTATATAGACTACTCTTAAGTAGTGCGCATAGTATGAAGTCTGTGACCGTTAACCTGAATTTCTAAAATAGTAGAAGAGCTTACGTCACAGGAGTCTACCCCTCCCTCTGGGTAGCCTGCACACATCATGTGATCCATCAGTCGTGAGCCGTAATATTCCGGCCCACTGCATAAACTTGAGTTCATGATTGGCACCAGGGCCTGCTTTAACAGGTTTCTACAGCAAGTACCTGGTAAGGGATAACATATTATTTCAGTTTAAGTAAAACATTTGAATATTAATCATAGATCATACTGATGACTTCTGGGCTTATCTAAACAAGTGTTCTGCCTCACGTTTACACTGAAAACTAACTTATGTACAGAAATTTGGTACTATAGTACAATAGACACATCCTTATGTAAGCCAACGAGTCTTGAAATGACAACTTACTATTTGCATAATAAGGAAACTAAATTTCTTGTTTGTTTTTTTTCTCAAAGTAAAGAATTTTTTAGAATATGATTTAAAATATGTATTTCTGTAACACTCGGTGTTCATTCGTTTTCTTTGACGTGATTAGTAAATGAAATTAATTTTTGAAAAAAAAAAGCTTTTCTAATTTAGCATATAAGGTTTCTTAAATGATTTTTTTCTGACTATGACAGGATGTATTCAAAGCCACAGTGAAAGTACATGTTAGGTTAACATTCAGATGAAAGATTTTAATAACTAGATGGACTCAAAATAAGAAATAATGATTAAAATTTGACAACTGTGAAGAAAACGTTTCTGGCATTCTACAATACTAAGAATGAAAGATTTCTATTTCCTCGTAACCAAAACCAGAATGATGCGCTCCCTAGCCACATTCTTATATGCTTGCGAGTCTTGGACGCTGGACTTCAGATCTCGAGAAGAGGATCCTAGAGATTTGATTGAGATGCTACAGAAAGATCTTAAAAACATACAAAGACGCATCACAAATGAAGAGATTAGAAACAGGATTAATACAGCAATTAGAGTTCACGATAACCTGTTAAGTGCTAAGTACTGTCAAAAAAAATTAAATTACATGGCCATATCACAAGGTCCTCAGGACTCGCAAAGACCTTCAGGGAACAATACCATAAAAAAGAGAATGTGAAAGAGACAGAGAAAGAGATGGTAAGACAACATGAAAAGAATGGACGGGCCTGTCATTGAAAGAAATTGTATCCAATGCCAAAAAAAAAAAACCAGAGAAATGGAGACAGACGGTTAACAGATCTTGTATCTTCAATGGTCCAACAGACTAAGGGATGGGTGAAGTTGAAAATAAAGAATTCTGAATGTTTTTTTTTTTAAAGTACATTTCTTTTTATCCAACGAGGCACAAGTACAATATCATCCAAATGTCTCCCCCCCCCATCCTGTGATGTAACATAACACAAGTACCTAATGTCTCCCCCCATCCTGTAATGTAACATGGAGTTCCAGGAGTTACGCGCTGCTCGGGGAGACACACGAGGCTGACGTAGTCATTCAAGTTGAAAGGTTGCTTCAGTTTGATCAGGGCGATGTCGTTCTCTGAGGTAGCGCTGACGTATGCCCTGTTCATGTACACGTGGTCCACAAACCTCCACTGCTCGTGTGAGTCTGTCAGAAGTAAGTGATGTCTTCCTGCGACAAGAGCGAACTGTTCATAGTTCCTCGAGAACACCCTGAAGAAGATTAATTAATCTAAGTAATCAATCAACAAATCTAAAGAGACAATATTGTTACACTTAAATTCGTATCCACTCTTCAATATGTGCACTCTCTCAGTCTTCAACGATAAAATGTGAATAATCTATCTAAAATTTTCTAACGGAAAATCCTAATGGCAACAGTGATTGACTTAATGTTTCTTTACCTTTCAAAGCAATGGGCTGCGGACAAAGCCCACTTTGGATGTATGAGCGTTGCACCACATATATGTCCAGGACGTTCTTTATCCACAATGGACAACGTCCAGGGCCAGGCTCCTTCCACTGCTTCAGTGCCACCAACGATCCTTGCCACTTCGGGTTGGATGGCGGGCAATCCACACGAAAGAGATGCTATTGATACAATGGATCTCATTCACCAATAGTAAACAAACAACATTTAGCCACGTGATTCTCTATCTCTTCTATACAAATTACGTAATACACAAAGGCTATCACGTGTTACGTTTTTTTTCATTGTTTAATGAAGTCAAGCCCCCCGAGCTCTCAAATACTGGCAAATTCCTAGCTACGCCACTGATATCAACAAATAAGACTCTTCAGAAAATAAGAGTGATATCAGAAAGTAAAGGCACAACAAACAATACAGAATACATGCTCAGTATGCAGCCCAACGCTTGATGCCCAGACCTAACCAGCCAATTGAGGAGGCACAATATATAGACTTAAGCCCTTAACTCCTTGGATGACAGAATAGGTCGTGATGGAAATCGATAGATAATATATATATACTATACTATACTATACTATACTATACTATATATATACTATGTATAATATATACAGCATGAATACGATGGATTGATGATGTGGAGGCAGATTTAGAACAGCTGGGGTTTGGGCGTGGAGTATATGTATATATATATAAGATCAAATTAAGCCTCTCTTAGGCTTCGAAAAGAAGGAAATATTACTTTTAGTTCATACATAAAATGAACTGTATATAAGATAGCATTACAAAATAAAAGGGTCTTAATCAGTTTTATAGTGGAAATCTGAACAACGCAATATCCTAGTTTCTCTTAAAAGTCAATCAAACATTTCTTATTGCGACTAGTATTTGTTTTAATAGATAATTTATAGACTGCTCATTATGATTAGACTTTATAAGTTCTTTGGGATATGTGGAACCCGATGCAACAAACATAAGGCAATTTTTCCTTGGCACTTTCTATAAAAAGATTGAAAATATTCCATGGACTCTTTTTGTAGGAGGGGGAGGCGGCCTCCAAGCAAGTAGGCCCCCAAGCTACAGGTTGTGTTGCCTATGGGAAAATAGAGCACCAAATAGAGCACTGTGTCCACATAGCTTGACTGCTGAAAGTCTACTTACGACATATGAGCTCGTCCACACCACCGTCGCAGTTGGCTTGACCATCGCAGACAGCTGACTGGTCAATGCAGTGAACAGAATCACATTGGAACTGACCAGCGGAGCATTTGACTGCAAGAAATCAAATGAATAAAGGAGTCAATAGAAGTAATACATTTTATTTTTTTAAAAAAAGGACTCCTAAATCTATTCCTACTTCCTTGGTCAAGTTGTCGCTATTCAAAGATGTTTTTTAAGAAAGTCTTAACAAGTACAAATTTAACACTGAGATTAGACCAAAAGAACTTGAACCGTATGGAAAGTAGCAGCGTTTTTTTACAAAGCTTATATTGACTTTGTCTCTGTCTCTGTCTGGCTAAATGTTTGTACACGTTATTTCTCGGACCCCCAATCTCGGATCAAGCTGACATTTTTCTTTTATCTGACCACACAAGAGTCAATAAAAAAATAAACAAATAGTAAATTAACTCTTGTTAATAAATTACTCTGTTTGGTATCTAAAACAAGGGAAAGAAATCGTACTTGACTGATGCGGACTAAAACAATGACAATAACCACTGGTCACTAGCAGCACTCCTTCGGACTACTTTGTTGGTTGTAATAAATTAATAAGGTTGCTTTGACATCTGAAATTTATGGTTCATTCCCTTCTGGTACGCTTGGCTTCTGAACTCAAGGAATTTTGGTTTGGAATATCGGTGAAGAATTTGAAATGGAAAGTAAAGGCAGTTAGTAGTTAAGCTGGTCACATGACACCCTCGTTTACCTTTTTCCATACAAACAGATGACTTTTAAATCATCTGCCTCATAGATTGCAAGATGCGAAAACGAACATACCTTCTGGGACTTTGGTCAGATATGTCAGATTGAATCCATAGCTTCCATATTGTTCATCACTGTGAAACCTGAGAACCACTGTAGAGTTATTGGACTCAACACTATAAGGCAGCATCTGGCCACATAAATTCGCTATCTCAATTCTATGGGTTACGTCTGGCAAGGTTTCGTTACGCACTGCTATAGTTTCGTTTGTCAAGTTGTTTGAGAACCCAAGACGATCTTCGTTATCGTCGTAAATACGCAAATAGTCGCTGTCACAGCCGCCAGACTGCTCCAGGTCAAATTCTACAAAGCTGATGAGAAAAACTTGTCCCGGTGGGGCCAGCAGAATCCATTCGCAGTCCACTCTATCAGCGTAGATGTTTTGGTGGTCGTAGTAAGGCGTGGTGATGTAGCCAGACATTGAAGAGATGACCAGAGATGTACCGTCACAACCTGGAGGAGGTGGTCCAATAGTGGTGGTCGTTGGAGGTTCTGTTGAAAACAAAAGTGGTTATTCTGTTCTGTAGACTAATTCAATGTTGTTATTTATTTAATTAATTAATTTATTTATTTATTTATTGCAGTAATATCTACGCTTAGCTTTTGCCCTGTTGATTTAGACAACTTTTCAACTTTTATTACATATGACCATAATCGTATTGACAGGGAAGGTGCGCTTCACTCAGATTTCAATGTGAAAATTTTCTCCTATCAATTGTTTTTTCACACGGCAATCGGACTCAAGTTTCTAACCGTTAGCAAACTCTTTCCATCCTTTGCAATTGTCACAACGGTTGGGGCTAGGACACTTTAATCTTCAATGATGAAGCCAGGTCCGAAACTTGTAAATCAAACAACGCCTGTCGTATTTTGTATACAATAATGATCAAATGATGTTAAATTTCCCGCTTAGGCTACATTCGCAAAACCATAGACATTTTTCTGGTGTATCAGATGAACAGAATACGAAAGTATTGATAGGTGAAGTATTTTAATAAACAAAGTAATTTTTTTTTGCATTTTTCCTTACTGTAAAATCACATGTCTAAGCTCTGTTGTTGTCTGAACGTAATTGGGATCTTAAAAAAGTGTAGGCTAAACGGAGTGTTTAACTTTTAGAGTGAAGATCTCCATACATAAGGTACAATCACTAACCTATATACAAAGACATATAATTTGCTTGGAATCCGACTCTTCCTGCCGTGTTGTTGTCTGCGGTCATGACTAGGTACAATGTGTTGGCGGATGTCATGAGTGGCGTTGGCATGACGTCACCGCAGTAAGTGTCAATGAGAGGGGCGCCATCGTCGGGGCCGTCGTAGACCTCTAAACGCCCACTGGCGCAGCCGTTTACGGTGGCCTCTCCAATATCGATAGATAGAAACTGCAAGGAGACCCTGTAGCCTGGGGATACTGTTATCTGCCATCTAGAAAGAAAAATGGGGGGGGGGGGACATTCGTAATGATCTATCTGATCTATGACGAAGCATAAATAATCAAATTAAAATTAGTTTTTACTTATATTTATGTAGGCTTTATGGTATGTTTATTATTACCTACAGAATAATGGAGTCATATAGGGCTGTCCATAGTTTGGAGACGATATGTGCCCAAGGTCTCCGCCATATTCAAACTGACCCTGGCACTGAGAGTGAGCTGTAGTGGACAATTGCGTAGTTTGGATTTGTCCTGACTCCTGAGCTCGGCTCTGATGACCTTAATCAGGGTCAGAAAAAACTAAATTAAGAAATTGTCTTGCGTTCTTTCCTAAGCGTAATGTTTTGTTTTTCTTTTTAATGTAAATTAAAGTTTTCATTTTTTTTTTAAATATTAGGAAAAGATTTACCTTGTGAATAAGTAATATTGTTACCAGAAGTCCATCTAAGTTTGAATCCATATCCAGATTTCTGACCATCACTTTGAAATTCTACCAACACTTTACTAGCATTTAGCAGCATGGGCGCTGGAGGTGTTCCACCACAAAAACGTCCTATTAAAAGACCGGGTAATGTCTAATGTAAGACTGTTACGTTATTTTTAAATTAAAATGTAGTGTTTAAAGAATGACTTAGAATGTAATGTTTTCTTTTGTATATTCTTGTAGTACTATTTGTTTACCTTTTTTTTATTTTCTGAGGACCTGTTATTTGATTACGATATTATCTCAATTGAATGAAAGATCGCCAGGTCACGTGGTACGCGCTATAGAGACTGGCATCATTATAATTTTTTCCGTATTGTACTAGGGTCTGAGCTTGTAGGACGTTTTCTACAATTTACAGAAGTGCATGCTCTAATGAGTGTACTCAATAAAACATGAAATACAAGAAAAAGCTAAAAGAAAAACAACACAGGACCGATCAACCTGACCTAGCCTTCTCTTAGATAATTGAAATCAATCTTGTTTGTCTCATGCCAATCTGTAGCCCAGAAAGCCTACGAAATTACTTAAGCTGTTATTTAAAAATAAAAGCACATTTCTTATTCCATATGCTAGGACAAATGTGTACAAGTACACCTTCTTTTCTAGCACAGAACTGGTTGCATGAATCAGCGAGGAGAACCAATGACTTGGAAGACTTTAAGTCTCTAATTAACATGACGGACTAGATTAACATTTATCTTCACTCATGAAGGAACGTCTCATTACGTCTATAATCTATAAGATAAACTAAGAATAGCTTTAATATTTTAACTTTAGTTTGTTTTCTTATATATATATATATAATTGTAGCAGTGTACACCCCAGTACAGATTCTACACTCACTTTTTAATGTGTTTGCATTTTATTTTATGTATTTTACTTTTGTTTCTGTTCATTGAGAATGAGAATCTGAATTCAATTGTATATTTGAACACTTTGAATACGTTTCACTTGAATATGTCATAATGACATAGTGTCTACACCTTTCTCAGGCCCGAAACTTACCCAAGGACAACGACGGACTCAATTGTAACACACTGATAAAGTCGTAGAGACATTGGTTGTGCCTGGGTTTCTCTAGGTCGAAAGTCTCTATAAATTCTAGCTGTAAAGGCTGGACATAAAGAGAAAAGAGATCAATAAAAATTCTGAAATAAATTTAAAACTAAGAGAACAAAGTAATCGATATTCTCAAGTTTTCTTGGCGTCGCTCATTAGTGAGGTAGATAGGAGCCATATCGCTTATCTCAAGTAGTCTAAGTAGATGAACCAGACAGAAATATTGAATTCAAATGTTTCACGAGTCCATCGTTTCTTAATTTGTTTCTTTTTGTCCTAAATGTTAAAGAAAAAGTTCCAGGCGTCTTAAAACTGCATGGCGGATCCAGTAGGCGGTGGGGGGGGGGGGGGGGCGGTAAGACGTTGGAGAAGCGATCGCTCCAAATACTTTTGAGAAGACCTAATACGATAGTTACTTTGATATATTTAATAGACCAACAAGTTTCCTAAACATTTTATGTATTCCTAACAAAATTCGTTAAAGTAAAGTACTCTTTTCAGACCTTGCGGTCTATCGGACAGATAATGTAAAGGTAGGCTAATCCGTTTGTGTGGCTTACGGTCAACGAGTGTCGTATGGCCAGATCAACGCCCAACCGCCTTTACTTTTCCCCAACTAATGTCAGGTACCCATTAGTGCTGGGTGGGCTCAAAGGCGCCTTAAAAATCCCGAAATTTAAAATCTCAGTCTTCATCAGAATTCGAACCCTGGACCCTCTCGGTTTGGATGCCAAGAGCTAAAAAAGAAACAATGCAGAATGACATCTTTTGTTAGTTTATAAACATGTGTGTGAGTTAACAGCAATACGTGTATGAAACTTGAACTTGTCAAAGACTAAAGAGACTGAATAGTGCTCTTTAAACATACCAGATTTACAAATATATTGAATGTCAGGGTTAAACAAGCAATGGACTGAGGTCTGTGTGACCCTACTAATTCAACATGGTCGTTGACTACTTACTATTTTACCTCCCCCCTTCTCCCAAAAAATCCCCACGTCCTTAAACATTTGTAAGTTCCAAATTATTGACCCACTCAGGCCTCAATTTAACTGTTCGTCATTTCTATAACAGTATGATTAATCAATATATAAATAAGAAGTTAACAAGTTTTGGATTCTTTAGACATAACATCAACCTACCGTGTTATCAGGTGAGCTGATGTACCACTGGCAGTGGAGGTAACTTGTATAATTCTGGGGGTAATTTTTACTGGATATTTTTCCAGTCTGTGCGATATGATTAGATCTGTCTCCGCATCCTGACTCTGAGAAATGACGATTATATATATGTATATTTATAATTATAATTCATTTGCTAATTAGAGAGTAGTAATTTTTAAAAATGTGTCACTTCATTTCTAGTCAGATACATTTACAGCGGATGAAGTTAACTCCTTTAAATGTATGACACAAGCACTGACGACTACTACGCAGGCCGATATCATGTCACAATGAACAGATATATAGGATATATGTGAACGGATCAGTGCCACTGCACCTATATTAATAATTGCATTATGTGGTTTCAATGATAATAATTCATTATTGATGTAGATGAAATTGAAAAATAAATCCATCAAATTTAAATCAATCTAATTTACATGTTCTAAAGTCAATTCGACAGCTATATCATCATAAATGATTCGTTCTATACTTCCTTAATTGGGATCTAAGAAAGAAAATATACAAAAGAAGGGAGGGAAGTTCTATAAGACGAGAGCACAGTAGTTCAAATATTGAATTGATAAGACGAATAGGGAGAGAGAAAAAGAAAGCTAAGAGACTTAGAGCTAACAACAAGAGAAAGAGAGAGCGAGGGAGGAAGTCAAAGAACCATATCCTTTTTAAGACTCTATAACGGTATGAAGCTAAACAGTACGTGACCCAGATCTTCAAGGCTCGCTGTTACTACTATCTAGTTCACTCAGGGATCACGCATTACGATTTATTTTCATATTATAGCCCAACACGATGTTTTTCGCTCAATTATTATTATTGAGGGTGGGAGCATTTATATTTACTATACCAAACATTACATACATGTATACCAGCTGTGTGCTTTAACCCAGCTCAACTGATCTCAATAGTGTACACTTTCTCTGGTCACCATTCATCGCGGTAAAAATGTACATTTATCTTAAAACAGGAAAAGTACTGTTAAAATTGTATATGACCCTCATGTTTAAAAGACTTGCATTTTGAATTTCAGGATATTGAGGACACCCCTAAGTCCACCCAATTCTAACATTAATTCAACATTATATGGGTAAAGTAAATGCGATAGGTCGTTATGCTGGCCACACGACACCCTCACTAACAGTCGTTCAGAGAAACGTAAAACTGTTATATTAACTGCACTATACAGTAGAACGTCGTTTATCCGAACGTTTATTATCCGGAGCGTCAAATATCCGGACCAGTTGTTTTTTGTTTTTTTTTTATCAACCACATGTACTGTGATGCACATATACTGTATGAATACGAAAAATAAGTGATTATTTTCCACAATAAAGGTAAAATTGCGACATTTGTCACCTATTTTGCTCGTTCTTCACGCACGTGTCCCGCATGTGATGATTTTCAATATTCGTATAGTGTCCGGTTGCATATACTGCATGGATCGCTTCGGTTTTCGGTTATCCGAACAATCGCGTATCCGAACGGTGTCCGGTCCCAATTGAGTCGGATAAACGACGTTCTACTGTACATTGCAACTTCTGAAAATGTTAGTTTTTTTGGTTTTTATTTACAATCAGCGGACCTAGGGAAGCCTTATGCGAGTTTGTGAAAAACTCCTTTATAAAATGAAACTAAAAAAACAATATATCAATTTTAAAAAATCTTTCTATGACCTTTCAACTCACAGTTGGCCTCATCTTCGCCGTCATCACAGTCTCTGTCACCATCACAGATGTATTTGTTTTCAATACAAGTATGAGTTGTATTGCATAGAGTTGTCGAACCTGGACATGCTATGGCTGCTGGTTCTAAAGAGAAAATGAACGTTCTTTTCGAAATAGTGGATCTAGACGTTGTTTGAAATGGTAATTAAAAAAAATATATTCATAAAACATGAACCATAAAATGTTTCCATGATTTTCAATCCTCATGCCTTTTTAATCATAAAACAAAGTGTACAAACAAAATTAAAGGCCTTTACACAAAGTGATTAACATGGGGCTATTGTTTGGTATGACTGTAATATAGAGATAAGGCGTATCTATAATATAACAAGAATAGCTGGATGTTTGGTATGACTGTAATATAGAGAGATAAGGCGTATCTATAATATAACAAGAATAGCTGGATGTGTCCAGTTGTTTAACACAAATTCCGGACACACACATGACGGTGTATATAAAGATTAAGAACACTGTAAGCGGAGACGAAAATCTCTCAGCGTTTCGAGTTTCATCATTGTGAATTTACCTCAGTAACTTGTATTCTCTTCAGTGATTTCATTTTGAATGTGAAGTTTTTTGTTAATGTCTCAGAATAATTATATAATTTGGCGTTCTTATTTATCATATGGCTATCACGTTTGATCTTAATATCCTATATTTAAAAACCGAATAGATGAACTGGTCTCGCTGAATGCCAATATGTTTGGCAGAGATATGAAATGCAAGTTTATTTAAGAAATGTTATAAAGCATATATGTGTGTGTCATTACCTATTTTCACTATAAACAGCATGAACAGAAAACAAACATATGTATGCAACACTAAAACGTCCATATCAGCACAGAAATAAGTCGCACTATAAAGATCTCTGCACCAAACCATGTGATAAAAGCTAGTGTACCATATCGTTATGGCCTATATATATATATTTTTTACAATTCTTTTCCTATCATTCCAATGAGTGATACATGGAAACATTGAAGAGCTCCACCAGATGATAAAAAGAATATCAACAACTCTTTTCAAACGTTGTCCTTGCAGTTGAGGTGACACTTTTATCTCTCCTGTGACCCAATTCTTATCAGTTCACCAATTGTTCACAGATTTCCTAGTTTAATCTCTGTTTGTGTCTATGTCTCTTGTGTCTATGTGTCTTGTGTCTGAACTTGACAATCTGTGCCTTGAGTTTCTACTATTTGAACGTACAAGCTTGAAATTCCCCCCCCCCTCTCTCTTTTAAAAAATGTTAAATTCTTCAGTCCACAAACTACATTTTTAAAGTTGTATACTTTCAACCATTGCGGGCATATAAGACCTAATTGTTATATTGAGTCCATATTACAACAATTGCTCCTTTACCTGCTCGTACTTTGCATAGAGTTTTTCTTAACACATTTCAGTTACTGACCGGTCAAAATAGAGGGATCTGGTTACACTCCTACGACAAAAGTCAAGAGACAGAGGAGCTGAAGATGATGATTTTACACAGACCCATCCTTGACTTATATTTGTGTCACATAAAACCCTAACAAAATCAATGTCGATTTGAATTTTATTTTGTTGTCAGTGCCAGCTTTCGTCTGTACATTTCCGGGTCTCATTTTTTTTTTTTGCCGCGGTATCTGTAAGAGTTCTCTAGACATCTTTTAGGGTAGCTAGCTAGTTGTCAGTATCAGTAAGTTTACGTTGGAAATGAGGGGCACCATTATCAGCAAGTCTTCCGTAGTGTGTGCTTAATATGGATTCTTCGGCATACCGTCATGCCCTTTAAGGCATTGGTACAATGTTGTGATTACTGACAAAACCGACTACATGAATAAATTCACTATAGCTGATTAAGCGTAAATAGGTCGGTCACATCATGCTTATTTTAGTCTACGTAACGTCATTAAACATTCGACCTTTTTTTTTTCGCGGTAGTTTTAACATGTGTGATCTGTCGACCTCTACATTCAAGTAGTTCCTTTGGCTAACACTGTAACAAATACTAGATCTAACTTCATCAAATTGATACCGTGAAATGTCAACGCCTTAAAATGCTAATGACAAAGCAACGCTTACCTCCCGTGCAGTCCACCAAACATCACAGGAGAGGTCACGCTGTAAAACAAAAGAAATTAAGGCCCTTTGTTCTGGTTGTGTTAGTTCTACAACGAACAAGAGACAAAATGTCAACATAAATCAAATCAGTGGCGTCACTAGGTGGGTGCGGGGGGTAACACCCGAGTAAAACAATGCACTTCGGGAATAACTGACAATTAAAAAAATAAACGAAAGTGGCTAAATATTGGAACACGTTATTCACAATTAATATGTAAAGATATGTAAACGATTTTTTTTTCATTTCGACTAAATATATTTTAATTGTTTTAATGAAATTCTATCAAAAGGTACAAAATACTATATCATACTTAATATATCACGGAAAACGTGAAACCTTACTTTTCAGATGTATACCAGCTGCATTTATGTATATTGTATATGGACTTTTCTTTGATTCAAAAAAATGTTTTAATCGAATCTATTGAATTTGTAGCACCGTAATATCAGGATGCCAACCAATAGTCACTTTTTAACAAATGACGACATTCTTCAGGCATAAAATGTTATTGAAATTTCACATGGACTTAATGTAAATTTTGTAGAATTGGAAAGTAAATAACTGGCCATTGAGATTTCTGAAGATAATATTTCATTTTTCTCTAAAAGAAGCTCTAGCCAAGGTAAAGGAAATGTTACAGTGTGTCAGTCGAATGATATACTTGAATATTTTAGGGAAATTTTCTTCTTCGCTACTGCCAAGAATGGTTCTGATGCTTCCTAATGGGGACGATTTAGCAACAAACTGTATTCTTTTGTTGGCGTCTATTTTCAACTAATTGTATAAAAATAAAATAGAAATGTGTCACCTAATTTCATGTGTGGTTAAAATAAAAGTCCGACATTGGAATATTACAAGACGTAGGATGGTTTTATCTGGATTGGGACATTGGACAACAAGAACATCTGGGTACAACTACAATGGACAAGGAAGTCGTTGCTATGATTGGTGTAAAGAAGTAAAACAATGGAAGGATATATTGCACGGACTGTTTCTATAAAAGCAGAAAATTTGACATTTTTGCGACCATATTAACAACAGGTTTTTATTCAATAAAGAATTTACATGAGATAATGGAAATTATGTGAACATATAGCCCATAGCTGAAAGTACGCATGTCATGTTCAAAAGTTGACAAATGTTTGAGCAAACGACGTACAAGATATTACAGTCAGAATGACTGTGAGCACATTTGTATTTTGTTTGACAGCACACCTGACATAGCGCACCTGACATAGCACACCTGACATAGCACACCTAACGTAACACACCTGACATAGCACACCTGACGTAGCACACCTGACATAGCACACATAACGTAGCACACCTGATGTAGCACACCTGACATAGCACACCTAACGTAACACACCTGACATAGCACACCTAACGTAACACACCTGACATAGCACACCTGACGTAGCCCACCTGACATAGCACACCTAACGTAACACATCTGACATAGCAAACCTAACGTAACACACCTGACATAGCACACCTAACGTAACACACCTGACATAGCAGACCTAACGTAACACTACTGACATAGCACACCTAACGTAACACACCTGACATAGCACACCTGACGTAGCCCACCTGACATAGCACACCTAACATAACACATCTGACATAGCAAACCTAACGTAACACACCTGACATAGCACACCTAACGTAACACTACTGACATAGCACACCTAACGTAACACACCTGACATAGCACACCTAACGTAGCACACCTAGCGTAACACACCTGACATAGCACACCTGACGTAGCACACCTGACATAGCACACCTAACGTAACACACCTGGCATAGCACACCTGACGTAGCACATCTGACATAGCACACCTAACGAAACACACCTGACATAGCACACCTGACGTAGCCCACCTGACATAGCACACCTAACGTAACACAACTGACATAGCAAACCTAACGTAACACACCTGACATAGCACACCTAACGTAACACACCTGACATAGCACACCTAACGTAACACTACTGACATAGCACACCTAACGTAACACACCTGACATAGCACACCTGACGTAGCCCACCTGACATAGCACACCTAACGTAACACATCTGACATAGCAAACCTAACGTAACACACCTGACATAGCACACCTAACGTAACACTACTGACATAGCACACCTAACGTAACACACCTGACATAGCACACCTAACGTAGCACACCTAGCGTAACACACCTGACATAGCACACCTGACGTAGCACACCTGACATAGCACACCTAACGTAACACACCTGGCATAGCACACCTGACGTAGCACATCTGACATAGCACACCTAACGAAACACACCTGACATAGCACACCTAACGTAACACATCTGACATAGCACACCTGACGTAGCACACCTGACATAGCACACCTAACGTAACACACCTGACATAGCAAACCTAGCGTAAAACACCTGACATAGCACACCTAACGTAACACACCTGACATAGCACACCTAACGTTACACACCTGACATAGCACACCTAACGTAACACACCTGACAAAGCACACCTAACGTAACACACCTGACATAGCACATCTAACGTAACACTACTGACATAGCACACCTAACGTAACACACCTGACATAGCACACCTAACGTAGCACACCTAACGTAACACACCTGACGTAGCACACCTAACGTAACACACCTAACGTAGCACACCTAACGTAACACACCTGACATAGCACACCTAACGTAACACACCTGACATAGCACACCTAACGTAACACACACTGATCAGATTGAGAAGTTTAAGGAAGACGAAAAGAGCTAATGATATCAACTTAATATCTTAAAATGTCTAGAAAAGGTTGAGCTTGAATTTATATGTGGAGCTCAAAGATATGAAAATGCAGCTTCAATGTCTGAAACTATGGAGGAGTACAGGAAATTTATTTAAGAACCAACATTTAATAGGTGTTTATAACATGTGGTCAACATTCTTTTTCAGAAATTAGAATTTTGCCTAGCATTTTTTGATACTATTGAAATACTTTTTATTCTGAAGTTATTTTCATTAGAAGCGCAGCTTAAGATCTTTAATTTTACCTATCTTTGCTTTATTTTATTTAAGGGGGGGGGGAGGGGAAGGGGAAGTGTACTAGAAGACCAAAGATAGACAATAGTAGGTTTCTCTTTAAAATATTGACAACGTGGTGACTAATTAAACTTTTATTTTAAAAAACATAAAACGTTAGCGCATAGTGTTAAAAAAAAAAGCTCTTCTAAAAAAAAAAAGCACTGTTATTCAGAAGAAAACAATATTACAAAGAGAGTTTGTGTTGACACACAAACTCAGAGGCGGCCCCCGTGGGAGACGGATTCCTGTCGAATCCGTATATTAGCAAGGAAGATCCAAGACGTGATTTTGTTTTGATTGTTAAAAGTAATATGTTTCAAAGGTTCATTTGACGTTGTAAAAAAAATTTTTTAGTCTAAATCATGGCTGTCTGGTAGTGCGGTTTGCGCGCTGGACTGTCGTTTGGATTCAACGATGGTCCCAGGTTCAAACCTTACCCGCTCCCATCCCCCGTCGTCCTGAGGGAGGTTTGGACTACAACTCTGAAGGAAAATCTGAAACATGTAAAACAACAAACATTCTAAATTAGACCAAGAAATTTTAGATCTAGATTCTATAATGATTTTAATTAGAACTTAAATCTAAATCTAGTTTTAAAAAATCTAGCTCTAGATCTAAAAAAAAATCTAGATCTAGTGTAAAAAATCTAGTTCTAGTGTTAAAAAAAAATCTAGATCTAGTATAAAAAATCTAGATTAGATCTAAATCTAGCTATTGTATTTTTAAAATGCGAGTCACATTACGAGGTTTAATAAACATTACTATACCGAGTTGTTTTAGCATTTCATTTAAAGAATTAAAAATGTAATTTCCCTTCCGAAACATTGCATTAGTTTTAAGTTTCTATAATAGATTGTTCCGGATGTTTATGTATTTATATTGAGATACCGTTAATTAAATTTGTGGGATGGTCTGTTATGAAAATTAGATGTAACATAGCCTTATGGAGAGATTTTCAAACCATACTTTGGTGTAAGAAAATTGTTTTCCTTAAAAATCGGAACATAATATTAACGTTAATAAGATTTTCTAACGTTTTAGCTAGAAAGTTAAATGTAGTTTAAGAGAGAAGTGCGATTTTACATAAATAGAGTTAAAATATTTTTCATAAAAAATCCGGAACAACCAATTTTCGTAAAAGATAAATTTATTTCTTTTTTATTAGAAGAGGGATTTCAAACATTTCGAAACAAAATCCGGAACCTTCTTTACCGATTAAACAACTTTTATTATGTTTCGGCAAGAAAATTAACTGTAAAATAAATTAAAAAGTGATTTTCAATAATCGTTTCTAGTAAATTACTTTCTTATTTTAAAATCCTGAACAACCTATTGTCGATATTTTTGAAAAAAAATAAAGTCATTTGACATAAATTTGTTTTAAGTTAAAATTCGGAACAGTTGATATGGATAAATAAACTACAGTAACATAGTGTCAAAGAATATAAGTGTAATATTAGTCAATTATGCCATTTCAAACAATCATTTGACATAATTTATTTTTTATAAAACAATATCCGGAACAACTTTATAGTTATTGAAATATAAATCGGTATAGATATTTTTATTTAGCATTTATATGCTATTTACATTAAAAACCGTAACAATGTATAAAAGATGATGTGTTTATTGCAACGTTTAAGCATGGAAATAAAATCTAATATAAGTTAGAAGAGCAAAAAAAATATTCGCTGGCATTGATTTGGTTTTCACAAAACATCCGGATCAATCTATTATAGATACTTAAAACTATTGCAATATTCCTGCATGAAAAATTAAAGATTAAATCAGATTTACAATAGCCTTCGTTTAGTGTTATTTGTTAATCTAATCGTGCCGGACAGACCGACCAACAGACAAAACGCACAAAAATAAGCTTCTTTTATTCGGATGAGGGGCACTAAACAAAAAATGTCAGGAAGAAAATGTCAGGCGAGAGATCACAAGATGCTGGACTCAGTATTCAAGAAAAAAAAAAAGTTCACTCTTATGTGGATTGATCGTTTTTTAGCTTTAACTTCTACTGAAAGCAATCAATGACGTTACAGATAAATTTGGAACAATCCAACCGAAAAATCTTTAGTTCAACTACCAACGAAGAACTTTATTGTAGATGTCAGTTTTAAAACATTGTAAAAGTTATTCTTGAAGAAAAAAAAAGTTGACATTGCATGATTCCTATGCCACTAAGACCTTTTCAAGTAGGCCTATCTCTAAATCATTGAACAAAGCCCTCAACCATTTCTTACCATCTGCTTATCTATGGTGTCTCATGTGAAAAAGGATTTTAAAAATTAACATTAAGAAGTTTTTGAGACAAAGTAACAAACAACACTTTCACAAAGAGGAATTTTATTTAAAATGAGATCGTTTAAGACATTAACATTGATGGAATTAATGATAAGATTTAAAGTTTGAAATAAAAAAAACAGTGTAATTTAATTATGATTGCATTGTTGCTAAAATTGAACTATAGATTAATGGCAATGTCTTCGATTCCAAAGATTAAGGATGCGTGCAGAGTTTCATATGACTACGAAAACCCAGTTAACTGTAGATAAATTGTAATAAACAACTGAATTTTTAAATTTAATCGGCACTCATTTTATAGTTGTTGAATAATCAAAAAACGTAGGTAATTATAAACTATATGTAACAAACAAACGAATAAAAAAAATATTTTTAAAGGGGGGAGGGTAACACCCTGAGCTGACCGCACCGGGTGACACCCACCCTAGTGACGCCACTGAATCAAATTATAATTTGTAATCCTAAGGTTGGCATCAAAACTATAAAAAAAAAAAAAAGACACTGGTGTGAGTCTAATTACGGTACCCAGTGTTTCTGATTGCTCTCCTAATTAATTAAAGGCGTTTAAACACACTGTGATACAATCGTATGCTAATTAACACATTTCCTACTTATTAATATAAGAAACATAAACGATCTTGTAAGTGCAGGCAGGCGTGTGGCTAGACATATAACGGCAGTAATTAGAGGACCGCATCTAATCGATTAACCTACATCGCAATATGCTTTATTACTGGCGCGATGGCCCATCTGAACCAAGTCAATACTACTGAAGACAGTGGATAGTTGAGGCCACCATGGGGCTACACTGTGGGTCAAACACGTCGAATATGGGAAGGACACTTTTGTTCAAAGAAACATTTACCTTCTGTCTGTAATTGCAGAAAACATGTCGAACAAATGTTTAAAAGACAGGCCCACGTTTTCATTGGTGGAGAGAGAGGGTCAAGGAGAATGAAACAGCTGCCCATTTAGCTCCTAATCTGATTCAACAGTTTTAGACATTATAGATTGTCTTCATAAATGAATGGACTAGATAAAAACTGATCTTTAAAACTTTCTTTCCCTTTCCCACCCCGCCCTTTTCGATCATACGTATCTGATTTCTGAACTATTTTATAATTAATGAGTCTCTCCAATAAAAGAAAAACAAGGCTAAAACTTGTAATGTCCTTTAAAACCATCTATTTAGAGAAAAACATTTTATCGGCCTCTCTGCAGTGTACAAGGCATTGACATTTACAATAACCAATACAAAACGAAAGCATCCCATACATTGCGTTCCTAAAGTACACACACAAAAATGTATGTGGCTTCAAATATGTAAAACTCATCAAACCATTTTCTTTGCTCCGAGAAGCTAGGTGCTGAAACAAATGAATGATACATACATATTGAACATACATGAAAAGCAGCACCAGGGACCAGGTTTTAAATGAGAGAAAGTTGTCAACCAGTGACCCTGAAAACGACAACACTGCCTGGCCGTAACGCACTGCAAAGCAAACTTAACCTTTAGACCAGTGTCTCCCAAACTTTTGACTAAAGTGTACCCTTTTATAATTTTTGTAACGCTGAGTACCCCTCGCCTTATCTTATCTTCTTATCTTATATAATACAGACGTTACTTCAAAAAAGAAGATGATTACGTCCTACGCGTCATGCATTTAGTCATACATATTAACCAATGACTTAAATTCTGCCAAGTCACTGGTTTTTCTGGCTAGCTCAGGCAACCCATTCCATGCTCTAATTGCACTAGGGATTGTACACCTGGCAATTCAAGTCATATAAAACGAATTGCTTGGAAAAGATTACACTAATGTACCTTTATGGCTGACCTCTGGCTGTCGTTAAAAATTAGAAGAATGAACATAACAAATAAGTATTTTTTTTTTAAATCCACATAGTTAATGAGGTGCTATGCGTACCCTCTCCAAAGTCTTCCCTTACTCCTCGGGGGTACGCGTACCCCACTTTGGGAAACACAGCTGTAGGCCCTCAGAAGTCCAAAAACATATATGTTTAGAACGGCAATGCCCATAATAAAATATTGTTGATACGTTGGTTGAGTGGGAAGGTTTGTTTTCTTGATTCGCGACCTGATGCATTCACGCCATGTTGTTAGACTGAAGTAGTCTATATTTTGTCTTAGCTCGTCTGATGCATTCACGCCATGTTGTTAGACTGAAGTAGTCTATATTTTGTCTTAGAACGTCTGGTGCATTCACACCATGTTGTTAGACTGAAGTAGTCTATATTTTGTCTTAGCTCGTCTGGTGTATTCACGCCATGTTGTTAGACTGAAGTAGTCTATATTTTGTCTTAGCTCGTCTGGTACATTCACGCCATGTTGTTAGACTGAAGTAGTCTATATTTTGTCTTAGCTCGTCTGGTGCATTCACGCCATGTTGTTAGACTGAAGTAGCCTATATTTTGTCTTAGCTCGTCTGATGCATTCACGCCATGTTGTTAGACTGAAGTAGTCTATATTTTGTCTTAGCTCGTCTAGTACATTCACACCATGTTGTTAGACTGAAGTAGTCTATATTTTGTCTTAGCTCGTCTGGTACATTCACGCCATGTTGTTAGACTGAAGTAGTCTATATTTTGTCTTAGCTCGTCTGGTGCATTCACACCATGTTGTTAGACTGAAGTAGTCTATATTTTGTCTTAGCTCGTCTGGTGCATTCACACCATGTTGTTAGACTGAAGTAGTCTATATTTTGTCTTAGCTCGTCTGGTGCATTCACACCATGTTGATAGACTGAAGTAGTCTATATTTTGTCTTAGCTCGTCTGGTTCATTCACGCCATGTTGTTAGACTGAAGTAGTCTATATTTTGTCTAATCTCGTCTGGTGCATTCACACCATGTTGTTAGACTGAAGTAGTCTATATTTTGTCTTAGCTTGTCTGGTGCATTCACGCCATGTTGTTAGACTGAAGTAGTCTATATTTTGTCTTAGCTCGTCTGGTACATTCACGCTATGTTGCTAGACTGAAGTAGTCTATATTTTGTCTTAGCTCGTCTGGTGCATTCACACCATGTTGTTAGACTGAAGTAGTCTATATTTTGTCTTAGAACGTCTGGTGCATTCACGCCATGTTGATAGACTGAAGTAGTCTATATTTTGTCTTAGCTCGTCTGGTACATTCACACCATGTTGTTAGACTGAAGTAGTCTATATTTTGTCTTAGCTCGTCTGGTGCATTCACACCATGTTGTTAGACTGAAGTAGTCTATATTTTGTCTTAGCTCGTCTGGTGCAATCACACCATGTTGATAGACTGAAGTAGTCTATATTTTGTCTTAGCTCGTCTGGTACATTCACGCCATCTTGTTAGACTAAAATAGTCAATATTTTGTCTTAGCTTGTCTGGTGCATTCACACCATGTTGTTAGACTGAAGTAGTCTATATTTTGTCTTAGCTCGTCTGATGCATTCACGCCATGTTGTTAGACTGAAGTAGTCTATATTTTGTCTTAGCTCGTCTGGTACATTCACGCCATGTTGTTAGACTGAAGTAGTCAATATTTTGTCTTAGCTCGTCTGATGCATTCACGCCATCTTGTTAGACTGAAGTAGTCTATTTTTTGTCTTAGCTCGTCTGATGCATTCACGCCATGTTGTTAGACTGAAGTAGTCTATATTTTGTCTTAGCTCGTCTGATGCATTCACGCCATGTTGTTAGACTAAAATAGTCAATATTTTGTCTTAGCTTGTCTGGTGCATTCACACCATGTTTTTAGACTGAAACAAGCTATATTTTGTCTTAGCTCGTCTGGTGCATTCACGCCATGTTGTTAGACTGAAGTAGTCTATATTTTGTCTTAGCTTGTCTGGTGCATTCACGCCATGTTGTTAGACTGAAGTAGTCTATATTTTGTCTTAGCTCGTCTGGTACATTCACGCTATGTTGCTAGACTGAAGTAGTCTATATTTTGTCTTAGCTCGTCTGGTGCATTCACGCCATGTTGTTAGACTGAAGTAGTCTATATTTTGTCTTAGCTCGTTTGGTGCATTAACGCCATGTTTTTAGACTGAAACAAGCTATATTTTGTCTTAGCTCGTCTGGTGCATTCACGCCATGTTGTTAGACTGAAGCAATCTCTATTTTGTCTTAGCTCGTCTGGTGCATTAACGCCATGTTGTTAGACTGAAGTAGTCTAAATTTGTTCAGCTCTTGAATTTCTCCTTGGATCTGATATTGGATAACCTTATCGTTGTCCTTGGTAGATATTCTTAAAAGGATTATCTTGACCCCTGTTTAGGGTGAGTTTTATTTCATAATGTATAGTTAATTTTTATTTGGATTCGATCGTATTCGTATTTTGTAATTAGACTAGAAGATTAGAAGAATCTGTTCTTTATCTTTTTATAGGGTCTCAGTTTCAAGTATTAGATTTAGACTACAGGACTGAGATTTTCATCTCTGGTTTTCTGCCTGATGTTTGATTTACGATACTGAGGTTCTGGATTCCAGATTAAGGAGTGCTATGTTCAGACCTGGTTATACAGTTTGAAGTTGTGAGCTTTGGTGCTACTTTGAACTCTGAAATTAGGTGTCGGTGAGCAGTATATTGACTAGAAGATAATTTGGAATTGTCTTGACATTTGAACATACAATTTGATGAGCTGTTTCATGGAGTTGTTGTATTGAAAGATTGTGTGGTCAATATTATTGAACCTTATAAGTTAAGGTGAATTATACTTGTTTATTTTTAAATACTTAAGTATTTACTAGAATCTTACTATAAGTATTGATTTTGCATACCATACTATATGTACTCATATTTCTTTATCATTATTTTTGATCATATATCATTTTTCATTGTAGAAATATCATTAGATTAAATTTATAATTTTAGTTAAATCATCATACACCTCGTTTATTAGTTTATGAACAACTGGGTCTGTATGGTGCTGACTGTCGGGCTGAACTTTGGGACCAAAATAACATATGATATAAATATAATACTTACACATATGGTAATTCAAATTAATTATTTTTAATAATAACACACCTTAATACATTTGTAATATTTAATAATATTATAAGACCTGACAGTAAGATTGAACGTCAAATGAAAATGTTGGCGCTATTGGTTCCAACGTAAAACTATAGGCAATGCATAAATCAATGACAACTAGGAAATACATTTTAAAGCTTTACCTCATCCTTTATTAATTAACTCATCAACAATTTTAGCGGCCCCCGAAAGGGGAAAAGACGCTATTAGTTTTGTGCAAAATGTCTGTCCGTCTGTCCCGTTTAGATCTCGTAAACTAGAAAAGATATTGAAAATCCAACATCACAATATTTTAGATCATTCAAAGTTCTGATGCAACGGCTACTTTTTTTTCTGATAGAGAAAAATCTAATTTTTTAAATCAGTTATACAAGCAGTTTTTTAAGGAGAAAAAGCTAATTAGTATGCATTATAAGTTAAACCTAATTTAAAACGAATAGTAATCTTGTAAACTCCATTTTCCTTCCTTAACTTACCAACCGTCGTATATATTTTTTTTTTATTTTTTTTTGAGGATTCGAATAAGAGATTGATTAAGTAGCTAACACTTGAGGATTTATTCTGTGGATTACTTGTGGTTTTTTTTTGTGATTCTGTGGATTTTTGTGTGTTACTGTTTAGAGTGGACGGCGCGAGGGTTGTGTAGTAAAGTACTGTGTAGTTTGTAGTGTAGTTATCGTCTCTTTTCTGTCTCTACTTGTGATAAACCCTTGTACAAATGTCAGTTAAGACATTTTTTATTGAAAAAAAGGATCTGGATGGTGGACTTGTCCACGCCCCAGGTACCTTGCTTCTAAAGCTGTCAGGCCAAGGGGCTGTTAAGGCCACTATGGCGAGCCTAATAGAGTGCCTGAAACTAACACCGGACGAAGTGAGTTCTCTCTATCGCTTCGAGAACCCCTTTGTCTGGTTCCTGTTCCCAACATCCGCCCGAGTGAGAACCCGTATACTAGGGAAATCATTCGGGAATGATAAGGACTTCAAGGTAGATGTCTGTACCTTGGAAGACGAAAAAATCAGGGTTACCCTTCACTGGGTAGCACCAACCATAAACAAATCAAAAATAGGAGAAATCTTTGGAGCCTTTGCAGAAGAAGGCTCCAAGATAGAGCCAATCAAGCTAGGCAACTCAGATAAGTGGGCGGCTTGGATAAAAATCCGCAAACAGACTGAACTCCCCCCATTATATTCAGTTACGATACGAGGACGATCCGAGGACCTATAAGGTTCTCGTGACCATCCCGGGACGTTGACAACAGTGCTGGCATTGCGGACAGGATCAGCACTGGTCAAACCAGTGTCCAAATAGGGCGAACCCCAGACGGGACCAAAACCCCACAGAAGGTGCAAAGGAGGTAGGAGGGAAAATCTCCTATGCTATGGCCCTTAAAGGTGAGGGAGAGAAAAAGCAATCCGAGATTGATCAACAGCTAAAAAAAGATGGCTTCACAATGGTTGAAAGCTGCAAAGGAGGGGGAAAAAAACAAATAGAAGCTATGGGAGCTACTCCAAGTGGTCTCCCCCCACCAAACAGCCCTGAAAACAAATCTAAGCAAAGTAAAAAAATTAAAACATCCGGAGGGGCAAGTTCAGCACCCACTACCCCAACCAAAATAACAAGAAAGAGGGCCCTCTCTCTCTCTTCCTCATCAGATAACCTAAACGAGGATCCCCGGGTAGAGGAGGAGAAAAGAGAGGAAGAACAGTTCAAGCTCGAGATGAACTTTCCAGACTCCCCGTCAGTGCTAGTCATAGATGAGGGCGAGGACCCTAACACACATTCAAACACATAAACAACAAAGCAACTCTTAAAGATAAAATGCATACACACACAATAGAATAACAAACACGCAAACCAATCTCACACACTCATGGCAGACATCAAAATTTTGACACTCAACATCAGAGGGCTTAACAATAAACACACATACATAGCACACCTCACAAGGAAATACAAGCCAGATTTTATCTTTCTGCAAGAGACCAACACACAGTTAGAGTACAAGGCCAAAAAAGCAGTCTCTCTTATGGGCCTCCGGGAGGGTTATTTTAGAAAATTTAATAGTAGGGGGTGATTTAAATTACATTGATTCCCAATTAGACAAGCAAAACACAAACACAGAGGGTCCTGCTCCTCATATAACAATTAAAACGCATGACTATTTGGGGGGAGTCATCAAGGCATTCCGGTTAGTAGATGCCTATAGAGAAGTAGAGGTCACGGGCCGGGTCACCACGTTCAGGGACAAAGCACACCAAATAGAAACACGGATAGATAGAGTGTATGTGCCAAGGGCGTGCAAAACAAAAAGTGTAACACATCTCGTAGAGACGTTACAATATACAGACCACAAAGGAGTCTTAGTGGAACTGCTGAACCCAAAACTAAAAAACAAAAAACACCGATCTGGAAACTTAACAACCTCCTAAATGACCCGCTCTATTTAAAAACAATCGCAAACCTCCTCAAAAATATAATACATGACTCAAACACACCCTATTTCAAAGTCACAGAAATATGGACGCTAATTAAAAGCTCCATTAAGCAGCAAAGCCAAATACTGGCCACACTAGTCAACTCAAAAAGGAAAAAAGAAGAGGAAAGACTTAAAAATTTACTAACACACGAAGAAGACGAAGCAGCCAAAACACATATACTAACACAACTAGAAGAACTATTTAACTATCAATACAAAGGAGCGGAATTGAGGTGCAAAAGTAAAAAAATAACCGAAGGGCCTAACAAACCTTTTTTTTATCAGCAGAACAAAACATTCAAATTGACAGAACTATTGACAACATTGTTGATAGTAAAGGAGAAACTATACACGACATGGACAAAATAACTGACACATTTACTAAACACTTTACTAATTTGTATGACAAGGAACAGACGGACGACAACGCACAAAAAGTATTTTTACAGAACTGCAAAGAAATACCAATGACAGAACAGATAGAGACAGACGCTCCCTTTACGCTAGACGAACTGAGGGCTCCTTTAGATACAACACAAAACAACAAATCCCCTGGCCCAGACGGTCTGACGTTTGAATTTTACAAAGCCTTTTTTCCCCAAATAGGACCCCTACTATTAAATCTATACAGCGACATGTTAGAGACAGAACAGTTACCTAGAGATTTCAACTTAGCATACATCACACTTCTACCAAAAAAACAAGAAAACAACACCTCACCTTGCGACTTTCGACCGATCTCACTTCTAAACACCGACTACAAACTCCTGACGAAAATGATTTTTCTAAGACTAAAACCCCTCATACCACACTTAATAGGACAGGATCAATACTGTAGCAACCCAGACAAAAACATCGACGAACTTAACCATTTTTTAAGAGACATTATATATTACTGTAAAGACAAAGACTTGATAGCAGCCCTCTTTTCTATTGACCAGGAAAAAGCCTTTGACAGAATAGACCATGACTACCTTTTCAAAATACTAGACAAGACGAAGACAGATGGAAGAATGAAGAAATACATAAAGCTAGTTTACACTGATGCCACAAGCAAACTCATAATAAACCAAACCCTTAGTGGCAGTATCCCTATTAGAAAATCTGTAAGACAAGGGTGTCCCCTTTCTCCCTTTTTATACACCCTTTGCCTAGAACCCCTTTTAGAAACCATCAGGCTAGATAGTGGAATCACGGGGATAAGAATCCCAGGCCCCACGCCCGTAGTTAAAGTTAAAGCATACGCTGATGACACCACCCTTTTTCCCTCCTCAGAAAAAGACATAGCCGCAATCATAGATAAGTTTATTCAATTTGGGAGGGCAAGCGGGTCAAAAATCAACATAAATAAATCTTGTATTATGGGATTGGGCAGGTGGGAAATCCCCTCAAACATCCCCTTTAACCTTAAAATAGAGAAGGAAATTAAAATATGCGGCATCACGTGGACAAGTAACCCAACATATTACCACACACAGCAATGGGAAAATATTTTAAAGAAAACCAAAAACACACTTAAAAGATTTCATTATGCAGCAACTACCATATTTGGTAGAGCAATAATAGTAAACAACCTGGTCATCCCGAAGATAGTTTATTTAGCAAACAACACAGAACCTCCACCAACTTTTATACCAAGCATAAACACAATCATTAGGAATTTTATATTTAAAAGCACTATCAGAAACATTAAACACACAACACTTATACAAAACAAAGAGGATGGGGGGATAAACTTACAGGACATCAGAACCAAAATACAAGCACTTAGATTAAAATACATAGGACAAGTAGCCAAGAACCCAAACAATTTTCCATTAACAATATACTACTACGGCTTAAGGTTAAATAAAATAATTCCAATAAAAAATGACACCCCACACCACTTTGGTACAAACACACATCCATTTTACAGATCCATATCAAGAATACTCCCCGGCAATGAACATCTAATACACAGTAAATTAAAAGACACATATACAACACTTAAGAAACAGTTACAAGAAAGATTATTCAATAGGATCAAATGGAGTAGAGAGTTAGGTGTAATAGATTTCAGAGACACTTTTATAAATCTACACAGCAAACACATTACACCCAAAGCCAGAGAAATAACATACAGACTAATCTTCGGGATGACCCCTGTAGGAAGGAAGAAAAGAAATGTACACACATGTGTTTTATGTCACACAGATAATGGTAACAATAAAAGCCATATGTTTTTAAAATCTAAAATATTTGATAATGTTAGATGCACTATGAAAGATCTACTAGAGGCAAACTGTAACACCAATGTTAATCTTAACCTAGCTATTGTTTTAAATAAATTGCCTAAAATCAAAAGTAAGATGATTCATAAATTTAATCTAATAATAGTGAGTGAATACAGAAGTCTTGTGTGGCACAGTTGAATTAAAGTTGTTAATAACAATGTATATTTAAATCCTTATAATCTAGAGTTAATATTTAGAAAAATAATTGAACATAGAATTGATAACTATACTGGTTAGATAGAAATTGTAATTATTGTATAATTTATTGTCCTTGACTAAATTGTCAGACCTCAGATATAAAATCTAAATACTGTAATCAATCTGTAAAGCTACTCTATTGCGAGTGTGTGAGAGTGTGTATGTACCTGGGTTAAAGAGAGTTTGGGCTGAGAGATGCGGGATAGGAATCAAATTGAACTTTATTTATCTATGGAAAACTACTAAAGAACTGTCTTTTAAAGGGAAGTCAACACTTTTGAAGAATTATTTCTCCCTCGTGGTTACGTCCTCTTTGATCACATGATCGGAGAGCATGTCACAAGTCAACATCAAGTGTGTATGTACTACACTCACAGAACACGGCAAGCCCGTGGAAACGTAACAAGAACACTATGACAATGTCTATATCTTAGCGGCAGCCTCATCCTAGACGTACTGGGAAACAAAGGAACAAGAAAACAAGACGCAACTGAATGGAGCCTGCGAAGAGACTAGAAACAAAAATAACCAAAACCAATAATCCTAAAGAATATAGACAAGGGCAGACAATTGAAAGTCAAGAATCTTTTATGAATAATGTAATATTTTAAGACAAATTAACTATTTTTTATTTATTTATTAATTTTTTTTTAAACCCCTCGTAATGAGAGGAAAAAGAATCTTAAATCGACACCCCTATCCTGAAATAATTTACACATGACCCTCCTAACAGAACCCTGAACAATTGTGCTACAGCAGTACCTTTGCTTGGTTAACTGTCCCAGAATGACTCTAACAGACCCAAGGGCCACCTTGATGATGCCAGAGTAGCCCTCTTACATCTCAAGGAGACCTTTAAAAAATTGTCGTGAGAGGGATTAGCCTGTTCCCTGATCAGTCTTTTTTTTTTAAATACATAAGGCATACAGGGCAGCTGTATAAAACCCTATATTAGCTTGCCTTGCCTAATTACTTGCTATTACCTGGGAACATAGCATTGCTTCAAAGTCAACTTCCTGAAAGATTGTTAATGTTGCCATAAAGTGACAACGACAAATGCCAAGTGCTTAAAAGGAAAATAAACTAATTGGATACAATTACACTACAGAGTTCTTTTTGCTTCGTTTAATTTTTTGAAAATGTCTACAAGATAAGATAACTTAAATTCAGTTTGACTACAATTGACAACCTTAGCGTTGTCAAATTAGTAGATATTAAATGAATTGTAATTTCTTCACCACTCATGTTTTATTTAATTTTGTTTTTTTAAATGTCTACAAATTAGTAGATATTAAATGAATTGTAATTTCTTGACCACTCATGTTTTATTTTTATTTTTAATGTCTACAAATTAGTAGATATTAAATGAATTGTAATTTCTTGACCACTCATGTTTTATTTTATAATTTTGAAAATGACTACAAATAAGTAGATATTAAATGAATTGTAATTTCTTGACCACTCATGTTTTATTTTTATTTTTTTTAAATGTCTACAAATTAGTAGATATTAAATGAATTGTAATTTCTTGACCACTCAGTTTTATTTTTATTTTTTTTAAATGTCTACAAATTAGTGGATATTAAATGAATTGTAATTTCTTGACCACTCATGTTTTATTTTTATTTTTTTAAATATCTACAAATTAGTGGATATTAAATGAATTGTAATTTCTTTAAAAAAAAAAAGAATAAGAGATTGAGCCTTTTCAAAACAATTAGATCAATTATAAGACATCAGTTAGGCCAGGGAAGGCGTGGTGGCTGAGCGGTAAAGCGGGTTCGAATCCTGATGAAGACTGGGATATTCAACTTTGGAATCTTTGGGCGCCTCTGCATCCACTCAGCTCTAATGGGTACCTGACATTAGTTGGGGGAAAGTAAAGGCGGTTGGTCGTTGTGCTGGCTACATGACACCCTCGTTAACAAAAACAGATGAAATTTACATCATCTGCCCTATAGACCACAAGGTATGAAAGGGGAACTAGTTAGGCCAGATTCACATCTAACTTTGCATTCACTTGCACCTATCCTTTGATCTGCGGGACCGTTTGGGGCACTACACAAGATCTGTTAACCTTCTTTCTCCATTCTTATCTCTCATTTGTCTTTGATATAATTTCATTTGGATGTTCTTTCTGAAAATATTGAAGCCTGCCTGGGTGGACCACTTCGGGGGCCGAGTTTGTGTTTCCACACAAACTGTCTTTGTAACCTTGTTTAATTAAAATTTAATACATTTTTTTTATTTGGACGCAAAAACTCATTTATCAGGCAAGTAGATTTATTTATAATATTTTAGTAAAACAAAATGGCCTTCAAAAGACATTAACTTACAAATTATGTAGCATCAATAATAAATAAACTTTAAAGGTCTACCTTGTCTATTAGGCTTAAAGGTATCTTTGATAAAAATTCAATAAAGGTTTTTTGAATTTAGACGCAAAAACTCATTCATCAGGCAAGCACATTCGTTTATAATTATTTATGTAAAATAGAGGCTTTCAAAAGACAGTAATTGTCACACTACGTAACATATACGAATAATGAATATTTTGAATTTAAAGGCTACTGCTTCATATATAGCAAGCGTTGACATTCATCTCACGAATTGCGCATTTATGAGTATGAGCCAAGTTTAGCTCTATCCCATTCTCTATCACAGTGTTCCCCATGTAGACAGGTGCACCTGAACTTCCTCGACATGTTGCTGCAGTATACCGAATTTTTGTATATGGTAATGTAAGTCCTATGGATTGTAAATATTTGTAATACGCCTCGAACCGTCTAAAGCCAAGATTCTTCAAATCATATGTTTGATTATGTTCCACAAACCTCAATAAACCTGGTTTCTCCATTATGCACGCATCGTAAAGCTTTAAAAGTAAAATAGCATTTAATTTTTCCTGTTCATGCTTGCAAATAAGTTCACTCCATTGTACGTGTCCAATGCTAATCTTCTTAGACGTCCCATGAGGATGGGAGATAACTATAGCATATTTTCTAGTCAATAATCTGATAGTCTCGGGAATTTGTAACCACGACTGATCTTTTTGACGCAGTATTTCTTTCATTTTCTCCACTAAAGACTTGTCGTGTACATAGCATGAGAAAACCGAATAATCAAAATGAGTATCACGGAATCTCGAAGAGGATCCACGTTCGGTGCATCGAGACGTTGAATTCTCCTCATTGTAGAAAAATTCCACTTGTGTTTCTTCGGCATTTAGTTCACTACTGACAACATGTCTGTTTGTGATGATTCCGAGACCACCATAGACCACGTGATCTCCTAACTTCCGGCGATGGCGGCACTCTTTTACTGGACACAGTTTACTTGCACCTTCTTCTTCATCCAGGAATGAGACACGCCCCGTAGCTGTTGCGTTGCGTACAACATTGTGGAGCTTCACTACAGATTGTTCTACAATTTTGAGCCACTTGTAGACATTTTCGTGTCTTATATCCTCAGGAAGGTGGATTAAGCAGAACTCATTTATATCTATAAATTCTGAGTGTTTATCAGCTTTAACACAATCAACGTACTCGTCTACTAGGCCACTTTCAATGACATCCTCTGACTCTATGAATACAATTTTAAAAAATTAGCATCTTAAATGTTAGTTTTCTAAGGTCAATATTCTTACATTGCGCTATTACTCACAGAGTGAAACCACTCCAGTCAAAACTAAGTTTCTACATTATAGTTCGTACTTACCCTCAGACGAATCTCTTGGGTACCAATGCTGAAGGTATTTGTAGAATAAGGATGTCAAAAGGTTTGAAGATTTTACAGAAAGACCATGGGCCCGAAAGGTCACTAAGTTGAGACGACCACAGGAGAACAAAGGGAAATGACTCGGTGTGTTCTCTACAAAGCAAAGAAACATAAGGGTGGCATGTGTCAACATTTACGCTGAAATTAGAACTCTTAAAAGTGTAAAAATGTAGATCTCCATATTGTCCAACGAGTGGCAGGTTGACTTGGACCTTATAAATGTAAGCGTTACTTCAGCAGTTTAAACTTGACAGTGACAAAATTATTCTCAGTCTTGTCTTTAGTTCCACATTAATAATTAAATTTGTTTTTCGTAGAAATTTTATTCTAATGGAGAATAATATCTACTTAGGTTTGAGCAATGGCATGGTACCAGTTGTCCCGGGTTCTAAAACACGGTGATGTGGCCCCTATCCCCTTGATTGAATGTGACGAGAACCAGTCAAGTCGCCTTGTCTATAATGTATCATTACTAAAAAGGTCTATATCAGGGGTGGGCAACCTTTTTGGATCGAGGGCCGCATTTCTTTAATTTTGGGAATGGCGGGCCGCATATGTATATACAACTTAAAAAGATACTCTAGCTAACTTTTAATTCATAGTTACACGTTTCTTTTTTTAAACATTCCACGTTAAGGAATTACAACAAGAGTTAGCAATTTTTTAAATCAATTAATATTTTTTTAATTGCTGTTGTCTTTTTATATTACAATAATCCCACTAATATACAGTTGTACTTAATGTGCAGTATTTTACTTTTTACACTCGTGCATAATGTTCCGGAACTGTGGGACTAGCTTACTAGTTGTTACCCTTGTGACTGCTGTCAAATTACAGTCAGTCAAAATCGACCAGTAATTATACTTGTTAAGTTTCCCCCCACCCAAAATATAATGCTTGTTCACTGGATGAGACATTATATGTTCCGGAAGTTAAATGTCGGGACGAGCGAAACTTGCCCTTTTGGAGCATCACCAGAGAATGCTGAGCATGTCCTTCAATGGTGCATATTAAATCAGAGACACGAACAGGACTCTGGCCCTAAAACCCTCCTATAGAACCAAAACTATTCAGAGAACTGCCTGATCTGGAAACCATTGCGCGGTTCATCTCAGATATAGGATTACTGATCTGAACCCTTCAACATATAAAATGAGAACAAAGAAGAAGAACAGGTGTATGTGTACTCAAATAGTGTGAACAGCATCAAATTTTGTAAAGTGTTGACATTTGACATACAGATTCTGGCACCCATAAGACTCCGGTGGAAGTACTGACTGGAAATTCTCTTTGCTCGGAGTTATGTCTTCTGGAGCTAAATCAGCTTCTGCGCTAAATGGTTGTCAGGGTGAGGTATGGCGAGAATGAATGTTAGTTTAATATTTTGGTGTGATTGTTATATCCCCTTGTTATGAATGCGAAGTGTTGCACGTGTTGTGAACTGAATGATTAAGCCTTCGTTGATTGTGCGAGAGAGTGTGTTAAGTCAGTAAGATCTTGCTCCCGGTCCAGGAACGTTGGACGTTTACTTCCTGGACTGGTATTTATGCATTTATATATTTATAAGTTGATGGACTGGTGTTTTGTGTATTACTGTTTCTTAAGAGATATAATTGTGTGCTCTATTAAGTATTAAAGTATTATAGATATTCATGATTATAAGGAGTTGAGAGTTGATGTATATTAAGTGTTCGTATTTAAGTTAAGCAAGTATGGATGAATTATAATTGAGTAACCATGAAAGTATCAAGCAAGTATTATTTAATATTCAAGAAACCCCTAGTGAGCCACAGAAACCAAGTCAAGAAACACAACAATAACAAGAGACAAGCAGCAGCATATATATATATATATATATATATATATATATATATATATATATATATATATATATATATATATATATATATATATATATATATATATATATATATATATAATTAAAACCCTGACAATGGTGAGCTAATGGTTTTTAAAACCGGTTCTTGACGTCTTAAAATTTGCTTTTATTATTAACAATTTCTTCCTTTAGATTTTATATTGTTCTAGTTTACCTTGCCCATGCTATGGTAGAGGTAATATTAGATTATTTTATTCATAATCAAAGCTACCTGCGGTTACTATATCCTAGCTCTATTCATATTAATACTATGGATTTCATAGCATTATGAAGATGAAATTTTATAAAGCTTTGTGCAAACTTTCCTGTTTAAAGTTTATGGTTGGGGTATTAAAAAAAAAACACCATTTTACTCAGTCAAAGATCGAGCTCCACCAGTTGTCACCCTTGCCATCTTGTTCCAAGCAGACCCAACATTCAACACAGTCCTTCATAGCATTGAATAAATACTGACCAGAGATTATGTCTTTGACTGAGTGTATTGATGAATAGCCAATAAGCATAGTCTTCGTTTACTTGAAACTTTTTATAATGACAGTTTCAATAATTTATATTTATATTATTTTTAATATATTTGCATTTTTATAAGTATATACTGTATGCACACCTGACCAGGGGCGGACTGGGTATCAAAATCGAATCGGCCCGGGCATTACCATTTAAACCGGCCCACAAATGGCATGTCATATATTACACACACACATATATATATATATATATTTATGTGTGTATATGTAATTAATCTTCATTACATTCTTATCTTTCATTCTTTTAAACGTTTTTTCTACCCTAGAATACTCTCTTCCTATAATTAGTGAAAGGCAGTATACGCCGCCAAGGGACAGCTAGGGAGTCTGGGGGAGCGCTGTAAGCTCCCCCAGTGGGGTCCGAGGCGAAGCCAATCATTGTTTTCGTTATTTTAAGCCCTAAGAAATGCATATTTTGAGGTATCTATAGTGCAAATAGCCTGCTACTATTCCGATAAAAAAAATAAAAAAATAAATATTCTATTCACTGGAGTCCAGCGACTGGTAGAAAATGGTAAAATGCTTTAGTTTTGTATTGGGGGGGGGGGGGAAGGAAACCACAAAACCCTGTTTGGCTACGCTCGTGAAATTTGGTGACAGTAGTTTGCTTAAGTTGGCTGCACTGGGGCAGTAAGTAAATTTTACCTTTCAGACAATGAGATCTGAGGCAAGTGATGGTTTGAACTCCTCCCCTCTCGGCTACGCCCATGTGTTTTATCATAGGTGTAAGCCTAATTCTATACAAAATATATAAAGTTTGATAACGCATCGGAAACTGAATGTATGCTTTCGTATAATGTATTCTATTTTATACATGTATGTAGTCTGTATGTAGTCTGTATGTAGTCTGTATGTAGTCTGTATGTAGTCTGTATGTAGTCTGTATGTAGTCTGTATGTAGTCTGTATGTAGTCTGTATGTAGTCTGTATGTAGTCTGAAAACTATAAACACTACAATAGCAGTCTTCATGAGTTTCAAACGTTTTGGTATTACTTTTAGATTACAGACGTTTCTTCCAAATAATAAAATAATTAGGTCCTACGCATTTCACGTGTCAATCTAGTCATACATGTTGATCTGTGACTTAAAATATGCTAAATCATTGGTTTTCCTGGCTGACTCAGGCAACCCATTCCTTTAAAGTAGTATCACCACAAATACAAAACTAGGGGTCTATCGAGCCGTCCTCCTCCCTACATTGCTCTATGCCTCAGAAACATGGATAGTGTACAGTTAACATGCAAAGAAACTGAACCACTTCCACATGACATGTCTGTGAAAAATACTGAATGTCAAATGGCAAGACCAAATATCAGATACTCAAGTCCTTCAAAGAGCGGGTCTGCAAGCTTACAATCCTGATGCAGTCCCAGCTGCGATTGGCAGGACATGTATGCAGAATGAAAGACCACTGCATCCCTAAACGACTCTTGTATGGCCAACTAAGCGAAGGAAAGCGCTCGCAAGGGACACCCTCAAAGATTCTCTGAAGGTGTTCAGCATAGACACAGCCACCAGGGAGACAGAGGCACATGACAGAGCATTATGACGTCGAGCTGTGAAAACCGGCGCACAGGTTGCTGAGGAAAAGAGAACAATGCATAACCTGCCTAGTGTGCGGCCGAACATTCCGGGCTCACATAGGTCTCACCAGCCACACGAGGAGACATAAAACCCCAGTGCAAAGCCCTCAGCCCCCTGGATGACAAAGTGATCATAATCGAACTACGATGGACGAACTATATATATAATTATATATATATACATATATATATATATATATATATTATATATATATATATATATATATATATATATATAGATAGATAGATAGATAGATAGATAGATAGATAGATAGATAGATAGATAGATAGAAAGATAGATAGATAGATCTATATATATTCCTTTAAAAGATAAGAGAAAGCAGAACGGTTAGAGGGGTACTTCTAATTGTGATAAGCTCTTGCTTCCGAGTACATTCTCAAAAAAAGCGATTTGTATATGAATATATTATTTAAAATATAAATGATTCTAAATCTCCTTTCATTAAATATCGGATGTGACAGCGCTATATAAATTATTTTAATTATTGTAATAATTTTTATTATTATTAATGGCTTCATACTAAGCATACGTTTGCCATGAATCATAGTGGTATAAAATTGATCTAGATCTTTAGATTTATGTTTTAATCAAATAATTATTTTTTTTGTAAGCCTTAAGTGTAGTATTTTTAGATATAGATCCATGTTATTACAAATAAACAACAAGAGACCTACTTCTTCTTTTCAAATCGCAGAAAGTAGAACTTTATATAACCCATATTGAGATTTGAATAAGTTGGGTGGTTTGCAATTTCGCGGGTGTGTGTATGTGTTTAAGTTAACTTCTATTAAGTTTTATTAACGAGCTAATTGTCTCCCCTTTTGCCGCGTTATATCAATGTTTTCTATCTTAACCTCTTCCATCCCTCTTTTTCGATAGCTTTCAATGGAACCGTTAAAAAACGGGTGAGCGAAGGAGCAAAAGAAAAACGGGAATGTCATCAAATGCCCATGCCGACCAGCAAAATGATCAGCCCAAACACAGTCTCGAAGACATCAAAGTAGTGTTGAAGGCCATGCCGCTCGTGCATAGCAGAAAGTACGGTCTAACTTTTTACAAATGATAATACGTACAGTGTATAGTGTAAATCTTAAAATTATATTCTTGTAGAATTTGTAAGATGATCAACAAACCTTCACAGTCCATGATTGCACTAGTTGAATTTAGCGCAGAGTCAAACGTTAAAGTTCTATTATTTGCATTCATGTGGAAAGTGACTAAACGACAATAGTCTAAAAACTGTTCTAAAACTATTACAACTTTCATTTGTCATAAGACATAAAAAAAACGGAGATTTCCGAAAAATACATAATTTTCCCAACGGTTTTAACAATGTCTATTTTTATTATAACGGATTTTCCAACTCCCACCCTCCCAATGAATTAAAACTACAAGTATTTACTTCGTTTTAAATACTTACTTTGTAACAACTAAAGAAGAATTTGAAGAAGCTACAAGCAGACAACAAAATTCACGTCTTGTGTTGAACAACAGTTTATTTTGTGCACACGATTACTTCACACATTTCATTAGGACCCACAAACAAAATGGATGTTAGTTTATTTTGTGCACACGATTACTTCACACATTTCATTAGGACCCACAAACAAATTAGATGTTAGTTTATTTTGTGCACACGATTACTTCACATATTTCATTAGGACCCACAAACAAATTGGATGTTAGTTTATTTTGTGAACACGTTTCCTTAGGACCCACAAACAAATTGGATCTTAGTTTATTAAACTGGAGAAATGAAATTTTTACAGAAGTCTTCACTGAAGTTTTCACTTTGCAATCTCTGTTCAGTTCGTTCAACTCATACATACTACACGGATGTACTACAATATAAAGAATCTATTAGATCAAGTAAATATATATATGTTTGAATGTAACCCACAGACAGACCATATTTTTATTTGAAACGAAAAAAGAAACATTGAACTTGTTAATTCAACAAACAGACCTGTGAACGAAAATTAAAAACATTGTGAGCAAAGTGACATGGTAGACATTTTGAATAGCAACTGATGACCAAAACAAATGTTCAAGGGATTTGTACACAGAAACAATCTCTCACATCTTCAGAGTCTCATTGACTGCATCTCTCACATCTTCAGAGTCTCCTTGACTGCATCTCTCACATCTTCAGAGTCTCATTGACTGCATCTCTCACATCTTCAGAGTCTCATTGACTGCATCTCTCACATCTTCAGAGTCTCATTGACTGCATCTCTCAATTCAGAGTCTCATTGACTGCATCTCTCACATCTTCAGAGTCTCATTGACTGCATCTCTCACATCTTCAGAGTCTCATTGACTGCATCTCTCACATCTTCAGAGTCTCCTTGACTGCATCTCTCAATTAAGAGTCTCATTGACTGCATCTCTCACATCTTCAGAGTCTCATTGACTGCATCTCTCACATCTTCAGAGTCTCATTGACTACATCTCTCACATCTTCAGAGTCTCATTGACTGCATCTCTCACATCTTCAGAGTCTCATTGACTGCATCTCTCAATTAAGAGTCTCATTGACTGCATCTCTCACATCTTCAGAGTCTCATTGACTGCATCTCTCACATCTTCAGAGTCTCATTGACTGCATCTCTCACATCTTCAGAGTCTCATTGACTGCATCTCTCACATCTTCAGAGTCTCATTGACTGCATCTCTCACATCTTCAGAGTCTCCTTGACTGCATCTCTCAATTAAGAGTCTCATTGACTGCATCTCTCACATCTTCAGAGTCTCATTGACTGCATCTCTCACATCTTCAGAGTCTCATTGACTGCATCTCTCACATCTTCAGAGTCTCATTGACTGCATCTCTCACATCATCAGAGTCTCATTGACTGCATCTCTCAATTAAGAGTCTCATTGACTGCATCTCTCACATCTTCAGAGTCTCATTGACTGCATCTCTCACATCTTCAGAGTCTCATTGACTGCATCTCTCACATCTTCAGAGTCTCATTGACTGCATCTCTCACATCTTCAGAGTCTCATTGACTGCATCTCTCACATCTTCAGAGTCTCATTGACTGCATCTCTCACATCTTCAGAGTCTCATTGACTGCATCTCTCAATTCAGAGTCTCATTGACTGCATCTCTCACATCTTCAGAGTCTCATTGACTGCATCTCTCACATCTTCAGAGTCTCATTGACTGCATCTCTCACATCTTCAGAGTCTCTTTGACTGCATCTCTCACATCTTCAGAGTCTCATTGACTGCATCTCTCACATCTTCAGAGTCTCAATGACTGCATCTCTCACATCTTCAGAGTCTCATTGACTGCATCTCTCACATCTTCAGAGTCTCCTTGACTGCATCTCTCACATCTTCAGAATCTCATTGACTGCATCTCTCACATCTTCAGAGTCTCATTGACTGCATCTCTCACATCTTCAGAGTCTCATTGACTGCATCTCTCACATCTTCAGAATCTCATTGACTGCATCTCTCACATCTTCAGAGTCTCATTGACTGCATCTCTCACATCTTCAGAGTCTCATTGACTGCATCTCTCACATCTTCAGAGTCTCATTGACTGCATCTCTCACATCTTCAGAGTCTCATTGACTGCATCTCTCAATTCAGAGTCTCATTGACTGCATCTCTCACATCTTCAGAGTCTCCTTGACTGCATCTCTCACATCTTCAGAATCTCATTGACTGCATCTCTCACATCTTCAGAGTCTCATTGACTGCATCTCTCACATCTTCAGAGTCTCATTGACTGCATCTCTCAATTCAGAGTCTCATTGACTGCATCTCTCACATCTTCAGAGTCTCATTGACTGCATCTCTCAATTAAGAGTCTCATTGACTGCATCTCTCACATCTTCAGAGTCTCATTGACTGCATCTCTCACATCTTCAGAGTCTCATTGACTGCATCTCTCACATCTTCAGAGTCTCCTTGACTGCATCTCTCAATTCAGAGTCTCATTGACTGCATCTCTCACATCTTCAGAGTCTCATTGACTGCATCTCTCACATCTTCAGAGTCTCATTGACTGCATCTCTCAATTAAGAGTCTCATTGACTGCATCTCTCACATCTTCAGAGTCTCATTGACTGCATCTCTCACATCTTCAGAGTCTCATTGACTGCATCTCTCACATCTTCAGAGTCTCATTGACTGCATCTCTCACATCTTCAGAGTCTCCTTGACTGCATCTCTCACATCTTCAGAGTCTCATTGACTGCATCTCTCAATTCAGAGTCTCATTGACTGCATCTCTCACATCTTCAGAGTCTCATTGACTGCATCTCTCACATCTTCAGAGTCTCATTGACTGCATCTCTCACATCTTCAGAGTCTCTTTGACTGCATCTCTCACATCTTCAGAGTCTCATTGACTGCATCTCTCACATCTTCAGAGTCTCAATGACTGCATCTCTCACATCTTCAGAGTCTCATTGACTGCATCTCTCACATCTTCAGAGTCTCCTTGACTGCATCTCTCACATCTTCAGAATCTCATTGACTGCATCTCTCACATCTTCAGAGTCTCATTGACTGCATCTTCAGAGTCTCATTGACTGCATCTCTCACATCTTCAGAGTCTCATTGACTGCATCTCTCACATCTTCAGAGTCTCATTGACTGCATCTCTCACATCTTCAGAGTCTCATTGACTGCATCTCTCCAATTAAGAGTCTCATTGACTGCATCTCTCACATCTTCAGAGTCTCATTGACTGCATCTCTCACATCTTCAGAGTCTCATTGACTGCATCTCTCACATCTTAGAGTCTCATTGACTGCATCTCTCACATCTTCAGAGTCTCATTGACTGCATCTCTCAATTAAGAGTCTCATTGACTGCATCTCTCACATCTTCAGAGTCTCATTGACTGCATCTCTCACATCTTCAGAGTCTCATTGACTGCATCTCTCACATCTTCAGAGTCTCATTGACTGCATCTCTCACATCTTCAGAGTCTCCTTGACTGCATCTCTCAATTAAGAGTCTCATTGACTGCATCTCTCACATCTTCAGAGTCTCATTGACTGCATCTCTCACATCTTCAGAGTCTCATTGACTGCATCTCTCACATCTTCAGAGTCTCATTGACTGCATCTCTCAATTCAGAGTCTCATTGACTGCATCTCTCACATCTTCAGAGTCTCATTGACTGCATCTCTCACATCTTCAGAGTCTCATTGACTGCATCTCTCACATCTTCAGAGTCTCTTTGACTGCATCTCTCACATCTTCAGAGTCTCATTGACTGCATCTCTCACATCTTCAGAGTCTCAATGACTGCATCTCTCACATCTTCAGAGTCTCATTGACTGCATCTCTCACATCTTCAGAGTCTCCTTGACTGCATCTCTCACATCTTCAGAATCTCATTGACTGCATCTCTCACATCTTCAGAGTCTCATTGACTGCATCTCTCACATCTTCAGAGTCTCATTGACTGCATCTCTCACATCATCAGAGTCTCATTGACTGCATCTCTCAATTAAGAGTCTCATTGACTGCATCTCTCACATCTTCAGAGTCTCATTGACTGCATCTCTCACATCTTCAGAGTCTCATTGACTGCATCTCTCACATCTTCAGAGTCTCATTGACTGCATCTCTCACATCTTCAGAGTCTCCTTGACTGCATCTCTCAATTAAGAGTCTCATTGACTGCATCTCTCACATCTTCAGAGTCTCATTGACTGCATCTCTCACATCTTCAGAGTCTCATTGACTGCATCTCTCACATCTTCAGAGTCTCATTGACTGCATCTCTCACATCATCAGAGTCTCATTGACTGCATCTCTCAATTAAGAGTCTCATTGACTGCATCTCTCACATCTTCAGAGTCTCATTGACTGCATCTCTCACATCTTCAGAGTCTCATTGACTGCATCTCTCACATCTTCAGAGTCTCATTGACTGCATCTCTCACATCTTCAGAGTCTCATTGACTGCATCTCTCACATCTTCAGAGTCTCATTGACTGCATCTCTCACATCTTCAGAGTCTCATTGACTGCATCTCTCAATTCAGAGTCTCATTGACTGCATCTCTCACATCTTCAGAGTCTCATTGACTGCATCTCTCACATCTTCAGAGTCTCATTGACTGCATCTCTCACATCTTCAGAGTCTCTTTGACTGCATCTCTCACATCTTCAGAGTCTCATTGACTGCATCTCTCACATCTTCAGAGTCTCAATGACTGCATCTCTCACATCTTCAGAGTCTCATTGACTGCATCTCTCACATCTTCAGAGTCTCCTTGACTGCATCTCTCACATCTTCAGAATCTCATTGACTGCATCTCTCACATCTTCAGAGTCTCATTGACTGCATCTCTCACATCTTCAGAGTCTCATTGACTGCATCTCTCACATCTTCAGAATCTCATTGACTGCATCTCTCACATCTTCAGAGTCTCATTGACTGCATCTCTCACATCTTCAGAGTCTCATTGACTGCATCTCTCACATCTTCAGAGTCTCATTGACTGCATCTCTCACATCTTCAGAGTCTCATTGACTGCATCTCTCAATTCAGAGTCTCATTGACTGCATCTCTCACATCTTCAGAGTCTCCTTGACTGCATCTCTCACATCTTCAGAATCTCATTGACTGCATCTCTCACATCTTCAGAGTCTCATTGACTGCATCTCTCACATCTTCAGAGTCTCATTGACTGCATCTCTCAATTCAGAGTCTCATTGACTGCATCTCTCACATCTTCAGAGTCTCATTGACTGCATCTCTCAATTAAGAGTCTCAATGACTGCATCTCTCACATCTTCAGAGTCTCATTGACTGCATCTCTCACATCTTCAGAGTCTCCTTGACTGCATCTCTCACATCTTCAGATCTCATTGACTGCATCTCTCACATCTTCAGAGTCTCATTGACTGCATCTCTCACATCTTCAGAGTCTCATTGACTGCATCTCTCACATCATCAGAGTCTCATTGACTGCATCTCTCAATTAAGAGTCTCATTGACTGCATCTCTCACATCTTCAGAGTCTCATTGACTGCATCTCTCACATCTTCAGAGTCTCATTGACTGCATCTCTCACATCTTCAGAGTCTCATTGACTGCATCTCTCACATCTTCAGAGTCTCCTTGACTGCATCTCTCAATTAAGAGTCTCATTGACTGCATCTCTCACATCTTCAGAGTCTCATTGACTGCATCTCTCACATCTTCAGAGTCTCATTGACTGCATCTCTCACATCTTCAGAGTCTCATTGACTGCATCTCTCACATCATCAGAGTCTCATTGACTGCATCTCTCAATTAAGAGTCTCATTGACTGCATCTCTCACATCTTCAGAGTCTCATTGACTGCATCTCTCACATCTTCAGAGTCTCATTGACTGCATCTCTCACATCTTCAGAGTCTCATTGACTGCATCTCTCACATCTTCAGAGTCTCATTGACTGCATCTCTCACATCTTCAGAGTCTCATTGACTGCATCTCTCACATCTTCAGAGTCTCATTGACTGCATCTCTCAATTCAGAGTCTCATTGACTGCATCTCTCACATCTTCAGAGTCTCATTGACTGCATCTCTCACATCTTCAGAGTCTCATTGACTGCATCTCTCACATCTTCAGAGTCTCTTTGACTGCATCTCTCACATCTTCAGAGTCTCATTGACTGCATCTCTCACATCTTCAGAGTCTCAATGACTGCATCTCTCACATCTTCAGAGTCTCATTGACTGCATCTCTCACATCTTCAGAGTCTCCTTGACTGCATCTCTCACATCTTCAGAATCTCATTGACTGCATCTCTCACATCTTCAGAGTCTCATTGACTGCATCTCTCACATCTTCAGAGTCTCATTGACTGCATCTCTCACATCTTCAGAATCTCATTGACTGCATCTCTCACATCTTCAGAGTCTCATTGACTGCATCTCTCACATCTTCAGAGTCTCATTGACTGCATCTCTCACATCTTCAGAGTCTCATTGACTGCATCTCTCACATCTTCAGAGTCTCATTGACTGCATCTCTCAATTCAGAGTCTCATTGACTGCATCTCTCACATCTTCAGAGTCTCCTTGACTGCATCTCTCACATCTTCAGAATCTCATTGACTGCATCTCTCACATCTTCAGAGTCTCATTGACTGCATCTCTCACATCTTCAGAGTCTCATTGACTGCATCTCTCAATTCAGAGTCTCATTGACTGCATCTCTCACATCTTCAGAGTCTCATTGACTGCATCTCTCAATTAAGAGTCTCATTGACTGCATCTCTCACATCTTCAGAGTCTCATTGACTGCATCTCTCACATCTTCAGAGTCTCATTGACTGCATCTCTCACATCTTCAGAGTCTCATTGACTGCATCTCTCACATCTTCAGAGTCTCATTGACTGCATCTCTCACATCTTCAGAGTCTCCTTGACTGCATCTCTCAATTAAGAGTCTCATTGACTGCATCTCTCACATCTTCAGAGTCTCATTGACTGCATCTCTCACATCTTCAGAGTCTCATTGACTGCATCTCTCACATCTTCAGAGTCTCATTGACTGCATCTCTCACATCATCAGAGTCTCATTGACTGCATCTCTCAATTAAGAGTCTCATTGACTGCATCTCTCACATCTTCAGAGTCTCATTGACTGCATCTCTCACATCTTCAGAGTCTCATTGACTGCATCTCTCACATCTTCAGAGTCTCATTGACTGCATCTCTCACATCTTCAGAGTCTCATTGACTGCATCTCTCACATCTTCAGAGTCTCATTGACTGCATCTCTCACATCTTCAGAGTCTCATTGACTGCATCTCTCAATTCAGAGTCTCATTGACTGCATCTCTCACATCTTCAGAGTCTCATTGACTGCATCTCTCACATCTTCAGAGTCTCATTGACTGCATCTCTCACATCTTCAGAGTCTCTTTGACTGCATCTCTCACATCTTCAGAGTCTCATTGACTGCATCTCTCACATCTTCAGAGTCTCAATGACTGCATCTCTCACATCTTCAGAGTCTCATTGACTGCATCTCTCACATCTTCAGAGTCTCCTTGACTGCATCTCTCACATCTTCAGAATCTCATTGACTGCATCTCTCACATCTTCAGAGTCTCATTGACTGCATCTCTCACATCTTCAGAGTCTCATTGACTGCATCTCTCACATCTTCAGAATCTCATTGACTGCATCTCTCACATCTTCAGAGTCTCATTGACTGCATCTCTCACATCTTCAGAGTCTCATTGACTGCATCTCTCACATCTTCAGAGTCTCATTGACTGCATCTCTCACATCTTCAGAGTCTCATTGACTGCATCTCTCAATTCAGAGTCTCATTGACTGCATCTCTCACATCTTCAGAGTCTCCTTGACTGCATCTCTCACATCTTCAGAATCTCATTGACTGCATCTCTCACATCTTCAGAGTCTCATTGACTGCATCTCTCACATCTTCAGAGTCTCATTGACTGCATCTCTCAATTCAGAGTCTCATTGACTGCATCTCTCACATCTTCAGAGTCTCATTGACTGCATCTCTCAATTAAGAGTCTCATTGACTGCATCTCTCACATCTTCAGAGTCTCATTGACTGCATCTCTCACATCTTCAGAGTCTCATTGACTGCATCTCTCACATCTTCAGAGTCTCATTGACTGCATCTCTCACATCTTCAGAGTCTCATTGACTGCATCTCTCACATCTTCAGAGTCTCCTTGACTGCATCTCTCAATTAAGAGTCTCATTGACTGCATCTCTCACATCTTCAGAGTCTCATTGACTGCATCTCTCACATCTTCAGAGTCTCATTGACTGCATCTCTCACATCTTCAGAGTCTCATTGACTGCATCTCTCACATCATCAGAATCTCATTGACTGCATCTCTCAATTAAGAGTCTCATTGACTGCATCTCTCACATCTTCAGAGTCTCATTGACTGCATCTCTCACATCTTCAGAGTCTCATTGACTGCATCTCTCACATCTTCAGAGTCTCATTGACTGCATCTCTCACATCTTCAGAGTCTCATTGACTGCATCTCTCACATCTTCAGAGTCTCATTGACTGCATCTCTCACATCTTCAGAGTCTCATTGACTGCATCTCTCAATTCAGAGTCTCATTGACTGCATCTCTCACATCTTCAGAGTCTCATTGACTGCATCTCTCACATCTTCAGAGTCTCATTGACTGCATCTCTCAATTCAGAGTCTCATTGACTGCATCTCTCACATCTTCAGAGTCTCCTTGACTGCATCTCTCACATCTTCAGAATCTCATTGACTGCATCTCTCACATCTTCAGAGTCTCATTGACTGCATCTCTCACATCTTCAGAGTCTCATTGACTGCATCTCTCACATCTTCAGAGTCTCATTGACTGCATCTCTCACATCTTCAGAGTCTCTTTGACTGCATCTCTCAATTCAGAGTCTCATTGACTGCATCTCTCACATCTTCAGAGTCTCATTGACTGCATCTCTCAATTCAGAGTCTCATTGACTGCATCTCTCAATTCAGAGTCTCATTGACTGCATCTCTCACATCTTCAGAGTCTCATTGACTGCATCTCTCACATCTTCAGAGTCTCATTGACTGCATCTCTCACATCTTCAGAGTCTCATTGACTGCATCTCTCAATTCAGAGTCTCATTGACTGCATCTCTCACATCTTCAGAGTCTCATTGACTGCATCTCTCACATCTTCAGAGTCTCATTGACTGCATCTCTCACATCTTCAGAGTCTCTTTGACTGCATCTCTCACATCTTCAGAGTCTCATTGACTGCATCTCTCACATCTTCAGAGTCTCAATGACTGCATCTCTCACATCTTCAGAGTCTCATTGACTGCATCTCTCACATCTTCAGAGTCTCCTTGACTGCATCTCTCACATCTTCAGAATCTCATTGACTGCATCTCTCACATCTTCAGAGTCTCATTGACTGCATCTCTCACATCTTCAGAGTCTCATTGACTGCATCTCTCACATCTTCAGAATCTCATTGACTGCATCTCTCACATCTTCAGAGTCTCATTGACTGCATCTCTCACATCTTCAGAGTCTCATTGACTGCATCTCTCAATTCAGAGTCTCATTGACTGCATCTCTCACATCTTCAGAGTCTCATTGACTGCATCTCTCAATTCAGAGTCTCATTGACTGCATCTCTCACATCTTCAGAGTCTCCTTGACTGCATCTCTCACATCTTCAGAATCTCATTGACTGCATCTCTCACATCTTCAGAGTCTCATTGACTGCATCTCTCACATCTTCAGAGTCTCATTGACTGCATCTCTCACATCTTCAGAGTCTCATTGACTGCATCTCTCACATCTTCAGAGTCTCTTTGACTGCATCTCTCAATTCAGAGTCTCATTGACTGCATCTCTCACATCTTCAGAGTCTCATTGACTGCATCTCTCAATTCAGAGTCTCATTGACTGCATCTCTCAATTCAGAGTCTCATTGACTGCATCTCTCACATCTTCAGAGTCTCATTGACTGCATCTCTCACATCTTCAGAGTCTCATTGACTGCATCTCTCAATTCAGAGTCTCATTGACTGCATCTCTCACATCTTCAGAGTCTCATTGACTGCATCTCTCACATCTTCAGAGTCTCATTGACTGCATCTCTCACATCTTCAGAGTCTCATTGACTGCATCTCTCACATCTTCAGAGTCTCATTGACTGCATCTCTCAATTCAGAGTCTCATTGACTGCATCTCTCAATTCAGAGTCTCATTGACTGCATCTCTCACATCTTCAGAGTCTCATTGACTGCATCTCTCACATCTTCAGAGTCTCATTGACTGCATCTCTCACATCTTCAGAGTCTCATTGACTGCATCTCTCACATCTTCAGAGTCTCCTTGACTGCATCTCTCAATTCAGAGTCTCATTGACTGCATCTCTCACATCTTCAGAGTCTCATTGACTGCATCTCTCACATCTTCAGAGTCTCATTGACTGCATCTCTCACATCTTCAGAGTCTCATTGACTGCATCTCTCAATTCAGAGTCTCATTGACTGCATCTCTCACATCTTCAGAGTCTCCTTGACTGCATCTCTCAATTCAGAGTCTCATTGACTGCATCTCTCACATCTTCAGAGTCTCCTTGACTGCATCTCTCAATTCAGAGTCTCATTGACTGCATCTCTCACATCTTCAGAGTCTCATTGACTGCATCTCTCACATCTTCAGAGTCTCATTGACTGCATCTCTCACATCTTCAGAGTCTCATTGACTGCATCTCTCACATCTTCAGAGTCTCATTGACTGCATCTCTCACATCTTCAGAGTCTCATTGACTGCATCTCTCAATTCAGAGTCTCATTGACTGCATCTCTCAATTCAGAGTCTCATTGACTGCATCTCTCACATCTTCAGAGTCTCATTGACTGCATCTCTCACATCTTCAGAGTCTCATTGACTGCATCTCTCAATTCAGAGTCTCATTGACTGCATCTCTCAATTCAGAGTCTCATTGACTGCATCTCTCAATTCAGAGTCTCATTGACTGCATCTCTCAATTCAGAGTCTCATTGACTGCATCTCTCAAAGAAAACAAAAAGGGAATAAAAAAAAAAAGAAGTGAAAAATGCGTTTAAATTCCAACCAATTGTGGATGAGTTAAACAATTCACTTTTCTGACGAGTTAAACAGAGCATTCATCCAAAAAGAACGTGAATTTAAATCCCTTCATTGAAATGTATCAATAAAAAATGGTATCATCAAATTAAATTAACTTATTTTTAATAAAAACATTCATTAATCAAACACGATATGGGGACATTTTACTTTGTGTGAACAAAAACATTTGGTGGTTTATTTTTAAAGTTTTTACTAAAACATTGAATATTTAACATACAAAATAGAAAATTGTAAGCAAAAACAAAATAGTGTAGACTCTCAAGTGGGTATTAAAATCCAGTAACACACTGAAATATATATAACATGCAAATAATATTCCCAGCAGTTGTGAACGTTATAATGGCACTAAGATAGTTGCACTGTGGATAATACCACTACAAACAAACCAAAAAAGGGCACTCAATAAACAACTAGTCTCTTAAGTTCTGACAGTCTAATTAGAATAAGTGAATGACATGAAAAGAACGAACAGACAAAAGTTTAAATTCCTTTGAAGTTTGAAAATGACAGAGTTCTAACAGAAATACATTTAGCTTTATGAACTGTTGCTCTAAGAATCAATTGATGCCAAGTTTTCATGTTTCTGTGGTCAATACTTATAAATAAGAATCAAGCAAGCATTATCAGCAGTTGATGCCTTAACATCATTAAAGTTACTTCAAATCTAAATGTAAAAGTCTTGACCTTCAAGATGATTTGAGACTCTTGAATGGAGCTAAACACAAAATTAACCTTCTGCCACCACACCATAAATCTAGAAGTACTGACACACAATCACTAAAATTCTTTACAATACTTGGAGTATTTTGCTGCATTTAAAAAGACTTGTCAAACAAAAAACTGAAGATAAAAATCAACAATATGAAATTGACAATATGAAAACATTTAAGATAAGTGATATATATAAATGTATTTTTAAGTTGTAGCACTTTTCAAAATAAAAACCAAGTGTAACATAGTACAAGACTTCACTGTTGAACTGATTCCTAGGGTTCAAATCTTTTATGAAATTGCCAATAGGGATGGGACAAACCCTAAGTATCTACTTGACATTATTCAATTACAACCACATAATTAATTCCTACCTGAGCAGCAACCCCCCCAAAAAAAAACGGTTATGGGTTTACTTTTCTTTCCTTCAAATATAAATTGTTTGAATTAGGGTCTCAAAAAGAGGGGGTAGGTTGGTGTTTTTCTGTCACCGATATTGCTAAGTGATTCAATTTTCTCATCTCACCAACAAATATTTGAAACCAAACCAAATTGAAAAAGTTTTATAATATGGCTGTGAAAAGAAACTATTCCTGCAGGTCAATTAAAAAAAAAAATGAAGAAAGATAAAACAAATACTAATGATATGTTTGGCACAAGATTATTCTTTACAGTTTGGCATAAGATTACCTTGGGAGATATTAGAACTGAGCAAAAGGCATAGAGTTGAGGTATTCAGCAGTGGAAAGCATGCTCTGTTTCCTGCCATCAGGCAATGTGAGAGAGGAAGAGAAGAAAAACTTGATTGTTTTAAAAGTATAGTACTAACAATAAAACTAAACACAACTTAATCTATTCATACTGTCCAAACACTTTCATAACTCGAAGAGCAAGCCAATGACTTTTCATTCTTTACAGCCATAAGAAAGCATCAGATGATCACAAATGATTTAGGCACCAGGATTATAATAACCAAAAGATGTACGAAAACAGATTTAGCTGAAATCAAAAATTACTTTTCCGTCATCTTAACCTAATTTTGATTATTACAAGCAGTTGGATTATTCCCAGCAAACAAAATAGTGTGGACATACTGAAAAATTCTTTTCTTAACTTAAAAAAAGACAGCAGAAAGGTTTACAGACTAGATGTTGACCCACTGCATGCTTGTCACATGTGGTCAGGTGGGCCATAGTCTAAAGTAAAACTAAAAGATGTTGCACATGACCAAGTCTGAAACTTGCACTCAAACTAACATCACAGAAAAACTAGTTTGAACATTAATTGGAAGAAGACCCAAACATTTGTAACTTCATGTCTTATAAATTATCTCTTTTTTTTTCTTTCTATGAGCAGAATGCTGATAGGACATTAATTAGTAATTTCACTTTAGATTGTTGAATGAAGTCCTAGGTCACTAACTGAATAATCAATTGGATACAAAGACTGAAAGAACAGTGCTTAGAAATGCTGTAGTTCAGGCGTTCAAAGAGTGAATCAAATTAAATCTTTACTTGACTCTTACCATTCATAAACAGAACTAAATGAAGCAAACCTTTTGGTGAGCAAATAAATGTGTAAAAATTTAGCATAAACTGAAATGAGATTGGTCAAATTAAACTTAATGTGATTAAAATGTAACTAGAGTGATATATCCATTCTTTCTGAGAAAAAAAGTTTTGTATTTTTTTTAACATTGCCTTGTAGTGATTGAAAAAAAAAATTAAATTAATGAAATTAACATTATACATTTATTTATATCTTTAATTTTTATACTGTCTTACTCAATACTTTAAGCTTTCAACAAATGAAAAAGCTTGAGAAAGTCTGTTAGAATAGTCTGTTTTGTAAAACTAATAAAAAAATAATTTTAAAACAAAGAACAACTAAAAAAGAAAGATTTTTAAAACATCTCAGCTGAACCTAAGGGTTGACAATAATGTAAACTGTATAGATAAATATTTCAAATAAATATCATTTTGTAACCTTTCTCACCTACAGTATTTACTAATGTATTGCAAAGAAAAATTTTTTATTGGTAGAAAAAGTTTGTTCTCTCCCTTTACATTTTTTTAAAAGTTAAATATTTAAGTCAATCAGCTGACATAAAAGTAATGCCAAACAATGAATAAACCAAACATTTACTTAAAATCTTAAATATATAATATAATCATCTCAATGAGGCTTATTGCATCACATGGACCGACTTGTTGAAAGAAACATCAAAAACTAGCAAGATGTATATATGTGTTTAAGTCTCTAAATTAATTTTTAAGTAAATTATATGTTCTCTTGTTGTTGTTGTTTTTTTGTATGAAATGTGCAATTTTAAGAGAAAAGAGCTTATGTAATCATATCCAATCCCCACCAGGATCTATAAAGTCTTAATTTGTTTCTTATTAAAATCCTAACCATAATTGAAGATGTCTGTGATAACCCCAGCAATGTCAATGATAAATTTCATGACCTACTGGCCATAGCAAATAAAAAAAAAAAGTCTTATGGTATAGATGTGTAACACCTAGACTGACAAATTAAAAAATAGGATGGTATCAAGAAATAAACCTGCCATCGCAATTTGGAAATGGATCCCACATTTTTCATCAAAGTAACATGAAATTAGTGAGTAAGTGAAAGTAAATAGTTTTAATTATCCCAACATTTATAGAATAATAGAAAAAAATAGCACTATTAGCAAACACACAGGAAACTGCAGTAGCTTTTAACATAAACCAAAATTTAAAAAAATACTAACAGTATTTACATGCAAAGAACATTATTACTGTATTACTTCATCAGATTAAATTGTAAACAAAATGTATTGTTCATGACAATAGTCACTATGTGGTTTGTCTAAACTCAAGGCACAGCCTGTTCCAAACTTTTGGGTCATGTATAGAATAGCACCGCTACGGCCTACATTTTTAGAGAAACATGATAAAGTGACAACAAAGATGGGTCTTAATAAAGAATTAATATTTACAGAACATAGTCTGATAAATTTCTCAATGTACAGGGACATAACATTGGTCATCTTTTTTAAAATTATTTTTTTTTTTGGCTGACCCAAAAAATTTATTGAGAACATTAAAAAAATATATTTTTTTACGTGTTCATTTTTTTTTCTGTCGTATGTTATCCATTTTAAACAAATGAAAATTATGTGGGTTTTTTCACCTTGCCTGACATTTCTACCTTTTTTAGAGTTCATCTTATAAACAAAAACATAAAAATAAATATTATAAAAGGCCATATGATAATCCCATTGTTCACATATTTCATTTCAAGAGAAAGTTCAAAAATGTATTCCAATAGTTATTTTTACCAGAATCATGGACGTATATATTTAAGTTGGCAATTAATATAACATATAATTAATGATCTTTTAAAATGATATTCCTCATAGAATTCTAGAATGAAAAATAACAAAATATAGAAAATATCAATACAAGATATGTATGCATACAAAATATCAATATAAGATATGTATGAATACAAAATATCAATATAAGATATGTATGAATACAAAATATGAATACAAGAGATGCATGCATACAAAATAACAAAAGATGAATGTTTAAGCCCAATAAATTCATCAATAGAAATGATGAAGCCCATAAACAAAACTTCAACATTAAATGTATGTGACAATGATTAAACTTCATTGGACATGACTTTAAAAAGGAATGAAATGAGAGACCAACATTTCTGCTGAACTAATTAAAAAGTTTGAGTCAAAAATTGAATACAAAAATATATTTGTACAATAAAAAGTAAACAATTTCCTTCAGCAAGTTCAATGTCTGGCCTTGATATTAATGGCTTCTATTCATAACTGATTTTCAAATATGTGTGAATAACAATAATAGCAAATAAAAAAAAATACAAGAAATAATTATACAACAAACTATTGATAGTGATAAAGTAAGCTTAGATTATGAAAATATAAAAATATTGAAATAATCAAAAAAGAGAAATTCACTTTATGGCCAAGGGTTAAAAACTAAAAAATCAATCACAGAAACCTTTAAACTAAAACGCATGCAAATGAATGGAAGCATTTTTTTTTTCCAAACTTCCCTCTCACCAAAATGGCAAATAGAACTTTTTGTTGTGTGCTAATGACAAAAAGTTTTCATTTGTTTAGGATAATGATGTCATTATTTAAATTTACTGTTGATTTGTATTAGAAAGAAAAAAAAAGATGCTTTGGTTTAATGACCAGACATTATAAGAATAAAGTTTGGTTATGTCTGGAGCTTTCAAGAAAATAAACACCTCGGCTGAAGTTTGAAGCAGTTTATTTAAAAAGTGAGAACAGCAGAACAGTTTTTGACTCTTGAATACAATTTGAAAGTTTTTTTAACAAAAGAATTATAGCAGCTATGAAGTAAATGTTTAGTCATAATAAGGAAAAAGAAACTCTAGTTGATGTTTCATGTAGCATTTTAAATGTACACATAGCTGTCTCTAATTTGCTCTATGAAAATTAAAAATAAAACCGTAAACAAAATAAAGATGACTTTTGTTTAAGAAAAAATATCCTAAACTGAGATGATTATTATAAAAAAAAAAAATTCAAACAAGTTTTGAATCTCTATCATAATGAACAAATTACTGTCTATAGTTAAAAGAACACACAGACACACATTTTCCCTTGATCATTGAATCATTTTTTTTTAAATTATTTTTCAAGTGTACACCCCAGATTGAAATGTTAGACTGTCCAGTTTGAAAAGTTTGACTGACCAGTTTAAAATGTCAACTGTCCAATTTGAAATGTTTTGACTGGCCAGTGAATATATTTCATGTATTTCTATAGTTTAAGCTTCATTTCATTTCTAGAAAATTGTAAAGATCTGATGCACAACAGTCAATCTTTTTTCCTTCATGATAATAAAATCAAATGATTATTGGATGAGGCTCATTTTTAACACTTGTCATTCTCCTAACTACAGATATGTTATATTTATTTCAAAATACTGGATTGTAGCTGCCAATCTCAGGCGTAACACATGATGTTATCTTAATCATATGAAATGACAATCAAGTTACACTTCTATGACATAATCGCTAATGTACTTATGGACTGATCAGATTTGAAAGACCTGTAGTAATGGACTGGTGAAGTTTTGACATTTATAATTGTCAAGTTTTCCTTAATTTGAGCAAAAGTACATGAAGAGTGAACCTACAATAATAATGTATTTCTGATAGGCATTTTTCCACAGCTGCATAGGGAGGTTTTCTATACTAAAAAATAAATACAAGTCATTTGAACATCAGAAAGTCTAGTTAAGATTTAACTAAAAGTGTAGAGGTTGTCAATTGTAGTCAAACTGAATTTCCATTTGATTGGATCAATAAAAATTATCTTATCTTATCTTAACTAAAAAGTATTCAATTTATCATAAATACCAATATCAGTGTTCTACCTTATAAAGACTAGAATAAATGAGTGGTATATCTCTGATAAAAAATAAAAGCATTTTGTTAAGTTTCCTTTAAATTCATCTTTTCCTGGCAGTTTAAGACCTATTACCAGTTACTCTAATTTTTTCAGCCTGCCATGTAAATTTGAACATAGATGTCACAGCCTGTATTAGCCCAACAATGTCAATAAAACCGAGCCTCTGTGGATTCATTACGAAATGTTGGTAGAAGTTTTAGGGAATAGATAGAACTGTGGTCAGCTGGCCATAATTTTAGCACCAATGTTAGAGATTATCTTATTAACAATGTCTCTATTTAAAAACAACTTTGCGTTCATTCAGCAGGAAAAAAAATGTTTCTTTATCTGTTCATCAAGTGAAACACACATTTAAATGTTTGTTTTTATCAACACCTCTGTGAGTATGGGCCAAGTTTTTCTCTTGCCCATTGTCTGTCACAATATTTCCCATGTATACCGGGGCACCTGAGCTTCCTTTACAAGTAGCAGTGGTGTACCAAGTTATTCTAAATGGTAATTCCTGTTTCTGTAAATTATAATATGCTTCAAATCTCTTCAGGCCCTTGCTACCTTGCTTCTCACATAAGTTATAAATTACTCTAAGAGCAGATGCGCTGATGTTTGCTAATTCATTTTTACCTTTCACTTCAGTCTCTTTAACCATCCCGATGCTGATTTTCTTTGCCTTCCCATGAGGATGAGAGATAATTATGGCGTACTGTTGAGTCAATGTTCGTATCCTAGGAGGTATCCTCAACCAAGCATAATCTCTCTTACTGTCCAATACTTTGACCATCTCTAGTAACAGTTTGTCATGAACATAACATGAGAATACAGAGTAATCAAACTTTGTGTCAGACAATTGCAAGGAGTTGCCCAGTTCTGTATATATGGGAGGTGAATTCTCATCATTGTAGAAAAAATCCACTCGTGTCATGGCTGCATCACAATCACTTTTAATCACATGTTTGTTAGTAATGATTCCAAGGCCCCCATAGACATTGTGGTTTCTTCCCAGCTTCTCCAAGAACTGGCAGTGAACGTCATCACAAATTTTACTTTTGTTCTTCTCCTGGTCCAAAATACATATACGGCCTGTAGCATTTCCACCTCGTTTTAGCCTGACAACAAATGGGGCTACATTCCTTAGCCAGATATATACAGCGATATGTTTGATGGGAGAAGGGAGATGCTCTAGAGAGAAATCATTGACAGCTATGTATTCATTGTGACGGTCATATTTTTCACAAAAATCATCTTCATCTAAATTAACTTCAATAGCATCTTCTGAAAGCAGGTCTGAAAAAAAAAAAAGAAAAGAAAAGAAAAATAATGTACAAAATTAAATTATTTAAGTAAAACTTGTTTTTATATATTTATTTCAAATAAATTTATGGAAGTCCAGAATGAAACCCATCTATATATATAATTCTCTTCATGCTCAAGAGTTTGGACACCACATAAAGGAAAGATCACTCTTTTATTTCTACAATTCATACTAGAGTTACCTTAGGAAACAAAAGAGGGGGCGGGGGAGAGTACAAGTTGCATTCACCCTTCACTAAATAGCAGGGCCGGACTTAACCATTGTGGGGCCCAATGCGAAACGAATTTCACGGGGCCCCATTTGGGTAGGGATACAGATAATAAGTGAAAATTAAGAGTTTGCATTAGAAAATATATTCGTCTTTGCATTTTATTCATTCTTTACCATGCACAGAATTACTACACGAGCCTTGCGTGTAGCAAAGTCATACAGTATATCATAAGAATTCTGTTTCCTACACACACATATATATATATATATATATATATATATTTCGTCCATCGTGGTTCGATGATGTCCACTTTGTCATCCAGGGGGCTGAGGGCTTTGCACTGGGGTTTTATGCCTCCTCATGTGGCTGGTGAGACCTATGTTCGGCCGCATAATAGGCAGGTTATTCCAGCTGGAGCTAGTGTCGTTTGCCTTGCTTTTCTTTTCTGGCGTTTTTCTTCTGCCAGCGTTGTTCTTTTTTCCTTAGCAACCTGTGCGCCAGTTTTCACAGCGCGACGCCATGATGCTCTGTCATGTGCCTCTGTCTCCCAGGTGCCTGGGTCTATGCTGACTGCCTTCAGAGAAGCTTTGAGGGTGTCCCTGAAGTGCTTTCTTTGACCACCTTGCGAGCGCTTTCCTTCGCTTAGTTGGACATACAAGAGTCGTTTAGGGATGCGGTGGTCTTCCATTCTGTAGACATGACCTGCCCATCGCAGCTGGGACTGCATCAGGATCGTGTGGATGCTTTGCAGACACGCTCTTCGAAGAACTTCTGTATCTGGTATTTTGTCTTGCCATTTGACATTTAGTATTTTTCTCAAACATGTCATGTGGAAGTGGATCAGTTTCTTTGCATGTTTACTGTACACTGCCCATGTTTCTGAGGCATAGAGCTTGTAGGGAGGATGACGGCTCTATAGACCCCTAGCTTTGTGTTTGTAGTGATACCATGTCTGTTCCAGACAATTTTAGACAGTCTGCCATAGGATGCACTGGCCTTGGCGATAGGCAGGTCGATTTCTCTATCGATTTTTCCATTTTTGGAGAGTGTGCTGCCAAGATATGTGAATTTGTCCACTGCGTTTATATCCTGTCCATTTACAGTGATGCTTGGATCCGAGTAGGCTTTCCCAGGAGCAGGTAGATATAAGGCTTCAGTCTTGTTCGTATTTATGGTAAGGCCAAAGTCTGAGCATGCTCTTGAGAAGTCACTGACGATGCTCTGCAGATCGTTTTCAGAGCAGGCATTTAGGGCACAGTTTACTACATAGATCATGCTCAATAGCAAGAATTACCAAATGTTTCAATCTATCTTTGAGAATTGTTGACCTCAAGTCATTCTTCAATAGTTTGAGGTGCAAGAAGCTTCTTTCACCAGATTTCACAATTACGTAATAATGCCGTTTTTTTTTTATCAAGCTTAGGATAGGAAATTTACAAAGTAAATGACAACCCAAAATGAAAATTTTTGTCTATATATTTCAGGAGATTTGTATGTTTTCAAAAGATTTTAATATTTTCCTGAGATTTCCAGGCCTTTTTTTGTATATTTTGAAATTTCAGGAGATTTCCAGGAGCTCCTGGTTAATCAGGAGGCCGTGGGAAATCTGTTATAAGTTATAAGATGTTTAATTTAATAATTTATACACATAGAATTAGCGCAAGTCTTATGAAAGTGCAGGGCCCACAGCGATCGTATAGGTTGCAGTGGCATATGGCCGGCCCTGCAAAATAGAGGCGTAAGCTACGCAGCCAGTCAACTAGTAGCATTAAATATGACACGTTTTGTACAGCTTAAGTTGAATCCCTAAAGAAGAGGTAAAATAGAAATTCTGTAAAAAAAATATATATACTGTTTAGACCTGGTTGCCTGGTGGTATGCACTTCAGAGTGTCATCATGAAGGAGTGTCCCAAACTTATAAAACAAAGCAATATGCCAAACCACCAGTATCTGAACAAATTTAGTAGTTGTGCAGTTGGATCTAGAGTTAGGGCCAAATTACTATTGCAGGTACAGAGAAGATAGATGCTTACTTTCTGTAGATTGTTGATATAACTTTATACATTTATACATCCAAGACAACAATTGAAAAAATTTTATCAGGACAATGAATACTGGCAATAATATTGGAATGTATAATTATCCTAATTGTTGAAGTCTTGAAAATACTCTTAAAATATTTAAATTATTGACAATGCATTTGACATAATGGTATAAACTGCTCGGCTACCTAACAAGAAGCTTGAATTTAAATCCCCATGTAGGTAAGGTGATTAAAAGTGGAATTTGACAAGTTGAATTGTGTTTGCTGAGTACCCAAAGACAGCATGGAAACCTTCAGATCCCCCCCCCCCCAACAAAATTGGACCAGAGTACACTTTAATAGTTAAAAAAAAACACCTTTAAACTTTAAAAATCTTCCCTAGTATTATGCAGCCAAGCTATTACATACCACAGTCTCCGAAGAACAATTATACATTAGACTCAATGACCACATGGTAAAGTCACTTCCCATGCCAAAATGCTCATATTCATGAACTATTCAAAATGGACTTTTTAAAAGATGTAGATAAAAACAAAAATCATTAAGAAAAATACAAAACATGGCAACTCTCACACCAAGATAGGATGACTGTTAAATTGTACATCAGACTTAACAAAAAAAGTGAGTAACAACTTGTAAAACAGCCTAGAATTGATAAATTTTAAAGCTTATTACACAATTAGTTAGTTTTTCTAAATACATTTAGATATAGGTGATTCACAAGTTCACATTTCCCTTAAAACTATAAGCAGATTAAAGGGAATTTAAATGTTTCCATGGCCAACATTTTCTGAGTATGTCATCCAGCCACAATAATGACCAATCACCTCTCTTAAGTTCATGAATCATGCAAACAAATAAAAATAAAAAAATAAACCTGTAAATGTGGTTCTGTAAACCTCTTTGGTAAAATAATTCCATCCTAAACACACACAAAATACTGTAGTCTTTTTTAACTTTATTTAGTTAGCACATGTACATTTACCTTCCAAAGAATATGAAGGATAAAGCTTTTGAAGAAATTTGAAGGAACTTTCTTGAAAGATCTGAGGAGGTTCCAACAGAAGATCATGACCTGATGCCACTAACTTAGGATGGCTGAATTGGGTGAGCAACAGAAGCCTTTTCTGTGTGGGAGCTGAAATTTAAAAAAAAAAAGACTTACATGCTAATTTTTTTAAGAACATGTACTTGCATTAGACCTATCATCACAATCTATATATATTAAAATTCCCTCCATTTTACACTGGGACAGAAGATGAGTGAACATTTGAAAAGTAATGGGGAAAAAATTAAAGTTCATCTTTCAGACTTAGCAGTCATCATGCAGAAATGGTGAAGGTCATATGTTTCTATGGCTGATGGTAAATGATCGACAATCTATACTTTCCCATATCAATGTAAGGTTAGAGCAGAATGAACTCAATGCCTCAAGAATCCTGAGGTTATAAAGCTCAGTCTTGACCAGAATGTTCAGAAACCAAGCATTTTACTATGCTACCATCCAATTTCCATTTAAGGGTGAGGCCAACTAGTATTTAACTGATCCAGGAAGCCTCTATATATGAAAGATAATTACTTAACTATATATGGTTTATTACAGTGAAATATTTTACAGGATTATATTTTGAAAAACATTTTATAGGATTAGGATTATGTCAAAGTGTAGCAATACGTGTGCACTCCAAGAATAGCAAGGATACTCTTACATGTAATTGTGCTATTGTATGTTTGTGCATAAAGTGACTATTCCTAAATATTTTAAATGGTTCAATAGCCGTTTCAGGATTAAGATATATATTGATAAACTCAGAGGAAAGTCTTTAAAACAAATTCAAAGAAGATTTGAGGTGAGGCAAACAGAAAAGACTAACAATAAACACAAAGTTGGCAGACTTTATGTCTGATGTTGAAATCTCAACTAAGAATAGAGGTAACCATTGTATAAATATAAAATATATGTAATGATATTAAGAAAAATATATACACAGATATCTATCTAAAATAAATATGATATAAATTTAAAGTCTTTTTAAATAGACATGTTTTCATTGGTTTTCTTTCCTATTCTTTTTGTAACCCTTGTCTTGTTTTTACAAAACTTTTATATCAACTCACTCTGTCTGATAAAAAGTTTATACACAATTTCTCCCACACCCAATCTCGAATCAAGCTGAAATTTTTTACAAAATTATTTCTTGTACCTAACAAAACAAGAATCAATAAAAATATAACCAATTAGTTTTAAAATTAATTATAGGTAATTAATTCTTTTGTTTGGTATGGAACAGGGAAAAGAAATTGTGCAGATGTGGTTATATATATATATAGAAGTTGAATTAGTCCCCTTAAGGATTAAGAAAAACCAGTGACTTGGCAGAATTTAAGTCATTGGTTAATATGCATGACTAAATGCATGACGCGTAGGACGTAATCATCTTCTTTTTTGAAGTAACGTCTGTATTATATAAGATAAGATTTATTTTTAGATCTAGATATTTCTAGTATTTAGATTTTTGTTTGGGGATCGAAAGTAGACTAGATTTATTCTAGAGTCAGAGTCTAAGTCTAATGTGTAGATTTAGACTAGAGTCTAGAGAGTGACTAGATTGACTAGATTTTAATCTAGAATCTATAGTAGATTTATATATATCTGAACACTGACTTTCGAGAACCAAGTCAATTTTTTTTTTTTTTTATTTAGTGAAGGTTTAACTTGCAAAACAAAACTGAAAGCAGATTCTTCAACTAAGTCTAAATAAGGACAATAAAAATAGCCGTGTTCCTATGATACTATGACACTATGTATTACCACCCATATCAAGATTTTAAATAATATTGGGTCACTACATTCTCCTATGCTAAACGCAGTTTTTGTGCTTTCCCTTTCATTAAATTAATTAAATTCATTGGACACTGAGCACCGTCCACCACTATCATGACTATTCTATAGTCTATAGTATATTAATAGTATAGACTCTATACCTATGTCGCCTATGCCTATGACATGACTATGTCGAGAGTCGGATAGACTGTAATTGCAAATAAATTATATCCGTGTTAATTAAAAATTATTTAGATTGTATTAAACGAAGTAGATTCCCTTCTGCCTCTGCAATATGTATTTATAGTCTGTGCCTCATATTATAATAATTATTAGATCTAGATATTATAGACTCTTATAGATCTCTGAATGAGTGAACTGGGTCATTCACTAAACTCAATCACTGGCACTGGCTGGCCCCTACTTATGAAGTGACTAACCTTTATTTTTATTAATGTTTTCCATTTCATTAGACTCAAGATTCTATAGATCTAGATATCTAGTCTAGATATATACATAGATCTAGATTTCTAGATCTAGAAAGAATAGATATATCTAAAAGTAGTAAAGGCTGAGTAATGTTTACAAACAAGAAATCCCAGGAAATGGCATAGATCTAGACCACAGACCTATATATATATATCTAGATCTATATAGATGTTAGGTCTCTATACCCCTAGGTGTGCTGTTCTGCCTCATCGTGGCACCTGGGTAGAAACGGCTACTTGAGGGGGTAGCTAGGCAAAAAGAATGGCGAAACATAACTCCCGTGGGGATGCCCACGGGTAGACGAGTCAACCCATTGCACGGGTGGGGTTGTAAGAAAGTCCCCACAAGCCTGTCACACATCCATGCTCCGTTCCTCAAAGGACCGTTACATAAATGGCGAGTCCCCCACGGTTAGCTTGGTATAATGAAGGAAAATGACGGAGGCTCCTGGTGTCCTCGGCCTTCAGCCATGAGTCGGGGGCCAAAGGCATTGGAAACAGCAATGCTTTACATCTGTTGTGAAATTATCAGAAGCTGAAGTAGTTGGCAATAGTGATGTTCCAGTCAATGTGACTGCATTCCCTTCAAGTGTGTAGTTAGGATATGATAGGTTAAACCAGTCTAGTATTGTAGGAACAACGTCCAACAGGGTAATTAAACTGTCATTGGTCTAGAGGTAAAAAGAACACACAAATATTAGTACACAGAAGCTAAAAAAAACAGATAAAATTTCATAATCGATAAATATTCTACGTAATATGGTTTTCTTTGAAATTAAGACACAGGAATAAAGATGTGGAATGGAAAGTGTTGTTTTTTTTTTAAATAGAGGGCTCCCTCGCTCTCAAACAGAACTGTGTTCCCACAGGTTTTTTTTTTTTTTTTACTGTTCTGGCTGGACGACCAAACAGTTTTTTTTTCAAACTTTGAGCTCGAAGAGCCTTCGGCTCAGCTCAGACGACAATCAAACGGTCTCTATACCGGAGGTGAGGAAATCGTTGATTGACCCAGAAGTCAACAAGAAATGCACAAAAGCTGTCCTATGAAACACAGCCAGGAAAACTATCGCCCAGTACCCAGCCGACTCCATTAAGGTGAACACAGATGGTTCCACGAGAGAGAACCTTGGACAAAAAACCTCTGGGTATGGTGTGGTGGTTCGATTCACTGGCTCGACCGAAAACGATGAGATTCTAGGTTCGTGTTCTGGCAGGAGCAATTACGTAGCAGAAATGGTAGCAATTCAAAATGCAGTAAAGAACATTGAAGAACGACTTAACAAGAAAACAGCACAACCCAGTCTTATTGTACTATTTACAGACTGTCGAGCCTACAAGCCATTGAAAGCTCAGCCGATACGCTCCCGGAACCACTGGCAAAAACACTGGCGTGCGTGGGACGCCTCCAAGAAAAACACGAAATTCGGACGACATTCCAATACGTACCTGGACACGCGGGGGTCGAAGGTAACACGAAGGCTGACTTATTAGCCAAGCTCGGCACAAAGCTGGACCCTGTGGACGAGCCACAGACCTTTGAACAGGCGCGTGCGATAGTGGACGAATGGGCAAGAGATAAATGGTGCAAAAGTTGGGAAAACGGTAATACGGAAAGGGAAGTTTGGCAAAACTTAAAAGGACCCTCCAAATCGGACGAATGGTGGCAGCTGAATAGGGAAGAACAGGTGACAATCGCTAGGTACAGAACGGGACACTGTCCAATCGGTGCCTATTTTGCTAAATTTAAACCAAACTTCGATTCTCGCTGCAGGCATTGTCGGGACGACGTCGAGACAGTAAACCACATCCTTTACAAGTGCGCAACACTACACCCTAAACATGGCCATATCAGTTAAGCAAAAACTGGTTTGCTTCAGGAGCTGACTCTGTACGGAGACAGAGAAGCTCTGAGAAGAACTGCCGCTGTCCTTGTCCGTGTTATCAGAGAATAGAGTTCTCAACACGGTGCCTTATCTTATCTTATATAATACAGACGTTACTTCAAAAAAGAAGATGATTACGTCCTACGCGTCATGCATTTAGTCAGGCCAAGTCACTGGTTTTTCTGGATAGCTCAGGCAACCCATTCCATGCTCTAATAGCACTAGGGAAGAAGGAGCATTTGTACAAATTTGTCCTAGCATATGGGACGAGGAATGTGCCTTTATTTTTGTGTCTCTCAGAGTATTTTATTAAATTTTGTATTTGAAGATTATGGTTCAGCGTTTTATGTACAATTGCTACTTTACTTTTGAGTCTTCTGTCTGAAGGCTTTCTAAATTTAGTGATTTTACTAATGGTGTTACCCTAGTCAAATGTGAATATTCGTTTGTTATGAACCTCACTGCTCTATTTTGTGTTTGTTCCAGTTTCTTAATGTTTTCTTGGGTTGAGGGGTCCCACACGGTGGAAGCATATTCTATTATTGGCCTAACGAAGGTTAAATAACATTTTAGTTTTATGCTCTTATTTGATTTATAGAAATTTCTTTTAATAAACCCTAATGCTTTGTTGGATTTTTTTATAGTTTCATCAATATGTGGATTCCATGACAGTTTTTCATTTATTATAACACCTAGGTATTTTGCGTTTTTAGTCTGTGTTACTGGTTTGCCATGAATAAGATAAGTGGAATTAATTTGTTTTAGTTTTTTTGTTACTCTTAACAACTGACATTTTTCTGGGTGGAAAGACATGCTCCAATTTGATTCCCATTTCTGTAATTCATCTAATTCTCTTTGTAAAATATCTGTGTCTTGTTTTGTTTTTATTGTTCTATATATTATGCAATCGTCTGCAAATAATCTGACTTTTGTTCCTGAACTAATGCAATTTGGTAAATCATTTATGTAAATTAAAAATAGTAGTGGACCCAAGACTGTTCCTTGAGGTACACCTGAGTTTACTGTTATTGGTGTTGTTCTCTCCCTATCAGAAAATCTTTAATCCACTGATGCATTGGACCATTATGCCGAAATATTTTAATTTTTTAAGCAAACTATGGTGGTGAACTTTGTCAAAAGCCTTGGAAAAATCTAGTAAGATAGCATCTATTTGTTCACTATTATCTAAACCTTTTGAAAAATCATCAATTAGTCCTATTAGTTGTGTTTCACATGATCTATATTTCCTAAAGCCATGTTGGTATGGGGTGAGGACATTATGTTTGTCTAAGTGGTTTATGATGTTGCTACATATTATGTGTTCTAGTATTTTACATGTGATGCTGGTAAGTGATACTGGTCTGTAGTTTCCTGGATCAGATTTTTCTCCTTTTTAAATAGGGGGGTGACATTAGCTTCTTTCCAGTCCTTTGGTACTCTGCCCTGGTTAAGCGATGCGTGAAAGAGTATTTTGAACACTGCGGCTAGCTCATTGCTTAGTTCTTTGAGTAATCTAGCTGGAATACCATCAGGTCCAAACGCTTTATTTGGTTTGGTGTTGGCTAACAGTTTTTTAATTCCATTTTCTTGTATTACTAAATCTTCTATGTTGTCTACTTGGTTCAAATTAAGAAATATGTCTTTGTCTCCTGGGGCTGAGAATGCTGATGCAAAGTATTTGTTTAGGATGTTTGCTTTAGTTTCATTATCATTATGTATTATGTTATGTTCATCTTTTAATGGCGCTATGCCTGTTGTTTTCATTTTCTTAGACTTAATGTATGACCATAGGTTTTTGTTGTTATCTTTAGATATTACATTGTTTATGTATTCACTCTGCAGCTGTCTGCTTACTTTTGGGTTAGGTGTTTAATTTTTATATACTTTTTGTAAACTCTTTCTGCCTTGGTTTCTTTAAATTTTCTATATAGGTTTTCCTTCTGTTTACAAAGCTTCTTTAGTCTATTATTAAACCAGCATTTATTTATTTTGTTTGATGTGACTGTGTATTTAGTTGGTATATGATTTTCTAAAATGCTTTTAAGATGGTTTTTAATGAAATTCTAGAGGTCATCGACTGGTTGGTTAATGTCTTTTTCTAATAAGAATGTTTGTTGAAAGTTTAATGCAGCTTGGTGTAGTTGTGTTAGGTTACATTTATTCCAGAGTAAGATTTTTCTTTTGGTTACACGGTCTCTATATCATATATATCTAATATGTGTGTGTCAGTGAGCAAGACTCTTATTATCACTAACCTGTACAAAAAAAAATCTGACAGTAAAGAGTAAACATATCGATCTCTAGATTGTGATTCTAGATCTAGTCTAGACGTCTAGAATTAGATTATTTGATCTAATCTACATTCTAGCGTCTATATAGATCTAGAGGTCTAGAAATATACTAAATAGATCTATACTAGAAATCTATATGGTAGATTCTTATATGATATCTGAACACCGACTTTGAACTTTCGGGAACTACTTGGACTTGGACTTGACTAGAAATAGATAGTAAATAGTAGATAATATTGAGATTCTAAATCTAGTTACTAGAATACTAGATCTAGATCTAGACCAGTAGTAGTACTAGATCTAGTTACAATCTAGTAGATAGATCTATCATTCTATCTACTCAACTAGGCCTAGGTCAAATTTTTATTTTATTTTTTTATTTGGTGAAGGTTTAACTAACACTTACTCACTGTTTACAAAAAACTGAAAGCAGATTCTTCTACTTATATAGACTATATGGACAATAAAAAATAGCTGTGTTACAGTGTGTTTCTACGTTCTTTGTATTACCACTCATAGGATTTTATATTAAAATAAATTGGGTCACTTCATACTCCTACTCAGTTTTTGTGCTTTCCCCTTCATTGGACACTGAGCATTGTCACTGAACACCACTAGATCTATGTAATTGCTAAAAAATTATATCTGTGTTAATTAAAAATTATTTAGATTGTATTAAAAGAACGAGAAGTAGATTCACTTCTGTAATATGTATTTATAGTCTATTGCCTCATTCTCTCTCTCTCTTTCTCTCTCTCTAACTCTAAGTATATATATAATTATATATATATTGTTTATAGTTTCTTTATTTAAATACCTATAATATAATCTATGTGTAGACAGACAGAAATAAATCTATATAGATTATATATCTATAAATTAATTATTATAATTTAATAAACATGATATTTTCAACTAGGCTACATGTAGTCTCTCTTTCTTTTGATTCCCATCCATAGACCCTCTTGTTGTTTTCATAATTTGGATGTTTGCTTTGTTACACCTTAACACCCTCTCCCTCTCATAGATGGTTATAGTTCTTTTCATGACTCTCTCCTCCATTCCCTCCACTGCCTGTTTGATCGGTTGTGATACTACACGCTTAGTTTATACCTTTCCTCACTGCCAGCTCACCTGGCGTGATCACTAGCTGCTGTGGGCATGGTCTTTGGCTTAAAATTAGCAGCCAGCACTTTTTTTTTTCATTCATAAATTTATATTCTAGTTATCTCAATCTAAAAGGTCATGTCTATTCACTGAAATATTTCTTATTAAGATTTTGCCATGTCCAATGAAGGAGAATGAGTTATTATTCATTGGGACAGCTCTTTTTTTAATTTTATATAACAGCTAACAGTATAAATGTGATGATTGGAATGTCTTTCTCAAGAGGTTTGGAAGCTTATTTTGATATATCCATCAGCCTATGATCAAACAGGCTCATAATATAGCCCTCATTCCTTATATGGGTGTGAATTGCCGGGGGAGATTAAAACAATAGCTTTACATACATGGTTACCAAGAATCTAAAAAACTGCCATCTGCTTTGGAAAAGGGGAACAAAAATACTGAAACTTATTTCAAATTGGACATGCGCAGTCCCGAAACGTTGATTTTTGCCCCAAACATAAAAACAAATGAATTACAAACAAAAACGATGCGTTCAATGAAGGAGAATTAGATGGGGTGTCCCAAATATAAGAGCCTCCTCTAGTCTTTTATTATTATCTATAGACTATAGCACTAAATCTATACTTATACCATTTTAATTTCGAACACTCGTGTCGCGGCCATATCAACATAAAGTTTTTTTTAAAAAAAAAGGAAATATATATTTTTATAATACAGCATTTATAGTAGAAACCTGTGAATCTATTATAGTAATTACATTAATTCATGAAAATTTAATTAGAAGCTGAAATATATATTAGACTAAATAGAATATTACATATTGTTTTGATATACAAAAATTAAGTTATTCCAATGCAGAAATTTAGGTCATAATATGATTATTATAGCATTAGTAAAGCAGTTATTTATGCTATTGAACAAAAATATTTTATTTCACAGCTGGGGTCGCTGCATTGTTGGGAATCGTAAAAAGGTGTTATCAAGCTAAAAAGGATGAGAACCATTGGTTAAGATACAGATTCTTCGGAACTTCATTCACCTTTTTAGTGTTACTGTATCTTTCAAAAATAAATAAATGTTGCACAACCTTCTATAGATCTACTATCTAGGTATATATAGAATATACATCTACTCCAGTCTAAACCACTGGATGCATATATAGTCAGTATATAAACAGTAAAACTTTACATCAAAGGCATCTGGCTTTTCAGGTCAATTATTTGGCAGCTATCTGCACATATGTTCACGTAGTGATGTGACCTTAACTGCGCATACGCATGCACATCTATAGCCCTTTTAGCTTTTGAGATTTGATCAAAGTGTATGTGTTTGTATAGTAGGGATAGCCATTCTAATTATTTTTACTATTTATTATGCATTTTTTTATTTATTATTTGTAAACAATTATTAAAATATTTTTTTTTTCACTTTTCAGGCTACAGAATAGAATATAAACAAAAGGACAAGCTTTTACATTTTGACTAGCTGCTCTGAAAATGTTACGTTTGATAGTTGTATTGTCTTGGCTCTGTGTGTTAATAGCTGTGGGTAAAAAGCGGAATGTTCTCCTTTTTGTTGGTAATTTTCTTTGTTTATACTTAAACATCTTATTCACTTTGTAAAAAAAATGCCTTTAATGTATTTTTAAACTAAACAATAATTTAACCTGTACTACCGTATAAAATATTATTAATATATTGTATCAGTGGTTCATCCAGAATTTTGAGTGAGTGAGTAAATTTAAAAAAAAAAAAAAAGCAAATATATATTTTGCTAAATTTTTTTTTTTCTAAATTTCTTTGTTAACGACAGGTGATGATGCAGGATTCGAAACACAAGTTTACAATAACTCAGTTTGCAAAACACCAGGGTTGATGGCTCTAGCACAGAGAGGTATAATATACCAGAATGCTTTCACATCAGTTAGCAGTTGCTCACCTAGCAGGTATACAACTTGCTTAGGTTCTACCACTTACATATAAACTACAAGGTCTGTGCTAGTCAGTTTTTTACTAAATGGTTTCATATGTGTGAAATGTTGAATGCAAAATGAGAAGAGAGGAATATAATTTTTTTTTAATTGCTTTTGCTTATAACATGCTCTGTGCGCTATAGTCCAATCTTTTTTGTGGACCAGTGGAAGCTGCCTTTAGGCACTCAGTCGGGCATCCAACTTGAGCTTGATAGATAGTTAAGCAGCTTTTGAAACTGAACCTCACATTCCATAATGGCATTGAGAATATAAGAAAGTAAATATTTCTAAAATTCCTAAGAACTTGCAGACACACACACTTTCTTTTCCTCCCCCCCCCCCCCCCCAAGCCTCTCTACAATCTAATTTGTCCTGCATTGCCAGTATTTGTATTCTAATTCTAAAACCTTGTTGTTTTTGTTGTTTTTCCCTGCCATTAGCTGTCAGTTTTACTACAAAGACTCATCTCAACTTTGATTGTTTAGAGTACTGATAATTTATATCTCTTTTTCTTCCTACACTAATGTAGGTCCAGCATTCTGACAGGACTCCCTCAGCACCAGAATGGAATGTTTGGCTTACACAATGGCGTACACAATTTCAATTCATTTGATGGTATTCAAAGTTTGCCTGTACTCCTTCAAAAAGCAGGAATAAGAACAGGTAATAGCATTTTGTAATTAAAAAATTTGATCATATATGTTTTTAGTTTATGTCCTTGTGCCTGCATTATTGCCAGGTAGCCTGTCATCAACTTTTAATCAGCCTTTGAAGAAAGAAATGTTGTATACTCTTCAAGACAGCTTAGAAAACTGGAGCAGAAAGCTTTTCTATTGTTTGTTGTGTTGTTTAATCATGTTTGCTGTTGTTACAAATATTGTCTGTTTGTATTTTTCATCTCACTTGAATTTGTTAAAGTACATGAAACAGATTTTTCTATGCACACTCTTCTTTTAATCACTTGAAAAAGTTGTATGTCTTTTTCAGCAAGTTTCATTCTGAATCTTGCTAGACTATATTCTTTAGTCATACCCAATGCTACTAACTCATCAAAAAAAGTTCATTCCTAGATGGACACATCTTGCCATGAAGCTATTGTAGCCATTCAATAATAGAACAATGGTTAGCTAATTTTTTTTTATTGCTCAATCATCTAGTCAATACTTTCTTACTAAGGAACTGTCAGTCATCTTTCAAGTCACTAAAAAGTTTGTGTTTTACTTTTCAGTTTCTAAATTGAACATATGAAATTATTATAGTATACAGTACTTAGTTGTTTATTTTTTGTTTGCTCTACTTCAGTTTTGGAGAAAAAATTGCCAGAAATAAAAATCATAATTTGTATAATTTTGTGCTATCATGGTTAAAATTTACTTTTTTTTTGAATGGGTCAGGAATTGTTGGTAAAAAGCATGTGGGGCCTGAAAGTGTCTACACATTTGATTTTGCTGTCACTGAGGAGCAAGTTTCAGTGAATAAAGCTGGAAGAAATATCACATTTATGAAAGAAATGGTGGCACAGTTTTTCAGGAATGTCTCACAAGAGTAAGTGGAAATATCATTTGAACTTGTTAGTTTATTTTAAATTCATTGTCTTTTTGTCTTTGAACATTTAACATTAAGTTTAAAAAGCAAATAAAATGGGAATTTTAAAAAACTAGTTACCTGGACACGCTTTATCTGCAAAGTGCATTAGAAACTACATAGAAATCTCTAAACTACATTTGATGTACATGTTTAGAAAATATTTGAAAATCGCTTTCGATAACAACCATACTTTTTAGTATTATTTATTACCTAGCTTGATTTTTATGAGATTGTTTGATCAGAAATTCATATTATCACATTTAAAAAAAAATTTAAATACAATTGACCTACATTGTAAATCTATTTATTATCTTTCCATCCAGTCAGTCTTTCTTTCTGTACATAGCTTTCCATGACCCTCACCGATGTGGCAGCACCAATCCAGAGTTTGGTGAGTTCTGTGAGAAATATGGAAATGGTCAGGCTGGTATGGGAATCATTCCCGACTGGAAGCCTACTCTCTACAGCCCTGATGAAGTCATAGTTCCCTACTTTGTCCCTGACACGCCAGCAGCAAGACAGGACATAGCAGCTCAGTATACATCAGTGGATAGGATGGATCAAGGTATCTACAAGAAACTGTTATTTTTCAAGATTTTGTCATATAATATACAAAGCAACATTTTTTTTTAAAGATAAGCTTCCAAAAGTCTAGTCTTCAAAGTAGACTTTTTTTTTTCTTTTGTTAACTTACATGTTTCTCAAATAGCTGATGATGTAGTCTTCATTACATCCATTTTGAAGGTTAAGGCATATTTCAATAAGTTTTTAGACTTCAAAAATTCCAAAACCTTTCATTATCTGAAGTAATATTGAAAAACTTGTGTATTTTCAGTTAGAGAAAGGATAAAAACTGGCAATGTACCAGGCAAAATATGGGCAATGACAGCTTAGTTGTAAAAATGAATATTCTTTTTTGCTGGAAGAAGAGAGAATAATACATTTGGCCTATATTTTCTTTTTGTGAAGGAAATGACTCGTCTACTTCTTAATAAAAATATCAACACATTTATTTAATGAATTTCTTTCTATTTACATTTAACTTAACTAGATTTTTTTTTTATTATTTTATTTTGCATTTCTCAAGCTTAACAAATTTTTCTTTTGTATTATAGGAATTTGTAAGAATTTTTCAGGATCTACTTTATATTCTTTTTTTCTTAGGTATCCAATTGATAATGAAAGAGCTAGAAAATCAGGGCCATCTAAATGACACTCTGGTCATGTTTACCTCTGATAATGGAATTCCTTTTCCTAATGGACGCACCAATGTATACAATTCTGGCATTGCTGTTCCTTTTATTTTATCATCACCAGAAGATACTTCTAGTTGGGGAAAAGTGAGAGCACTGCATTTGTACATGTTAATGGACTACTTTTCCTTTAGATATTGTACAAGCTAAAATATATAGATTTTGATGTCTTAGATATATTATTTAAAGGTGTTTTTTTTTTTATATCTATATAAGTTTGGAATATACATTAGCATATTTTATTATTGTTAGTTCAGTCTTCTGTAGGGAGTCCTCTATTTTTTTTAAAAACGCTTTCCCTTCCACATCTTTATTCCTGTGTCTTAATTTCAAAGAAAACCATATTACGTAGAATATTTATCGATTATGAAATTTTATGTTTTTTTTTAGCTTCTGTGTACTAATATTTGTGTGTTCTTTTTACCTCTAGACCAATGACAGTTTAATTACTCTGTTGGACGTTGTTCCTACCATACTAGGCTGGTTTAACCTATCATATCCTAACTACACACTTGAAGGGAATGCAGTCACATTGACTGGAACATCACTATTGCCAACTACTTCAGCTTCTGATAATTTCACAACAGACGTAGACATTGGGAATATTGTGCAGGTTTTTTCTTTTTTTCTTTCAAGTGAAACGTAGGTAAAGTCTAGATACTTCTTACAACCTTTGCCATCTATGGTGGCAGATGGTTTCAAGCTAATCTATGCTTGATAGTTAATGACTATGATTTGTAGTTAGCTAGGGTATTATGTGGACAGAACAACGACCAACTGCCTTTACTTTTTCCATGTACTTTATAATTGAGTGAACTCAGGGGCATCCTAAAAATTTGAAATCAAATACTAATCTTCACCGTGATTTGAACTCAAAACCCTTGTATCAGAAGTTAATACGCTTTACCATTCAGCCATGACACCCCTAATCTTAATAAAATTGTTATTCATTTCAATTACTCTAAATATTTTTTTAATGTTTCATTTGTCACCTAGAAAAATATTGTGCTGTGTAATTTTTCTATTACCAATTTAGATTCATCACACATCTCTAACATTTTTCTCTTTATAATTATAGAAAAAATTAACTTCAAGATTAGAGAGAGACTTTGTCTTTGCCAGTCACAGTCTACATGAAGTGACCATGTATTATCCAATGAGATCACTTCTTTCGTCCCGATTTCATCTTATTCACAATATAAATTTCAAAATGCCATTCCCTATCGACCAGGATTTTTTTGTTTCACCAACATTTCAAGACATTTTGAACAGGACCAAGTATAACTTGCCCCTACACTGGTTCAAGACACTCAAAGAGTATTACTACAGAGAGCAATGGGAGTTATATGATTTAGCCCAAGATCCAAAAGAGACAGTAAATGTAGCAAAGATGGAGCAGTACTCTAATGTTCTTACGACTCTGCAAATGTATCTAAATCAGTGGCTGAATGTCACCTCTGACCCTTGGATCTGTGCACCCGATGGTGTGTTGGAGTTCCAAGGAGTGTATAAGAACTTTCCTCAATGTCTCTCCCTAGAAAATCTGTTGGGTGATGGCGAGCTAGCTGTAGTGCGCAGTAAAGGCATCAGCCTGATGAGGGATACAGCAGAAGAGCAAGTTGTTTTTTATCCTTCAGAGTATGTGTACATGAGATACACTGTCGCAGAAACACCACACATAGTCTACATTCTCTGTGTCTGCAGTGCCTTGACAACTTTACTCCTAGTTCTTATTTACAAGAGGAAGCAGAAATATTATTATTTAAACATTTTCTAATAAACTAGCAATTGATTAATTTTGGTCAATTTTTTTCAATAATGTTTAAAAACCAATCAAGTGGTTGATTTGGAGGACCACCACTTACTAGTCTTTCAGTTAGTTTTTAGCCAAATGTTCTTTTTTTTTAAAATTGTTTTACAGATTTTTTCTTTTGATGTTATAATCTCTGATGGATCATTTTAATTACCTATTTTTCTCATTTTGTTATGTTATATTTTTGCTATACATAGGTAAATAATCAGTCATTTGTTCCCATTTGTTGACCTAGATTTTTTCAAGATGATGTTATCCTCACTTGAAACACACATAAAATCCTTCACCATTTCATGAGGTGCTCTTACAGTAGTGCTGCTGTCAAACATTTTGATTACTTTGTTAGCAAGTCAGTCAACTACCTGCTCTTTCTTTCATTATTTGTGATATTTTAGGATGTTTTAAAAAAATATTTCCATCAGCACATACTGTTTTAGCATTACATTTTTTTTTTCTTTATAGAGTGCCTTAGACCTTTGCATACAAGTACATTATTTCAACATTTGCCCTGAAATTATTTTCAGGCTTGACTCTTAAAAGTTTCTATGAAATAACAAAACACATTACTGTGTATAGTTCTGTTAGTATGTATAGTTCTATTAAGGAATCCTTAAAAGGGATTTTTTTAAATTCAGATTTTTCTCAAAACTACTGCACTAATGATGTTGAATTTCAAAGTTTCTTAATAACTGACATCATTATTAAAGAATTTGCTTAAATTGACTCATTGATATAATCTATATATATAATTCTCTTCTTCGCTCAAGAGTTTGAATGAGAAGAAGTAAAGGAAAAATCACTCTTTTATTTCTGCGGATAGAGTTATTCCACAAACTTTACAAGCCTTGCATGTAGCGAAATCATACAGTATATCATAAAAATTCTATTTCCTACATAGATCACGCTCAATAGCAAGAATTAACAAATGTTTCAATCTATCCACCAGAATTGTTGAACTAAAGTAATTCTTCATTAGTTTGAGGCGCGAGAAGCTTCTTTCACCAGATTCCAAAATTACAGGATAATGCCTTTTTTTTATTGCGCATAGGATTGGCATTTTCCTAATTGAATGACACCCCAAAATGACAATTTTTGTCTAGATATTTCAGGAGATTCGTATGGGTTTTCTAAAGATTTTAATAATTTCTGGATATTTCCAGGACTTTTTCGTATATTTTGCAATTTCAGGAGATTTTCAGGAGCGCCTGGTAAATTGACAGGAGGCCGCGGGAAATCTGTTAAATAAGTTATACAATGGTTTAATTTAATAAGTTATACACTTAGAATTAGCGTGGGTCCTATGAAAGTGCAGGTGGCATAAGGCCGGCCCTACAAAATAGCGGCATATGCTACGCCGCCAGTCGACTAGTGTATTTTATTTCATATCCAAAGTCAATAGTTTTGGGCATTTTAAATTCTATTTAAAGTATTGCCATTTGTTCAAAACGGTTCTAAAGATTTTATCCTTTTTACAAGTGCTGAAAACCTTACTAACAGCTTGCAATCTTAATGATCATGGGAAGCATAGTCTTGTTTGTAAAGTGTTATAGCTGGTTTGCTGTTGACTGCACATATTTCCATATGTTCATTGTTTCTCAATTTTTAGCTTGCAAACCTACCCTCCCCGATGAGAAATGGCATGTCCATGCCCTTCCATAGTCTGCTCTGGGTTCTAGAGAAGGGATAAAACTCCAAAGCCTTTTACAGTATTCTAAACTGGGGCTGCATAGCCATGGGAACTACTGCACTCCTCATTAATCTTCAAACTCAAAGACAAGCCTTAATAAACTGCAGAAATGCATTTTCCAGGCATTTACTCTACAGTGCACTACCATCTAGTAAAAAGAGTGCAATTCAAATAATACAGTTGATAGAATTGCTAAATACAAAAATGTAAAAAAGATCTTATGCACTTTTAGTGCATGTACATTTGAAATTGGCTTTATCGTTGTAAGATCATTTTTGTGTTTTGTAAAATGGTCTGTAGCAGGCCCACTGTTCTTATCTCACAAAAAAACAAGTACCGTTTGATCGTCCAAGAGCTGAGTCGAAGGCTCTTCGAGCTCTAAGTTTGAAAAAAAACCTGTTTGAGCATCAAACAGTAAAAAAAAAAAACCTGTCTGAACCACTGTTCTGTCTGGAAAAGACCAAAGTCAATGCCTATATTAAGCATTGCTATTTCTGACAAAACTGGCCTCCGGATGCTTGGGCTAGACATGGCCAAAGGACAGAGTTTACCGGGAGCCTCCACCATTTTCCTATGTTATACCAAGCTAACCATGGGGGAACTCGCCATTAATGTAACGGTGCCTTTAGTAACGGCGCATGGATTATCCACAGGGTCGTGAGAGCTCTCTTCCAACTCTGTCCGTGCAATGGGTCCACTCTCGCGTACCCTTGGACACCCCCACGGGAGTTTTATTTTGCCATTCATTTAGCCTAGTTACCCCCTCAGGTAACCGTTTCCACACGGGCGCCACTTTGAGGCAGAATAGCATGCTCGTGAAAAACAAGTACAATATGATAGTACAGCTCAGAGAAATTCTTCTGACATGAGGACTGTGGCTAGAATCAGATAGGGGGAAATGTTTTACATTTCTTCTACATACCAAAGTTTGTTATTAAATACTATAAAAGGTTCTACTTATAAAGTAAAAAAATGTACCTTAATTTAATAATCAATATTCAACATTAGTAGTAATATCTTTTTCACTTGATCAATAATAAAATCTGGATCTATATGGCAATGCCAATATGAACCACCTTAGGTGCAAGGGGAGTAGTGTGATAATTTTTTTTCAACGCCACTAGCAAACTAAAATGAAAATCATGGATTGCATAAATGATTATTTTGGCCTATTGGATACATACTGCCATTATAAAATAAAAGAACTATTACCATTACAATATGATGTTTAGAAAAGTTTAGTCAAATGAATGCCATCATAGTTCTTAACATAAATCATTTGAGCCTTTGAATTGCACTTTGTAGAAGCATTCCTTTAGAAAAATGAAGATTGATAGATATGAAAGTGTATATTTTGTTAAACGACTCGACATTATGAACTCATTTTGTGAATGTTTTTTTTTTTATTATGAAGTCTTTTTGTTTTTCTTTTCATTTATAAAATAAATATTGTTTTGTTTTTTTGTAGAATTATTATTCATCAAATATTATTTAAATACCAATTTTGCAATCTGCAAGTACATGTTTTAATGTAACTTTGGATAATTTTTGTACACATTGTAAATATTATATATACCGTTTTAATTTTGTTTTTTACAATATTAAATGAATATACAAATGATAATGATTTGCTTTTTTCATGAAGATTGTTTGAAATTACTTGAGCCTTACAGACAATTAAGGGAGGTAAGAGTAATGGTTTAATAAGGAGAATCAACTCAATACATTTTTCTACTTGTATGGTAGGAAGTTATTGCTGATAGAGACTCTGACACTAAAGCAAAGATTTTAAAGCTTTGAATTTAATAACAATGGTTAATCTTTTAAATATCTTTTCCATATTCAATAAGGTGTACCAAAACATGCACAAATTGATTACTATGCCCTCATTCAATAGTTCATCTTGTAATCAGTATGCCACAAAATCATCTCACCAAACAACACCTGGAGTAGGAGCTGTGTTCAGGGAAGCCCTCTCAATGGAGGGGAAGGTGGTCAAGGAGTGTCAGATTGACATTCATGGCTGGGCAACACTAGCTCTTGATCACTCCTCATGGCGTGGAGCCTTCAGTGTTGAAAGTCACGAGACAAGGAGAACATGAAAGTAATCAGTGGAAACAAAAGGCTGAGAGAAGGAAGCAGGCTTATCTGCAGTAGACCCAAATTACCCATGCCATGAATGTGGCTGGCTTCATAAAGCAAGTCTTGGACTTATAGCCATCTTCCAGTTATAGGCAATGAGAAATGTGCTCACTTTCAAGCACATAGGAGGGAGCTATATATTATCTTGAATACTGCACTATGGTGGAAAGTAAGTGTTAGGCTATTGTGGGAAGAGGGGGCTTGTATCAACAACTAATAGATACTTAAGGAAAGAGTTTTATGGATATAAATGCTTCGTGTATTAGATTTGTTTTAGCTCACTTTGGGACCTATCAATAGAGAAACAAAAAGAAATTGTATGGTTAGTCTATTAAACAAAAAAAGGTGTAACTGCAGTATGTGACATGGCATGAACAAATTTCTGAAAATGTTTGAACTTTTCTTTATTATATTTTATTGGGAACTCAGACAACAGATATATCAGCTAGTGTACATCAGTCTCTAGTTCATCTTATTGTACCAAGAACTCAACAAGTTTAAACATGGATTAATATGGTTTTTTAACTATTTTAAACAAATTAAAAGCATACGTACACATATCCATTAATGGAATAAAGCAAAAATACGTTTTTCAAAAAGTCATGTTTTCACTTAACATAACATTTTGACCATTACATTTGATTGTAAAACAAAGAGAAACCAGTATACCAGCATTTTAAAAATATGATTTGTGTTATCAATGCAAGCAATAAAAGGTACAGAGACAAGGGTTTGAACCAATAAACCCAGTCCCAGCTCCCATTTTATGAGAGTTGACAAAATCTCTTGAAAATACATGAGGCAAAATTAATATAAGCCAATTGGACAGGGAGTGAGAGTTATCTGAACATCCCTAATGACATGGCTAACATAAACAAATATTCTATTATATTATCATAACATTATTTACACTAATTATTATTATTATAAATACAATGATAGGTATCCTCTTCACATTTGGAGAAACAATGTAATCAAAACATTGGAGTATCTTTAAAAAAAAAAAATTTGTTTTCTTAAATTGTTACACATTTTCTTTTAGTGTTGTTAACAATGAAAGTATTCAATACTAACATACTAACACCAATAGAATTAAAACAAAATTATAAATAATAAATTCAACTTTATTTTCTCCTCAAATATATGAATAAACATTACCTAGTCAAAGTTTATAATCGCAATGTCTTCCATTCCAAAAATCAAGGATGAGTGCAGTGTTTCACAGGACTACACATTCCCAGTTGCATATTTATCCACATCTGATGTAGACAAAGCCATTGTCTGCCAGGGGCCTATTTATATTAAAGCAAAATGTGCCTTGTAATCCATGGTGTTTACTAGAAGTCATGATGTAATGCCTAACAATTCTGACCATATAAAGTTTTGACTAGGCAACAGTGATATAAATACAAAATTATCAAACTTAAATATACATGCACAAACAAAATTTAAAGCATATATATTTTTCACTACTTCCTGTACAAATATAAACATATTCACATTTTTCTATGAAACTGGCAGCAGATGAATGATGATTAAAAACATATAAAACAACTCAATGTTTCTTCACCCATTAAGAAAAACAGCAATACAGAAAATTTATTGTCATATATTTTAATTAAATATGGCAGCAGGTCAAAGTAATTGCAAAGTCAGAAACGATAGTTTGTGAAGAAAAAGTAAAGAGTGTAGCATAATTGGAACAATTGGGGGGGGGGGGGGGGGGGGGAGGTAGGCAGGAAGGGCAACTCCTGTAGCACACTGACAAAAACTGTTGGTTTTCATAATGCCATGAGGCAACCAGGGTGAGTGATTGGACTTTTACATCTCCTCTGAGCTTCTGGAGCTGGGAATACTCAAACAAGAGATACCTCACTGTTTTCTGACCACAGTGGTTACACTGGAAATCAAAGTAGATGCAGAATCTATTGAAATGAGTGCTTACAGGCCAGTGTTCTTGACAATTATTGACTCATCCAATCTATTTAGACCCTCCAGGAACATATATTCTGCCAGACACTAAAGGTTTTTTTTTGAGTGACGAATGAAACAAAAATAGATTATAGCAGTTAAGTAACAAATTCATTGACATCATAATAGGTGACCAGGGTTAATCAACCCATGTGCACAAAGCAATAAGATGTTTTCAATTATTTATCTTGTTCTATGCTAACAGCTAATACATGATTAAACCAGAGTAAGATTTAAAGGATAAACCTTATATTCACCAAGCTAATCTTCATGTTAGCAATTAAATACCCTAGCCTTAAAATACTCAACTTAAATTGCTTACACATCATTTTTTATATTTCATTGAATTTAAATGTTTATGTTTAAGAAAGTGAATTAAAAAAAAAACAATTTTAAAATAAAAACATCCAAGAACATAATTTCTAATTTTAAAATTTGGTTATTGGCTCAATTGAAAAAAAAACATGAATCGCAAACTGATTCGACATTGATCAATCTATATTGATAACAATATGAAGAAAATCATATTTGAGAATAAAGAGTGTAAAACAAAATAAGCTAATTCAAGAGAGTTATTGATTAAGTGATGTTTTAGTATTTTGTTAATAGCATTTTTTGTGTTACTGTAAAATAAAGAACAAGTATGATATATAAACAAATAACGACACTAGGTTACAATGTGCTTATATTTACACTATGTAATAAGAATTGTGTGTGCTCAAGACAAGAAAACGTGATCAAAGATAAACAGAAGCTTATGTAGTCAAGTAAAATTACTCTGGGCACATTGTCACAGAGAAACTGAAAAATATAATTAGATTTAATACAATGATAAATGTAACAAGCCTGGAGTTTCTTTAGGTCAGAGTTAGGGACAACTAGGCCTATACATTAGCTACACAAACAATATCTAATTTTATACATTACTAACAATTCATTTTTTTAAATTCTATGCTTATCCATGTAGCTGTTCAAGCTAATTTAGAGATTTCAACTCTAAAAAAATCTACTAAATAATAGGTTTTCCAAGCTTCTGTACAATTTTTTAATGGCAATGTAAAATAAATAAACACATTGTTATGTGTATGCCTTATTAATTAGTGTGTGTATAACATAGAATTAACTGGCCTTGGCATTTGAATCACTGATTACTATCTACATGAAGAACGCCAAACATTTTACATTTAATATTAAAATTCTGAAAACTCATGTATAACAAAACAAAAAAATATGCAGTCTAAATTTTTAAAGTAAATCATTTATCAGAAGTATAAGAACAAAAAATACTGAGCTCTATTACTTTTGTTAACTAGAACAAAAATAGCTAAACTGTATTGAAGCTATTATTAATAGAATCTCTGTAGAAGTATGGTATATGGAATACATAAAAGTTGTAAATACAATTGTCTACCAAAGACAAGAATTAAAACTTTCAATAAATCATTTATATATATATATATATATAAAAGACAACAAAATCCAGCTCTAAACAAATGTATTGTAATGAAGGATATCAAAAAGAGGCTTCTGAAAGATACATAGTATGAGTTCAATTATTTCAAAATGTTTTAATTGTTACAAGTAGTAATCAGACTAATAGGATTTTAGGGATTTCTTGAAGAAGTTAAGAGATGAAAGTTTGCCCAAAAAAACTCATAGAACATTAGAAAAATATTTGCACTATAAAAATGTCTCAAATTGATTTTTTAAGAATTTGGTTGCTCTACAAGAGGAAATAAAAAGTATATATAAAGTATCTGATTTAGGCATGAATATTATAACATTTAATATCAGGTTTATGCAAATGTTTTGGGAAAGTATTTGAAAGTGGATGACAAATTAAAAAGGCATGCAGTGTAAGTGAAGTCACTAATACACCGATCTAATTGATATATAAACACAGTAGGCTACTCTTGTAATTTAAACCTAATCATAAATACAATAAGACTACCAATAAAATTTAAACTATCTCAAAAAACAAAAGTAGCACTAAAACTAAACCTAGAGCTCAAACTAAGCTCAACCCTTAGAACTGAACAGATACCACAAATCCAATATCTTCTCAAAACAAACAACTTAAGAATATTTAACAATTTATTTTAATATTTTAAGAAATTCCTATACAAAGTATGTTTTAAAAAAAAAATAGAGTTATTTTTTAAAAATATTTGTTTATTTTATAAACTGTGGGTGTAAATGAAGATGATAAAATAGAAGCATTTGTTGATAACTCATCTAAGTCCTAAAATGATGTTTTTATTAGAATTTACAATTGCTATTTAACTTAACAAATGAGAACTCTCAAAATCTGTGTGTGCATTACGTGATAGTAAAAATACAATTTTTCTTTCCATGTTCTAAATATTTACCAGTGCAATTTACATAAGAAATGATGTCTTTTTTTTTTTATTAAAAATATAAACTAGCAGAGGCCTTCTCTTCAATTTTAATATAGTTCAAATGCAATGATACTAACAATATCTATTCAATGACATTGAAGTTAAATATAACACAACACACATGAGAAACTGTTAGTAACAAATACATTCAAGCTGGCTCTATTAGCTGGATGAGCTACTTTTAGATTTGGTCTTATCAAATATGTTGCCATTTTGATGCAAATCCTCAAAATTTAGACTAGGTAAATTTAGTTCTAGGATTGAAGATTGTTGGTCTTGCTCTATATTTTGTGTGGCTTGCTCTGCCCTAAGGACAGGCTGATTTACCACTGTTCCAGAGTGAAATATTAATATTTTCCCATCAGGAAGTGTAATTAATTTAGCACTAGAAAGTTCATCAACAGTGATTATGGATTGTCCATTGTTGTTCTTCTGGACAGAAGCTTGTGGCTGGGCAATAGTTTGAGGGCTGATTTTATTCATATTCCTAGAATTTAAAGTTGTAATTTCATTGGAATCAATAACTGTCATGTATTTCTCATGACTCTCAGGAATGGCTTGTTGAGGCCTGCTGATTACATTTGTGTGACTGGTTGTCTCCATATAGTGGTTGGGTTGCCCAAGCTGCTGGTCCGTTATGGGATACTGTTTTTTAATCTGCTCTTGAAGCTGGTCTGACACACCAGGACCCAAAGCTAAAATAGCAGATGATAACACTCCCAGTTCAAATTCATGGATGGTAGCAGCATTTTCTTGAGAGTTTGTTATTTGAATATCAGATTCTGTTTGAGATTCAATCTCCTGTGAAACATATTGCACAGTTGCATTAGTGAAGTCAGAGATACTGTCAGGCAAGACAACCTCAGCCAAATCCTCTGTGTAAGAATATCCCTCTGGCAAAGATTGAACACTGCTGTTGAACCCAAGGGACTTCAAATTTTCAGTTTGGTTTTCAGAACCAAAGCTATTTCTCAGAGATTCGTAAGGCTGGTTGAAATAATGACTATCATCTTTCTCAAAAAGTTGCTTGGCAATGACATCTTCACTGGGAATGTCAGGGTGTTCAAATGCTTTATTTAAAACACTGCTACTTCCAGGTTGCTCTGAAACAGGGACCCAATGTAACTTTTGATTTGGCAGTGTCTCTTGGGTGTGAGGCTTAAATGAAACATCAGCGCACACTTGCACATCATCATCATCATCATCATCAATTACAACTGTTGGAAACAAAGTACTCCTTGTTATATTTGTTGGAATTTTAGATAAAGAAACTTGTATTGGGTTTAATACAGGTGGCAGACTCTTTGAATTAAGTAGTATATGAGAGAGTTCTCTTGTTTCAGTTTGAGTTTGAAAACATGTTGCTCCTTGAGGTCCTGGGGATCGAGATGGAGATCTGCTGGGGACAATATTCTTCTTACTGCAAACTTCCTTCGGCAGAGGAGTTCCACTGAACAATGCAGTAGGTGCTGGCTCATTAGGTTTAAAGGGCATTGGTGAAGAATGCTGATCAGAAGAGGAACTATCTGGTGTGTGAGGTGGGGTATGCATCCTTGAGTCCACACGCGTTTCAATGTAACCCACTTCTCTGAAATCATCTAAAGAACCTTCTTGGAAAAGCATTTCAATGTCAGGGGGAAGTGAACATCCTTTGTCCATGTGAATTTGAATGATTGTTTTGAATTCTTTAATTTTGTCCAGGAGTTTGATCTTCTCTTTAGAGAGGGTGCTGTTTTCACTTTCCAGCTCTGAATTTCTCTGTTTAAAATAGAAGTAATACAAGTTCAGGATTTTCAAAAAAAAATTCTACAAAAACTGTAAATGATGATACATGTTTCATATACAAAGGCATCACTAGGAACCACATTTTGGAATAAGAGAACAGGGTGAATCAAATAAAGAAAATATATGTAGTCCTGACCAGGGACCACATTTTTTTGTAGTTACTAAAATTATAATATAACATTTAATTTCTATCTTTTTACTTAACATGGTAAAGTGGATCATAGTAAAAACTGGACAATCAATATTTACTTGTTTTAGTTCCTGGGCTTCTTTTTCTTTCTTTTCTCTGCATTTCTTGGCTGCATCTCTATTCTTTTTCTTCTTTTCTTGTTCTTCAGGACTCAGGTTTGACTGTTTAATAAAATGCATTATACAAATAGACTGTTTAAGAGGATGTTTCAGGCTTACATAGGCTAAGACTAAGACTAAGACTGCTTTATTGATCCTTATGGAAATTTGTTAAGATTACAAGGACTCTTTTCTCATATCAAGACAACACAACAGAAACATTCACATTAATAAAACAGACGTTTTATACAAAAAGGCTGTTTAAAAGATGTTTCATACCTATAGACTGTTTAATAATACATATTATTAACAAATGTAAGTTGTTAAATTTATTTGCAGATTTTCTAATTGACAATATTTAGAATGCACTTCAAACAGGATAAATATTTTAACAAATATCTTGTTTGATTCTTTTTTTTACAAAAATAAGTAGGCCCTATAGTATGTAAATGATAAAAGTGACTATACTGGTGCTGAGGGTGAGAATACAAATCTCAATGAATGCTAGGATTATAACTTCAAGATTATTAGCATGTCTATAGATGCTCTCTAATGGGTATATAACCCAGACCAATCGTTATAGAAGGCCTCAACACAGACCTGCAACATCACAACCTGTGGGCAGTTTAGACCAATAGCTCGTTACCACATCGTACAGACCTGTGACATGGCAACGAGCTGTTGGTCTAAACTGCCCACAGGTTGTGATGTTGCAGGTCAGTGTTCAGGCCTTCTGTAATGACTGGTCTCAATATAACTGTCATTTACATGCTGGGGAATGTCAAAGTGATTGGCTACTGTAACTGCGTAAGAGATTTCAGACATAAAATAGATAAATCACTAAACATTCTAACAAGTTGTATATTATTCTTTGTTTGCATTCTAAAAAATAAATCTGTTCAATACAGTCTCTTACATCATCTGTTTTCCTTTTTCTTCCCCTAGTGCTTGACTTGCCTTCCTCCATGGGGAATCTGCAGGTGGAGAAATACACTATTACAAAAATGTAACCCAAAGAAAATATGACATCACCATCACATAAAGATAACATGATAATTACACAAATAAAACTGGTTTGGAAATTAAAATGTACTAATATTTTTTTTAGAAATCGTTCTCAGTTTTTCAGCTTTGTAGTAAGTCTGGTGTGAAATTTTGAAGTGTCTGTGTTTTTATTTCAATATAGACTGAGATTTTAGGATGCATCTGAATTATTTGGTTTTATATTATCATCATGCACGCATTGATTGTTATAGGCTTAGATATATCACTACGTTGATACCATATATGATGTTACCACTTAAATAAGAATTTCTTAATTTTTAAAGCCTTTTCTACCATTGGCGGTGTAGTTGGGGTGGCTGCGAGGTCATGTGGTATGCTCTTCAAACTGTCATCTTGATAGTTCCCAGTTTAAACCCAACCTGGCGTCTTAGGATATAATAAATTTCATTACTGAAGCAATTACATGTGAAACTTCAAATACAAGAAATCAGACATATATATGGTGGAAATTGTTAAGAAGAATGAACATGTGATACATTTTTAAGTTATCTCCATGGCATTACTTAGCAAGTATGAGGCTAAACATTAACCTTGGGAGAAGAGGACCTTATTATTTTGCGAATGATTTTTTATATGTAAGAGAATAAATTTCTCAATTCTTTTTGCCTAGTTAAACTTTTTGGGAGTTTTTGTGATATATGTGGAAATTATTGATCATCTGTGCAATCCTCCAAATTTTAAAAACTCATAATGACATGATGATGATTGATGTACTTTTGAAAAAAAAAATACAGATTTAATTGTTCAGTAGGAGCCTATTTTTAAGTTACATAATATGGAGTTTCAATAAAATTTCAAAGGAGAAAGAGTTGAGATTGGGCAACAGAAGTGTCAGAAGTAAAAATATATATATATTCAAACAATTTAAGTTTCCAGTTTCTTTTCTAATTCTAAATTAAATGTAGAATCTTATTCTAGATCTATTATAAATATGCTCCTTCCCTGGTGCCTTATTAGAGAATGGAATGCTAGATCTAGTACAAATTTGTAGAAATGCACCTTCTTCCCTAGTGATATCCTATACTCCTATAGTCTATATGGCATGGAATGGGTTGGCTGGATCATTATGATTATGTTAACAGTAATGACTATGTTTGATAGATGCAATAAATCTATTCTATAGATCTACTATTTATACGCGCTAAGTCAATATAGATCTGGTCATGCATTAGTTGGTTTTCCTGGCTGAATTCTGAATTGGCGTAAAAGGGGTAAACAGTTAAGTTAAAGGTTAATCAAGTTACTGTTAATGGTTATAGATCTAGATAATATACTACTTATTGTATATATAATTATATGTATAACTAGTATAAGTTATACTAGTTATACATATAAATTATAATTATAGACGTCTAGTTAATATTCTAGATTAAAATTATAGATATATTTATCTTATCTTATATAATACAGACGTTACTTCAAAAAAGAAGATGATTACGTCCTACGCGTCATGCATTTAGTCATGCATATTAACCAATGACTTAAATTCTGCCAAGTCACTGGTTTTTCTGGCTAGCTCAGGCAACCCATATTTATATTGATATATAGTTATATAGATCTAGATTCTGGAATCTATCATTCTATGTCTATCAGTATACTAAGACGAAGTCTAACTTAGACTCTATTCTCTAAGTAATAAAGTATAGACTATAGTTATAGGAGTATAACTAGTATAAGCTTAGGCTTAGGCTTAGGCAAGGCCGCCTTAGCCTTAGGCAAGAGTCAAGATATCAAGTACAATCTAGATGTAAAAGATTATTATTATTTTTAAAAAAAAACGACCTAGATCTATTACAATGAAAATTATTAAAAATTAAAAACTCTATACGCTATAGAGTATAAGAGTCTAATGGATTTATAGTATCTTTCTATTTTCGTTCAAAAATAGGATTTTCCCAAAAACTATTTTAAGACCTTTTTTTTTATTTTTTTACAGCGTAGCACAATGGTGCTCAACTAATCTTACATTATTAAGGCCGGGAAAGGGGGGGGGGGATCATTTAAATATCTGGCATATATGTATTGGCCGCTCCACACACACACACACAAATAATATTGTATATTGCACAAGCCGACACATGTGAAACAGAAACACTCATAAACAAGCAATAAATAGTATATCAAATTTATTAACGCTCATATTGAGAACTATGGATGGCTGCCTAGTCGTGTGGCATTGTCTCGTGATATGTGGTCTGGAAAGTTCCGGGTTCAAACCTTTCCCGACGCTATCCTCAGCCATCCTGTGGGACTAGGTTTGTTTGGATGTTATAATATAACATAAGATAACAAAGTAGGAAAGGACCATGATATCAAATATGTTTCCCCTACTCCCATGAGCTGTACATGAGGTGGGCACAGGATGACATTTACCTTTTTTTTTTAAAGGTACTATAAATTAACTAAATTATTTTCATTTCCACTTAAAGTTCCATCAATTTTTTTTCTATCATTTTTTTCTTTTGATTTGGGCAATATTGAAACCCACACTCACGTTATAAAGTGATTTAACAATAATTACAAAAACTAAATTAAAGACCAATGAAAAAAAAATCTCTTGTTCTATACAAGAGAAATACGTAGGACACAAACACACATACAAAAAAAAGATATGTATCATTCTTCTTTAAAGAAATAATACAATGAATATAAAAAAAAAGATTAAAACATTTTACACGAAACATCCCCTGCGAAAAATCGACCATTGCACCAAAATGGCTGCGCCAAAACTGCTTTGATCTGGGGCAATGCATTAGCCTTACTGAGGCGCTCATCTGGAAACGTTTATTAGAAAATTAAGCCATTAGGGAAGCACAAAAAAGATTCCCCTTGGGATGCCTGTACGATCAAGTCCATTGTAATGGCGGGGACAGAAGAAAGCCGCAGCAAACATATCGCTATCCGTACACCGTTCTTCAAAAGGGCCGCTTTTATGGCAGACATCTGCATGGCTGATGTAGTACAAAGAAGGATAATGGGGGAGTTCACCGGTATGCTTGGCCTTTGGCCTCGCTTCTAATCCAAGCATCATGGGACATGAGCCGTTGGTAATAAAGTTGTAATAATTTGCATCTGCCTGGAACTTTCCTAGGCAGATAGAGGCAAGCTTCCATTGGCCAAGAGTTTCATGAGTCTTAGACTCAACTGTTACATCAATTAAAAATAAGAATTACCTACTTATCTAATGTGTGCATTTTTAATACTTAACGCAAGCTCTTACTAGCTCTCGCTACAAATCAGACATTATAAAGTGATATTATTACCACAGTCTGGTTGCTTTTCACACCACTGCTTCATTTTCTACAACTGCTTCATTAAAACAAAATAAAGCAGCATTAAAAAAAAAACACACTAAACCATAATTGTTTACAAATTATACAAACCTAAGAATATACTCTGAAGGTACAAATATAAAGGCACATTTCTTATTCCATATGTTAGTAAAAAGTCTAAAATGCGCTCATTCTTCCCCCGGGTTGCCTGAATCAGTCAGGACTTAATACAATTTAAGTATGTTGTTACCATGCACGTCTAAATTGACACATGGATACGAATAATTATGAAAGAACGTCTGTAATTTAAATTATAGGATAAAACGAGACGAGGATATTTTTGTCAACATCTTTTTAGTATAAATAAATATTGACGAACTTAATGTTGTTTTTAATTTTACTTGTGTGCACTTGAGCCTATATATTGTGTGCTTTTGCCACATACATGTGACTGTCATGTGGAATTAGTTGTAATTGTAGTGTATTTATATAATTTGAGAACTTTTAAAACAGATGCTCCTTTATTTAAGCTTTCGTTGGTGTTGTAAAAGCTGGATTTCCCAAGAGCTAATTTTGGAAACAACTTTCGGTGTTCACCCTAATATTTAGTCATTAAAGTTTTTTCCATTTTTTGGTAATACCCGATTATTGCTTTGTCTTTAGCTTATATATGTTTTCACGTTTAAATAATAATGAAATCCATATAGATATTAGTTCTAATTTTTAAAGAGTAAAATTTATAAATATTAAAATTTAAACAGGGCATAGTAGACTAAAGTAGACTTATATATAGTCCGGCCTACTAATAATAAGGTTTAAATTGTCTTCGCAACTGGAGTCCGAAGAATAATCAGGAATGCAGTATTCATATATGGCTACACAGCCCCGGCTGTCGTGGCCTTTTTAATTTCTGCAACAACCATTTGTAAGCCTTCGTGCTGGGATTAATATGTTGTACCACGGTCAAGGTATCTGGCAGTGCTCTGTAGGGTTTGCCTGTCTCCGTACAGGGCTTAAGACCCCCCCCCCCCCAATGCATCAGTTCTATCTGTTCCAAGACTAGACGTATCTTCGAATGTGTTTCTGAGCACCCTGCAGTCATTGAGGATTCGTTCTACTGTCTTCCGTGTGACAGTGTCGACAGCTGGAATCGAGGTTCTCTTTGATCCTAGCGAAGTAGGCTCCTAGCAGACTGTCCCGCATGAAACCGTGTCAAAATTGCCCGATCCTTTCTGTCCAGCTGCCAGCATTCGTCCTTCATGTTTGGGCGTTTTAAAGCCTTTCAGACTTCCAGTGCTAAAATGGTCCCAGCCATCGAACCACTTGGACTTAATCCATTCACAAATCCTGGATTTTACACTCTCGTATGTTTGCGGCTCCTCTGGCTGTCTGCTTTCTCGTTTCCTCTGATTCCTCAATGAGGAAATCCATTGCATCACCCTACGTAAATTACGTTTACTTTCTAGTCGCTTCACACACGCCATTGTATTTTCCAGTGGGTTAGACACGTCTCTGAGTTTTCAATAGCTTTGAAGGCAGGAAAGTGAGTCTGTAAAGAGGATCACGTTGGCCGGTGCCACAGTTCCTTCCTCAATACATTGCTCTATATGCTGTAGAGCGATTCTGATTCCTTCCATTTCCACAACATAGTTGCTTCCGCCTGCGCATTGGCCTACCAGTTCATCGCTTTTCTGCAACAACCAATATGTTCTTAGATCAAACTTAATAGAGGCACACATTCACCGTATTTCTTTTTTCTAGAGTCTTGATCATTATACGAGGATGCACCAGACGAGGCAGCGGTTCAATCAGCCCTATTCCCTTCCTTTTATGGGAACATAAAATACGAAAAGTTTCTAGTGTGATCACGTGATACAAAGGGGCGAGGCACACATAAATATCCAATATATATGACTAAATAATCAAAGACGAGATCATTTTATTTTTCTCCCACTAATTTTGCATCCCATTTTTCTAAACGGTTCCGTGTCTGAATGAACGTACATGGTAGCCACACAGAAGCACAAATCTTATACTGCAAGGATCTATGAGCGATGTATTATCGTATATTTATACTAGCTATCCGTGCTTCGATACGTTAAAATAGTTGGAATATGTTGACTAGTTTGACAAGAACACTTTTTTTTCGCCCACTAAGAAACAAAAAATATATGTGACTGACGAAAAGCAGACTATGGGGGCCTACATTGAGTTTCTTGGCTCTGACTCAGTTAAAATCTTTGGACCATGTTGTATAGTTTGCAGTTTTAATGCTGTGAAACCTAAAAAGGTATTGACTCTCAACTCGGCAAGGGACATTTGAGTGCAACACAGATTGTACCATGCCCCCCCCCCCCCATATCGACACTGTCATCTTTTCGCTGTTGTCGTCAAAAGATCTCATTTATGGGGATTCCTAAAAAATAGAACAAGAAATCCAAGTGATCTAGTTACTAGATCTTTAATAACATTAACTGATGAATGTTTTTTTTGTTTTGTTTTGTTTTCCGATAATTTGCATTGAGTATCTTTCATACTTTAGCAAACATACTCAGTCCGCTATGGTCCAATCTCTTTTGTGGACCTGTGATTATCTGGAAGAAAGTTTCCATGACGCCTTTAGGCGCTCAGCAAATTTAACCCAGCATGAGTCTAGATCCCTATTGTGGTTTAGGCCCCTATGCCGTGTGTAAGACAGCTCCATAAATGTAAATAATCAATTATAATGTGTTCATAAAACAATTAATCAAGTTTTTCGTTTAATGTGTAAACAATCTTCTCAATCTGTTTGTTTTTAAAGTATCTACTCGTACATTCAGCACCTATACCGCATCAAACTTCCACGTTACTATTTAGTTTGTACCCGTTGGAGTGGGTGTGTACACTAAGCAGACATTTCTCAACCATTACACCGCACTTAGTGTTCAGCTTATTTTACTCCTTGTTTCAATTATTACAAAGAGATCTATAATTTCCTTAGTGCTATTGTTTGTCATTATATTCCAAGGCCATTTAGATCTTCTTGTCTAGAAGTAATTAAAGTATCTAAACCATAATAAATCAAAATAGAGTTCCTTAACTTTAACTGCTTCTTATTGAGATAACAAGTCTCAAAAGACTTGAAAAAAATTAGATTACTTATTTTACTAACTAGATCTAATTAAGTAAACAATAACTTTTCCACTTTGCACCAAATATTTCTTAACTTTAAAAAAAAAGAAATGTTTATATTCTAATATACTCACATGGTTATAATGACAATCAGCAAAGAAACAATATATGGGATTTCTAAAAGACAACTTCTCCAGTAGTTTGTTTGATAACAGTGAAATTAACTATCGGAAATATTCAGAAGGGAATTTCCCTGGCTAAAAATAAACGAAATCAATGAAACGTTTTGTCAACTGCTATTCCATGAGTGTGAAATAAAACGTTTAGTTTCTTAGACTTGCAGAAATGACCATCATTTACATCTGGACCTTATCACCTAGATAAGCTTTTTTAACAGCCCTGCAAAAGGTTACTGGACTTTGAAACTAAAACAACTGAACTTGAGGGGGGGGGGGAATGATTTAATAGTAACAATTTATGAGCAAAGACTTTTTTTTTAATTTCACCAGAGAATTCTTCGTTTTTAGTCCTAACAAAAAAAAAATGCAATTAATTTAGATCAAAACGAAATATTGAGTACGTTTATATTCCAATAAATACTTTATTATCGGGGCGTCACTTTTCGTTATATTTAAACACTGACAAGAGCTCTTCAGTACGGGAAGAAAGCTGCAAGCTGAAAATGAAGGAAAATGCTTGGAGGAGTTAACGGCGCTTCAACTGACAACCTTGCTGGATGGATGCCTCTCTTATTTTCTCTCCAGAAATAACTTTTTTTCGGTTATACAAAACAGTTAAAAATTATCTACAAAAAACTTTAAAAAAAAAGACTTAACGTTTAGCAGGCTGGGGCGCCAACGATAAAAGTTTGAGAAGCACTGCTCGTTTGCCTCGAATGATTAACAAGCATGACTAGATTGACACATGAAATGAGTAGGGCCTAATTAAATTTTCTCTGGAAGTAACGTCTGTAATATATGAAAGATTGTGGTCTTTACCAGAAAATAATATAAAGAAAGAAGAAGAAAATCAGTACTTCACTTTTCATTTCCCCACTTAAGTCAGAATTTGATGAATCTCACTTATCGATAATTTGTTTTTAATGAAAATGTTAAATAATTATCACTTGTATAAACTTAAAGTGCTTCATATGACATGGTCGCAAAAATTCAAAAGGTCACTACAGAATTCGTGACCAGCTATTATATTCTAAGTTTGTAACTGATCAAGCGTTTAAAAATGTTAAGTAGTGCAAATCTGTATAAAATTGCATAGTTGGCAGCACAATTAAAGCATCACTTTACCTACCACATAGACATAGATATGTGACCTACTTTTGTATTGGGAATTTCCACTAGAGACGCATTCTTCACTAAGACTAAAGTGCTACTGAAGCACCTTATTCCAGTGATTAATGTCGTAAGCAGACCTGGCAGCTGAATGTTTTCAAGATTTTGGCTGGCTGACATAATTTTTCGGCTGATATCTGGATTAGCCGGATTTCTCCGTGAATTGGCATTTGTGGCTGATTTCCGGCTGATTAGAAAAATATTCGGCTAGTTCGGCTTATGCCTTGCCAATAATAAAGTAATAAAACTTCATGAATAAAAGACTTCAGAAAAAACTTTATTTCAAATATATAAAAAAACACTTTTATATTCTGTCATAATTTACATTATTTAGAGTGCATGAAAATGCAGTCCATTTTGTAAGTTCACCACTCAATATATCAGTTTGTAATTGTCATGGATGAAACAAACACGATGTAGCTTATCAGCTGTTAGACTTGATCGTTTGCTGTTTATTATCAAACCGGTAACCGAAAACATGCACTCAACTGGAACAGATGATGCTGATGATGATAGGTGAAGTCGAGCCAGTTGAGTAAGATATGGATACAAGGATGATGCCAGAAATCGAGAACATCATGAAACTGAACAATAGGTGCCGTCAAATAGTTTGCTATTTCCACTGCTACCTGAAAAAAAAGTTCAAAAAATCAAAATACAATTTTACTAACTATTTGGTTATAAAACATTTTATTACAGTACACAGTAAATGTAATATTTATCTTGTTCAGTTAATAGATAACAGTAAACAATTATTGGAATAAAAACCTATACTAAAATGTCCCTAAAGGTACTTAAATAGCCTAATATTAAAACTACTGCTTGAATTTAAAAAATACAAATAAAATAATATAAAATACCTTATTGGTACAATCGTTGGGTGACTGTTCAATTTTCAATTCATTCATCAGCTCCATTCTCAACCTCTTACATCTGCTTTCTTCGGAAACATCTTCACTGACTAGTTGCGAATGTGATACATCAGCTTCAGACACGATGAATCCACAGGTCATAGCTGACTCTATGGCTTTCTCCAGAAGTGTGGTTGCTTCTGGCCGTGGAATCAATGCTTTTAAATCTGGATCAAGCAGCTGATGCAGCTTGATGTTATTGACAGGAAATCGATGGTCAAGTTGGTTGAGTACTGACTGCTTGATCATTTGCATCTTGTCATCATCAACACTTGACGCTGTGCAGATCTTTTTGATATGCATTTTCATCAGTGGAATTGCTGATAAGGTTGGCATTGAGCAGCTAAAGAGATCAGTTAGATTTTGGAAGGGTTTTAAAAAGGTAACAAGTTCACCTAAAAAATCAATTTCATCATCATGGAGGCATAGGTCAACACGCCCAATACGCTTGAGAGTATTTTGGACCTCCCTTTTCAAATTAAGTATTGACTGGATCATTATCAGTGTTGAATTCCAACGTGTTGCACATGATCCCTTCAATGACTTATGATTGTGTGTATGCATACTGTTAACATCAGTGGAGTCAATGCTGCTTTCCGAGGTATCCACTATTGATACACTGAATTGATCATCCACATGAAGCTATTCGCACACTGATGACATGCCTTCTTTCAGGGTTTTAATAATTTCTTTATCCTCTGTAAACACTGTCTCATCTTCCATAATTGCAGTTTTGAAATAAAGTGCAGTTATGATGTTGCGGCACTTTTGTAGTATATGCAGTACATCTTCATTTCTATTAATGCTATCAGTAGTAAGCAAAAGGTGCAATGCATGTGCTGTACAGTGCTGATAGGAATCAACCTTTAAAAGTTTTGAAGTCTTTATCATATTTGCAGCACCATCATGGCAGCTAGTTATGAAAAGCCTTTTGGGATCAACACCAAAGCTTTTCAGAACAGAGCTAATATGGTCAGCAAGGTCGTGTGCAGCATGAGTAGGCAAAGCATGACAGCCAAGTGTGACAATTTTATATGTCCAATCGTGGTCTAAAAAGGAAGCCCGAATGCCAAGGTAATTGATAGCCCGATATCGATCAGTCCATCCATCAAAGAGCAAACAAAGTGAATTGACTTTAGTCATTTTAGTTTAGACAGCTGACCTGATAGCTTGATATTCCAGCAAGTGTTACAGGTGCAGGTATGTTGAGAGATGGGCAATTAATTTTAAAAACTCAACAAAACCTTCTTTAGCTACATTTTCAAAGGCGAGTAAGTCTCTACAAAACCAGAGGACAATATCTATTGTCACTTCATGGCTTGATGTTGCCTGACATTGACTGGCGCCTTTTCCATACTTACTTAAGGGGGATGCACAGTGAGAAAACATTGATCTAGGTCAAAAATATCGATATTTTAAAATTAATTGATTTTAATAGTTTAAAATGTCTAGAAAACGAATTCCCTATCAGAATACTAAAAACACTGCGCTTTATATATCAATTTTGTATTTTAAAAGTAGATGTATAAGCAAAATTTTGATGTTTTGGTGAAAAATCAACATTTTGTAAGCTAAAGTTGATAAGCTAATGTACGCTCTTATCCCTAACAGATGGTATCGATACAAAGGTCTACTTTTCTAGTTCCGATTATGTGCATGGTTTCTCATTCTATAAATAAATAGTACTATAATAAACTTTCAAAATACGTCACTACCTCTTTTTTTTCCCAATATCCTCATATACACACCCACAAAGCCATATTTACGCATGCGCACTATCAAAGCTACATTGGTAACTGTTTATATACGCATGCGCACTGAAAAAGTTTCGTTGACAACAAAATTTGCACGCATGCGCACATGACTTGAACCGGTCTTTCAGTAAACATTTGGAAGCTTCATCAACACTCGATTCATTATTGAAACTCAGAATGCCAACAAAAGGTTATATGTTTGGAAAGAAAAAACGTTACTGTAAGCCCAGAGGAAGACATGCTTCAAAGACAAATGCACAATTACAAAGGTAAGTCTAGATCTACAGTTTTTTTATTTTTTATTTACTAGACCAGCGTGTGCTTACACTTACACATAAAATAATGATAATAAAACATTATTGCAACCTTTGCTTCATCAATCTTTCAATTCGACAAGGTGTTTATCATATCAATAAATCACATCTAGATCTATAGACATTAAATAAATATCATGAAAGTGATTGCAAACATAGAGATCTATCCTTTTTTAGATCTAGTATAGATTAGGGGCATAGATCACATTAGAACTAGATATTCTAGATTGACTAGATCTAAATCTAGATTATCATGTAGTTGTAGGGCTTCAACTTGGTCTTTTTTTTTTTTTTTGAGATCTAGTATATAGATCTACATGTAACATGTCTCTTTACATTTTTTACTTTTGATGATTAATACAATATAAAATGCATTATAAGATTTAAAATAATCTTCATGTTGTACATAAATAGATGTGACGTGTACTTTATACTATTAAATTTTTTTTAAAGAACCTCTTTTTTTTTTTTTTATTTGTTTGCAGCTCTGTTTTGGATACAGCTGGATCTGAAGCAGCAACAACGCAACCTGCAAGTGCAGCTGAACGAAAAATATCCCTTACTGCAGTTACTAACGCTGATAACACCAATAAGAGGCTGCCTGAAGATTTCATATATGTCAGGATATGATGTAGAAATCTTAAAAGAGGACTGCATTAACCACATCTCAAAAAGAATGTTTAATGCTTTGAACAATTTAAAAATGTCTAACAAAAAAGAACTAAATTATAGGCTTACAAAGCCAAAAATTGAAAAAATTACAAATTACTATTCCAAAGCTCTGCGCCAAAATGCTCCTGACATTAAAAAAATGAAGCTGGCTGTTATGGGCTCATTTTTTCATATGATGAGCTCAGACCTAGATCATAACCACAGGTTGTGTCCTGATGGCACTACATCTTGGTGTCACTTTAAGAGATCAGAGGCACTAAAACAGCCATACAAAAAACATAATCAGACCATCACATCAGAAATAGGAAAACTGTTATTTCCTATAATGAAAAGACTAACAGACACAGATCTGTTAAAAAGATGTTCAAGAATGGGAACACAAAACGCCAATGAATCTTTTCATTCCCTCATTTGGCAAAGATGCCCCAAAACAGAATTCGCAACATTAAAAACTGTAAGGGCTGCGACATACCTTGCTGTTTTAGCCTTCAATAATGGACCTGTTGGCATCAAATCAGTTTTTGACATATTAGGCGTTCCCTGGACACTAAAGAACATTTCTTCTAGTGAGAAAAAGCAAAATGTCAAACTACAGCTTGTTAAAAAGAAAAGATCAATCGCATTAGTGTCCAGGAGAAAAAACTTGAAAAAACGAAGAATTGAGCATGAGCACCGGGCAGAGGTTCTAGAAGGTCCAACCTATCAATCAGGCCATTTTAACGAATAGTTTTTTTGTTTTTTTATTATCTTTTATGTTGTATTATGTAAATATTTCCTTTTTTTCATGTTTATGGTTGCAATAAATATTTTATATCATTTTAAAAACTTTAAATGCGTTTTTCTCAAAATGTATTTTTAGGTGCATGTTGTTCACAAGAATCTCAAAATCTTTAGTTCTGTATAAGTTAGACTAATAATTTTTCACATGTAGTTTATTAATAGTATATCATAGGTAATAGGCTGCAAAAAATTTCAATATGTGTAATAATTTTCATAAAAAAAGAAAAATAATGATGTGACCTCAGGTGAAAAATGGGGTCGAAAAAAAAAATTTTTTAAAAATTCATAAAAATTAAACCAGCAATAATTTCCAAAAAAAAATTAGCCAGTTACCTATGGGATTCAAATATCTATCAGGTGCAATCAAGAAATTACAAAAAAATTGAGTACTTTAGAATATTTTAAGATTTTTGTAAACATTGTTTATTTTCAAGATGGCCGCCATTTCCATAGCAACCCAAAAGGCTACACGCATAAAATGTGTATGATTACTCATGTCTCTATATGTTCTATCAAGTCATGCATAAAGCTTTTTTTTTTAACTGTAAATTAAAAAAATGGAAATTTCATTGTGCATCCCCCTTAAATATCCCATAATTTTGTTTGAATTTTCCTTACTTTGTACTGCTACATCATGCTCGACACTCAAATGAAGATTCATATTGCCACTTGATGTTGTTGCAGCAAAATTCGTAACTTTTGAAATGTGACCCTTGTCACCCAGTGACTGCTGAGTAGTCAGGCACAGCTGACAATAGACCCTATCTTCGTCAACATTTCTCCCATCAGCAGAGAACAGGCCACCAAAATATCTCCAGCATTGGGCCTTGGAATTTCCATGTTGGCTAGACGGTTTAGATTTTACATGTAATTTGGTAACAAACTGCCTCTCTTCTCGGTTTAGATGACATCTACTCACATTTGAGTTCACATAAAATCATCTTGTAGAATTGTTACATAGAAATGATATGACATACAAATCATTATTTATAGATTTAGCTAGTATAGTTCATTGCAACAGTTAATTTAGGCTTAATTAGGCATAAGACCATTTATTTTATACACAGGCTTACCTTTTTACTAGTAGAAGTAGAAGATCGCTGAGCCATTTATTTTATAAAACAGATTATTGATAAAAAATCGTGTTATTGACAAAAAAAAACGGTAACTTAAATTAATTGAATTATTTTTTTAATTGTATTTTAACTGGGGTTTAATAAAATTAGAATTGTAATTTGACATTAGACAAGAACTCTTTATCAAACTTCCGGCGACCTTTATTTACAAATGCAATCGATTTTAAAACGGAATGCCAAGAAAAAATTGAAAAAAGAAAAAACTTTACGGCGCATCATTCATTTTCGGCGAATTTTTGGCGGACAAAATATGGCGGCTAATACGGCCCGCCACATTTTTTTTCTGCGGATTTTAGGCGGACAAAAATTTGGCGGCGAATTCGGCGCGTGGTGCTGGCTGAGGGGTCTAGTCGTAAGCAATGCACGTAGATCTAGTAAGCTACATGCATGGGCATAGCCAGGGGGGGTTGACCAACACCCCCCCCCCGAAATGAAATCCCCCCTGCAAGGAGGGATCGGAATTTAGTGACTAATTTTTAGCGGACCCGTAACGGAAAATGCCTTTATTAGTTTGTGCAAAATGTCCGTCTGTCACACTCAGATCTCGAAAACTAGAAGAGAAATGAAAAATATTTTTTCACCATGCGATGCAGCTTGAAAAGTTTAGGTGCAACAGCTACTTTTGTTTTCTAAAAGCAAACCGTTTAATTTGTAAAATTAATTATGCAAGAGATTTTTTTCATAAAAATACTTCAATACAGAAACAATTACATAAATGTAGGGGAGGTTATGTTACAATATGTTAACAGAGAAAGACAATTTTGTGTGTATTTTTAGTATCATAAAGTCGAATATATTTATAAAATGTACAAGAAATGTTCACAACAAATATAAATATTAGTTAAAGGTGGGGGTTTTTTTTGTCAACTAGCTGTTAAAATTAAAAGAAAACATTTATGTTTGTATATAAAGACTAAGAATGCACTTTGTATGTAAATATCATACACATCTTTAAAAATGGACTTTCTATGCAAGAGACTTTCGTGCAGTAGCGTGACAAGTAGCAGCGGGATATCATGCTAAATCACTCTCATCAAAATTTTTAAAATAATCAGATTTTATTTATTTTTTGTTTAGTGCCCACATCAGGATAAAAGACGCTTATTTTTGTTCGTTTTGTTTGCCGGTCGGTCTGTCTGTCACGTTTAGATAACAAAAACTACAACTCTCAAAACTATTGAAAATCTGATTTAACCTTTAATGTTCCTTCCGAAACATCTCAAAAGTTTTAAGTTCCGGATGGTTTTGTGAAAAAACAAATCAATGTCAACCAATGTTTGTTTGCTCTTCTAATATTACATTTAATTTCCATGTTTAAACGTTGCAAAAACACATGATCTTTAATATGTTGCTCCGGTTTTGTAATGTAAATAGCCTATAAATGCTAAATGAAAAATCTCTATACTGGCTTATATTTCATGAACTATAAAGTTGTTCCGGATATTGTTTTATAAAAAATAAATTATGTCAAATGGTTGTTTGAAATCTCATAGTTGACTAATATTACACTTGTATTCTTTGATAAAACGTCGGTGGTATAGCTAGCTACAATGTTGTTCATTTCTAAAATCATGAAATAAAGCCATATAATGGCGCGTCTTTAAAAAAGAAAGATCAGCGTGAAATATCCAATTAATTAATGTAAGTACTAGATCAACGGCTTTGAATTAAATAGTTTCAGGTCATTTTAATTTCGTTTCTGTAACTTTTCGTTCATATGTCCCGCGACACGAATGTCGGAAATTAAAATGACCAGCAGAACGAATTAGGTCTTGCATCACTGTTCAAGGACATTGACTGAAAAGGACTTGTATAGAAGGACATGTTTTGACATGCAATAACTTCACTTATCATAGATGTGATAAGGTCTAAACTGACATTTTGTGTTAAAGCGAATCGCAATCGCCGAGTATGGCTTGAGATGCCGTGTGCTTTAAAAAAAAACACGCTATTTCATGCATTTACTTGATTTACTTGATTTAGCCCTTAAGAGTTCAAGTGAAGCATATAAGGCCGCATCAGTACTTCACCATCGTCCACTGTTCACTGGTAATGTCATTCAGGCCCATGTCCACCTGGCTTTCTATTATTTCATTGATATTGGTCTCTTTCCTGTTTACTTCTGTCTCACAGACTTTATCTTCCCATGTGGGTTCCAGTTCAGAACCTGTTTTGAAACATTTTTCCTTATCCTCCAACATAGTCTGCCCAATCCAGTTCCATTTGCATCATTTGATGTCCAGCTCTATTGGTGTTTGCTGGGTCTTTCCTAATGCGGGATATATGTATTTGTTGGTGAATGCCTCAAGCTTTTTCGCATTGCTATTTGGTACACTCCATGTCTCTGCGGCAGGTCCCACAAACCACGTGGTCGTGGGTAATTTCTAACGTCGCTTACGCTTTGCGCCGCCTCTGCACTGTTTGTACTAGTTACAGATTTCTAGGATTTAATTCAAAATTTGTACGTGTGATATGCTCACAAAATGTCAGGATAGACGCTTCTACTATTTAATAGGGCGATGTTGATTTTCTTTTAAATCTCCAATTGCCTTGTTTGTAAGCTGCCTGCATTTATGTTTGTCTGTTCTATGTAAGTTCCAGCAAGATGGTGCCTAAGTTGTAGTACAGTTTCATACTATGTGGAATATTTATAGGGGTGTACGGGAGTGAATGGGGGGGGGGCGTCTATGAGATGTAAACGGGGGGTCTATGAGTTGTAAACGGGGGGTCTATGAGATGTAAACGGGGGTCTATGAGATGTAAACGGGGGGTCTATGAGATGTAAACGGGGGGTCTATGAGATGTAAACGGGGGGTCTATGAGATGTTAACGGGGGTCTATGAGATGTTAACGGGGGTCTACGATAGTGGGTCACATTTAAGCAGGTGGAGTCTTAAATTGTATTTCCCATTAATGGAATTAACTCATACACGCATATGATTTGTACTTTAGTGAATCCTTGAATTTTAGCCCTAATAAAAATGTTTTTGTTTTTGAAATGTTAACATCTTATTGAAATATCTCTATTGTGTCTAAACTAATATCAAACATATCTTAATTTAAAAAAGAAATGTAGACAGTACAGTGCTGATTATTTTAAATTAACTTCGTTCCTTTTTTTCATACGGGCCTAATTCCCTTTTATGCAACAAAGTTATAAGTTATGACGCCATGAAATCATCTAAGCTGAAGGAACATTCAAGATGATGAAACCCTGATAAATAAGATAAAGATTAGAAATACTTAGGAACTATTAGTTCAGAAGAGACCCGCAATGGATAAAATGTTGGTTCGCGAGCCTCTTCCAATATCTCTACTTAAGCTAAATCAGTAAAATAAAAAAAAAACAAAAAAACAACTGATTTATCCAGCCATTTAAGAAGTTTTAAAAATTGTTTTACACAAACATGCATCTGATATCATACAAAGAATTCCTGTAAGCAAAAATACACAAGTTCAAAGGCGAACTGGTGAATTGAGTTATGACATTGAAACAACAACAAATTTCTCTTGCCAGGTTCTGAAGCAAATGTACGTTTTATTATGAATCAAGAAATGCATAAAGAACTGTTCTTTGCTGAGAACGTGTATCAATCGCTCCTTCCCATTGAAGTACGTTCTGGCTGTCGACAGGCTTAAGTTTGACTTTTTTTGTTTGTTTCTCTTTTTATCACAGTTTCAGAGTTCTTGCATATATTATCCTTCATGGCACATATCACTTGCTGGTCCTTCTTTGTGTCTACTCTACAACTAACACACTTCCGGTCATTTGCGTGTACGTTCTAACTGACACATGTCTGTCAAACTAGATTCTACACACATACTGACATTCATACGTTACAATAATCAAAAGACAGACTTGTCGAAGATTTTTTATGAGATTAACTTGCATTTACCAGGTGATAAAACTATAAAATTAAAGTCTATAATCTCTGCATTTCTTGTGAGAATTTAATAAAATGAAGCAGAATACACAAATAAATACATACGACTTAGAAATGAGTGGGGAAAAAAGGACACACCTGAAGTTGATGAATTTTTTAAAATACATATGTAATCAGCGGTTTACCAAAAAGTGAAAAACATGGCAAGGGTTTACGTGACTAAAAATACACACAATCTCTGCTCTAGAGGATAATGATTCAATAAATATTGAATTTCTTTGTTTAATTATGTGTGTGTCTATGTAAGTAGTAATATGGACGTTTAGAAGTTATAAGCTCTCGGTGGTGGACGTCTTGTGGTTTTCTTGTGCTATAAGTGGCAGTTTCAAAGGGGAATAAGCCAAAACATTTTTAAAGGGAGTTATCTAGTAAGTCAAAAAGAATAGAATTAAAACACGCAGTTATCTACCTTTGACTGCCTATGTTGCAAAGTATCCAGTTTGTAATAATCTAACCGGCTGACGGCCCTGGGTACATCACACATTTATTTAAAATCATACAATCTAATCTAATTTAAGATATTTTTAAAATTCTAACAATATTTTCATGACAATGGTACGTTAATCAAATCGCTCTGTTTGGTAGCACTACGCTAAGCCATCAGTCATCTGTGTGCTTGTAGTTCGTTACTTGAGGTACTTTTTCAGAAATATATCACTTGTTCTTATCCTTAAAAGTACAATAGGGAAAAATAAGGGAATTTTTTTAAAAAGTGCCAATATTCATAAGTGCTAAATAAATACCAATTTCTAGTAACTCATATTTCTATAAATGAGTTATTTTTGTATGCTATTATTGTGATTATAAAACATGTTTCCAATTCTCTAGCTCCACCACTAGTCCACCAGGATAATAATAATAATAATAATAATAATAATAATAATAATAATAATAATAATCTTTATTGTCCGTATGGAAATTTGTCTTACAATTTGTGCATTACACCAAACAAAAAACATTATAACTATAAGAAACCAAAGTGTACATTCACACCAGACTCACTCATAATTTACATGTGAAAAAGTTTATATCAGATTGTTTTTAGTTAATGATTTGATTGCCAGGGGAACAAAAGAGTGTTTGTGTCTGTTTGTCTTTGCTATCGGTGTCTTGTATCTTTTTTGTGAGGGTAAAATCCCAAAATCCTGACACAAAGGGTGATTCTTTATTTATCTTGTTAGCTTTTTTATAGATGTTTATCTCAAACAACTACCCAAATGGGGTTTGTTTTTTGACAATGATTTTACCAGCAGCATTTAGGATTCTATAAAGTTTATTCTTATTTTTAATGCTCAGATTGCCATACCAGGCAGTGATATTGAAACTTAAAATATTGCAGATATGAGCGTGATAAAACATAGCCAAGGCCTTTTCGCTAACATTAAACGAGGACAGTTTTCTTAGTAATCGTAATCTTTGATGCCCTTTTTTCGCTGATATAATCAGTATTTGCAGTAAAATTTAGTTTATTGTCTAGGATAGTACCAAGGTATTTAAAGGTTTGCACAATTTCAATAGTCTCTCCAGCTACAGAAACAATATCATTTTCCTTCTTGTCCCTACGAAAATCGATTATCATTTCTTTGTTGTTTTTTTTACATTTAATAATAAAAAATTATCTTTACAGTATTTTTCAATGTGTTCTATTTCTTTGAAATACTCATTTACGTCTGAGCTCTCTGAGAGCAAGGCAAGAAGTGCCGCATCATCAGCGAATTTTGTGAAAGAGCAAAAAGAACTATCGGATTGAAAATCATTGGTGTACAAATTGAACCACAATGGCGATGTCACAGCCCCCAGGGGCGCCCCTGTGTTAACTATGCGTTCATTTGATATAACATTGTTTACCCTAGCCCTCTGAGATCTCTGGGTCAAAAATTCATTAGCCCATAGTATTATGTATGGACTAATATTTAACGCTTTCATCTTTTAAATGAGTAAATGAAGTTGTATAGTGTTAAAAGCTGATGAGAAATCAATAAAGAACAATCTTACATAAGTGTTCAGTAAGTCCAGATGTTTGTAGACACAATTTAAAATATTTAGGACGGCATCGTCTACAACTTTACCCTTTTGGTAAGCAAATTGTAAAGGGTCTAACTTATTACAAAGATCATTCAGAAGAAACATTTTAAACAACTTTTCTAAACATTTAGACACAATGGAAGTAAGTGAAACAGGTCTATAGTCATTCATTTCCTTCGGTTTGGAAACCTTTGGCACAGGAAAACAAAACATTCATTGCAGTCTTCTCGTTAAGAGTGGCCACTGCCTGGAACAGTACCGCCGTCTGACAAGTAAAGAAAGTCTTCCTAACATTGATCAAGGCCACGAAGATGTCTGCAAGATCATTAGTCACCACAACTACGGCTGATATCATAATTGGAAAAAAAAGTTAATTTAATTTAGATTTCATTGCCGCTTTATCTCCAAGTTAAGGTCCTTAGTATTTCGTTCTTTAGTCACTTAATGCTGGTGAATTAATTACGCAACCTAGTAATGTTGAATGTTGACGTAGGTAGGCAGATTCAGGCACATGTCATTACGTACTCAATTGTATTGCAGTACTTTCGACTTTTGTGGAAAACAGTTTCAGGAGTATTATTATTATTATTTTAAGAGCTTATTATTATTATAATTATAGTATAATTAATTGTATTACTGTTCAACTATAGTTTCCCATCGTACACTCCTCTAAACAGTCTCAAATTATGGCTCCTTCTGTCTCGGAAGACAATGGATGCGCCCAGATGATTCACTGGCTTTGGTTACGTCTTGAGATGGGACAGAATCTGGAGTGTCTGATCAAGGCAATTCTAGAGCGGTAGAGTTTGACACAGTTCGTGCATGTATATGCATCTGTCCTATGGCTAGCTGACAGGGCAGCTTCCTTTTTCTTTCTCTTGCCTGACGCAGCTTCGTTTCTCTTGCATTCGGCGAAGTTCGTACCAGCACGTACGGTCGTACAGTCTGTCTCCTTGCTGTCCGGTAGTGGGCTATCTCCTCCCACATACTTTGTTCTATGCCCGTGTCTCTCATGTCTGGTTACAGAAAAAAAAAAAAGCTTACAAAGGGAGAGAACTTCACGTTTACAGACAATAATCTAAGATCTATTTCATTTTCTATATCAAACAGAATTAATTAATTACTACTAATTAATTAATTAATTGTTTGATTGTTGTAGGTTTTTTTTTTATTGTTGTCGTTTTGTTAGGGACAATAACTATGTGCAAAGTTTCATCATGAGCCGAGAAGGGGAGAAATAACTTGTACACAATTTATATCAACAGACAGACGGAGTGAGTGAAAACAAGATGACTATCTCAAAGAAAGAAACCCCAGCTCTTCTAGTCCCTTGTATCCACACCCCCCACTCCATACCAAACCAACTCTTTCCTCAACCACTCCACTCGGCTCGACGTACGCAGCAATTACGCCTCTCGAAGGTAATCCGTTATAAGAGATCAGTTGCCTGGACAAGTGACGCAGATTACATTGCCCTGACATCCACACGTCAATTTCAGCCTTTCTTTCAAGATTCTTTTTTTTTTTCTTGCTGGATAATAAAGATTATATCTTCTGCTCCAAACTCCCCCTAGCGGGTGATACAACCAACATTTGACGTTTGTTTTTTTTAGGACAGCGAGATAGACGACCCCCCCCCCCCCCATTTCTCCTTTTTTTTTTTTTTTTTTTTTCTTTTTATTCACCATAATAAAGACACGCGGGGACTTGAAATTAGGTCAAATGGCGCATACCTGGGCGAGAAAGACACCTGCTCATGGCGGACCTATAGATGAAGGGGAGGGGAGAGATGGTAGAAAACAACTAAAGAGTGGCGCTGGTTGAGGGTCAAGAGAGATGGTAGAAAACAACTAAAGAGTGGCGCTGGTTGAGGGTCAAGAGAGATGGTAGAAAACAACTAAAGAGTGGCGCTGGTTGAGGGTCAAGAGAGATGGTAGAAAACAAATAAAGAGTGGCGCTGGTTGAGGGTCAAGAGAGATGGTAGAAAACAAATAAAGAGTGGCGCTGGTTGAGGGTCAAGAGTGATGGTAGAAAACAAATAAAGAGTGGCGCTGGTTGAGGGTCAAGAGAGATGGTAGAAAACAAATAAAGAGTGGCGCTGGTTGAGGGTCAAGAGAGATGGTAGAAAACAAATAAAGAGTGGCGCTGGTTGAGGGTCAAGAGAGATGGTAGAAAACAAATAAAGAGTGGCGCTGGTTGAGGGTCAAGAGAGATGGTGGAGGGAGGGTGAGCACGAGGGAGGGAAAATAACTTTACCAGTGTGTGTGTGTAAAGGAGCGAGTATTGTGATACATTGGTGTGTGGGGGGGGGGCAAGGCAAGAAAGAGAGAGAGAGATGGAATGAAAGAAAAGACACACCAAATGATTTGTTTTGTTTTTTATTTCCAACAAGATGTTACTACGACAATACGGGGGCGGCTAGGGGGGGGGGAGGCTGTAGTGGTTGTTTGTTGAGGGTGTTAGGGAGGGGGACCAGACCTACGCGGAATGTCTCAGTGCTCACCTGCCGATCAAGCTCCGAGCCTTTATATCGTGTGGTCTGACAATTTCTTGAACATTTCTACAAACCGTATTAGGCCACAGAACTCATAGAGTCAATTTAATAATCATTTTTTATACCCTTTATTCCCCTCTAGACACAATGTCAGTGTCTTTAAAATAGGCATGAAGTGGATCTGCGGTTCGAGGTTTATACAGGCAAGTTGATTTCAGGACTGCTATGGACCAGACGAAGTGGAAAGGAAGCAAGAAAGTATCTATTATGTTATGCGCCGCCCAGAGCTACCTCTCCAGTCCACGAGTTAGTAATATTTGTATTGACTAGGGAATCAAAATAAGCAAAATACAACTAAAAATACTTTTGTTTAAAAAGTGCTTATTTAATGGGAGAAACTCAACATTTACAACCATATATCCTAAAACTGTGGTGTTTTTTTTTTTCTTTTATCGATATCAAACAGAATTAATTAATTACCAATATTACATTAATTAATTGTTTTTTTTATTGATTAATGTTTTGTTAGGAACAACGAATAATTGTGCAAACTTTCCACTTTAGGGAGGATGGGATGTGGGGGGTAGAGATGATAGACATAATGGATATAAGCTTTAGGGAGGATGGGAAGTGGGGGGTAGAGATGACAGACATAATGGATATAAGCTTTAGGGAGGATGGGAAGTGGGGGGTAGAGATGACAGACATAATGGATATAAGCTTTAGGGAGGATGGGAAGTGGGGGGTAGAGATGACAGACATAATGGATATACGCTTTAGGGAGGATGGGAAGTGGGGGGTAGAGATGACAGACATAATGGATATAAGCTTTAGGGAGGATGGGAAGTGGGGGGTAGAGATGACAGACATAATGGATATACGCTTTAGGGAGGATGGGAAGTGGGGGGTAGAGATGACAGACATAATGGATATAAGCTTTGTCAAAACGTCTTTGTGTTACTGTTGTGACCGGTCGTTGACTTGTACCACCAAACTGCTGGTAGACAACTAAACCGTGGTAATATACGGTTTGTAGAAATTTTCAAGAAATAGTCAGACCACACGATGTGTAACTTATAAAACTTGAAAGAACTTCCTTTTGTGAACAGTACTAAATAGAACCTTATTTATAATATAAACAAAATCCACTTGAGATAAATGAAATAAATGTACTAGACTTTAAACATAATAATAATATCTTTTAACAAACCCTAACTCACTACAATAATACAACCTTTCAGTCTCGCGTTCTAGAGTCGTCTCCCCTAACTAAGCCCAAGTGACGTCAATGTCACCTATCTTGCATCATTCACAACCAATCGCTAACCTCTTCCCACCGCCAACATAGAAACACACACAAACACAAACTCCATAACAGTTACTCAATTCACCTCACTGCGTGCTAAGTCTGTTCTCTTGTGGAGATTGTTATTCCTAATGTTATACATGAAAGCAAGAGTTCCTGCAATCACAAAAGATTTCTGGTGAGTATCAATAAGCAGTCCTTAGTCTTAGTATTCATCTTTTTTTTGTGTGTGTATTCAGTTATTAAATGTTGATATTTAAAATCCTGTATCATTTTTTAAATGTTAATATTAATTAAAATCTTAATATCATTTGGAAGATGTTTTACTTTCGACTTTGTGACTAAACTATTTCAGTTTTTGTCAAGAATACATTTCACATGAAACAACAACAAAAAGAAATGATCAATAGCACAACATGCTTAGTTCTTGAATAAGTTATTTTGTAGTTTTCTACAAGAAACAAATAAATCAATAGACGATGACCTCCTTCCTCACAAATACATTCCTACTTCAGAGAAAACGATCACAAAGTCTCATTTCAAGTGAATAAATAGACACCTTGCAGAAATAACACTAGACCTAAAAACTTTCATTGGGAAATACTAGACATCTAACGTTCAAACAGGCAGTCATGCATCCACGTGACTATACTTTAACCAATCAAAACATGCATTATAAAGATGTCAACTAATTATTTACATTTTAAAAATGAATGCCCCAAGCAAGTATTTTAATTGTTTGTGTTACGTAAGTACGTTCTGTTAATGAGACGAAGAGTTTAACATTAAAACAACAAACAACATTCAAATATTAAGTAAACTCCTCTATAGATAATTCAAGACCAAATTTACTACATTAATAAAAGCTTTTAAATTATAAGAGAAATTTATATTCTTTATTGCCATAGTTATAGAGAAATATATATACGTCAATAAAAAAAAATGCACACACAATTGTACACTAACACCAATGACAAGGTTACAAAGACAGTTTGTGTGGAAACACAAACTGAAAATTAGCCCCCGAAGAGGTCCACCCAGGCAGGTTTCAATATTATCAGAATGTAATTCTATCAAAGACAAATGACAGAGAAGAATGGAGAAAAAATGTTAACAGATCTTATGTGGTGCCCCAGCGGTCAAGCAGACCAATGGATAGGTGTAAGTGAATGTGAAGTTAGATATGAACCTGGCCTAACTGATGACTTATAACGAATATCCAATTGATTTAATTGTTTTGTAAAGGTTCAATCTTGTATTCCTCAAGAAAAAACATTACGCAGAAAGTGTACAGGCACTGCAGTTCACGCAATAATATGAAAAACAACTTATTAATTGTTGTTTTAAATTATGTCTAACTTATAAGCATACTAAATAGATTTTTTCTCTTTTAAAAAATAGCAAACATTTTTGTGTGTACATATAGTACTTAGTATAACAGGACTTACATAACTTTACAATACAAATGTAAAAAAAAAATGTGACAATAATCTGCAACCGCTGCATAAATGTGTTACAAATATGATACATTGTCGCCTACCCTAATAAAGAGCCTCCCGTGTTTGTTACTATTAATAGTGAATAGTTGTAAAAGTGGTGTATTTTTTATGAAACTGCTTGCATAAGTGATTTAAAAATTTAGATTTTTCGCTTTCAGAAAAGAAAAAAATTACCGTTGCATCAGAACTTTGAATGGTCTAAAATATTGTGATGTCGGATTTTCACTATCTTTTCTAGTTTACGAGATCTAAACGGGACAGACGGACGGACAGACATTCCACACAAAACTAATAGCGTCCTTTTCCCTTTCGGGGGCCGCTAACAAACTCTATCACCCATTAGTTTTTTAGTCCTTTTAATACTAGAACTAAAACCAAGATAAAATTGACTAATTGTTGTAATGTAATACATTCATTGTAACTTTTCAGAAGATAAAAATGACGCAAAATTTGTTACGCACCTGCACCTTGTTCCCTGTTACAAACACACACACGCACGCGCATTAACACAGATTTAAAGATGAATACAAACATGAGGATTATAGGAGCTGCACGTGCAAAGGCATTGTGTTCAAAGATTCAAAATGGGTGGGAAAGTAGCCCGGGCTTTTTGAACTGTACTCGCGTCTGCCATTTCGATAATAATGCATTAGTTTGTCATAGGGGTTTTAGAAACCAAGGAAACCTTGACAGTGTTACTTTACTAAGTTGTTGAGATATTTAAAAATTCTTTAATTGTTTCAATATATATCAGATATGTCAAAGTAAGATAAACCTTGTGAAGGACAGATCTTAATATCCAAATGAGATAAACCTTATGAAGGACAGACCTCACACGTTGAAATGTGTACATTCAGTGCGCAGTTTAGATTTCATATTAAAAAAAACAAAAACAGAACAAATAGTCTGTAGTAGAAATAATGTTAAATGGCAGACTTACTATAGAGTAGGTCAGTATACTTACAAAACGTAAACAAACAAGATTTGGTTGATGCTTTTTGAGAATTCCCTTTCAATTCCCTTGCAATTTATGCGGCAGATGATGTAAAGGCCCGCTGTTTCTATGGCCTATTGTTAAGGAGGGTCTCATGTGTCCAGCACAACGATCAACCGCCATTAATTTAATCCAACTAATGGCTGTACCTAGTACAGCTTGATGGATTCAGAGGCGCCTTAAAGATCCCGAAATAAAAATCCCTCTCTACCACGATATATATATATTGTCATTAAGTAGCATTTATTCCCCTTTTTTGTATATTATTTCTATATCAAAAAAGTAATTTATCACCAATAATTAATTAGTTAACTGGTTAATTTTTTTTGATTGGTTCATGTCTTGTCAGGTACAACGGAAAATTGTGCAAAGTTTTAACTTGATCCGAGAATAAGAAATCGTAGAAAAAAAAACTTTACCAGACAGATAGACAGACAGACAGACGGAGTGATTTGATATAATTTTTGTAAAAAGAAAAAGTCACCAGGATCTTACAAATCAAATTGAAAACGAAGAGCAGATTACTCTGATTGACTCGTAGTGTCAAATTTCCTCAAAAAGGCAGTCTCGACTAAATAAATGTCCACATTTGATGTGCACCAACAAGTTTTAAGAAGCACAAGAAACCACAATTAACAACTTCTAGATCGAACTGTTCCTTTTACTGGCCTGCAGAAACTTGCACAATTACTACAATGGTACCGCTCTGACCTATATAGGACGAGTTCGATCACGAAACTGCCCTTTTTATGTCAGGGCCGTTTCCCCGTTGTATATTTCAAGCGAGTCTATTCAAATGGAGAACTGAAAAATAGGTCAGGAAAATGGAAGCGGGGTAGCGGGATCTTGCTTGTCAAAAGGTTGTGTGTTCTCTGGAACAGTTTCTCAGTAGAGGTAACCAGCTAAACAAAAGATTGTCTCACCAGCACAAGTAGCAATGACAGTGGTACATACCACAAGAAGCAATAACTGTGATACATAGCACAAGTAGCTATGATAGTGGTACATAGCACAAGTAGCTGTAACAGTGTTACGTAACACATGTAGCTATGACAGTGATACATAGCACTAATAGCAATAAAGTATTACGTATCACAAGTAGCTATGACAGCGGTGCATAGCACAAGTAGCATTGACAGTGGTGCATAGCACTAATAGCACTGGAGCGGTACGTAGCTCAAGAAGCAATGTCAATGTACATAGAAAAAGTGTGCAATGATTGTGGTATGTACATAGCACAAGTATTTATAACAGAGACAGACAGCTGATTAATGATCTGAGACACAGAGCTAAGACAACTGAGACAGTGATTTGAAAGTTACAATAATAATAATTAATACAATTTATAGAGCGCTGTTTACAATGAATTTAAGGAATCATGTTGTTTGTCGGAGATCTGGAGATCTATAGAAACATGAGTTCCGAACCTTTGGTCCGTGCACTGAAAAAGACTGCAAACTGTAACCTTTCAGGGAGAAGCAAAATGAGATAACTGGGAGCTGAGTAAGACGAGACAACATATAGATGTGACATAGAACTAAGACATATAGATATGACATAGAACTAAGACATACAGTTGTGTCACTAAGACATACAGATGTGTAATAGAACTAAGACATACAGATGTGACATAGAACTAAGCCATACTGATGTGAAATAAAACTAAGACATACTGATGTGTCATAGAACTAAGACATACAGATGTGACATAGAACTAAGCCATACTGATGTGAAATAAAACTAAGACATACTGATGTGACATAAAACTAAGACATACAGATGTGATATAGAACTAAGACATACAGTTGTGTCACTAAGACATACAGATGTGACATAGAACTAAGACATACAGATGTGTCATAGAACCAAGACATACAGATGTGACATAGAACTAAGACATACAGATGTGTCATAGAACTAAGACATATAAATGAGACATAGAACTAAGACATACAGTTGTGATATAGAACTAAGAAATACAGTTGAGACAATTGACTAAGACATACACATAAAAAATACTTTAACAAAACAAAGCTTATACGAAGTGTAATTGTATCAATTACATTTGATCAGTCAAATAGTTAAATTTGTTATAGATCTAGACCAACAACAACAAAGCTACTGCGATTAGACATATTATTGTTTGTGTTAAGCACTTGTTGTGTGCATCGAAGCATGAAAACTCTAACCAAGACCTACTTTTAGATCATAGTTCTACAAACTTCAGCCCTTGAGTCTCGCTCGGCTCATTGCTTTGGACTGCTGAGCATTTTGTTTTCCACTTTGTGTTAACTTTATACAACATTTTGAAACGGCGATCGAGCAATTATTCTTTTATTTCATCTCCTCAGATTATAAACACTAAATCTACAACTTAAAAAAAATGTCAGTCGTCTGCATAAACGTGTTTTCATAATTCTGTCCTCTTGTGGCATGTAGCGTCAGGTTGAAAAGTTCTTGAAGCCCCATTCTTTGACAAATTATGTAGCTTTGTGACGTGTGTATGGGGATTTACATGGAGGGGAGGGTTCTTGTGTAACTCATATTCAGGTGGACAACTCCTGCTAAACCAAAAGTTGCAGAGAATCTGGCCATCATAATTTCATGGTCTATCGTATCAAAGGCTGCGGACAAGTCCAGCATGGAAAGAATTGAGATGTGGCCTTTGTCGGAATTGTGAAGTAAGTCGTTTAGTACCTTGACCACTGCTGTCTCTGTGCTACGGCACTTCCTATATGCAGATTGAAATTCTTCCAAGAGACAGTACTGTTCAAACTCCTTTAAAAAGAAAATATTGTAATTGAGTATCGATGTATTGATTGCACATGTTTCTTTAATTAGCGACAATAAATTTGTGTTTGAGACGAACACATGAATGAAAAAAAAAAAATCATTCAATAGAAGGACACATTGACGGACATTTAAATATGTTAACCCTTGGACACCTGAGTCAATACACTACTAAACAGAGCGTGCATTATTAATGAGCGCGCTCGAACACAAAAAGGCGAACTTGAAAGAAAGAGCAAATCAAAGGACAGACGAAGTTCTTTATTTACATCTCACGGGGAAGAACACCGCCCGTCGGCGGGAGGGTACGAGGTGGGGGCCTCTCCTCTAGGACAAGCCTCCCCAATGTCCTCAAAACACTATTGGCTAGTTCACGTTCAGCGACGACGCTCCCCCCTTTTTTTTTCCTCACCCTCCCTCGTGTATAAAACGTGATTCGCTCACGACACTCATGGAAGCACTCCCACACACACACATACACACACAGATTTTTTAAAAAAAAGGATCGCTCTCGTTCTACACAAAGAGCCTTACTTTAACTCTCTCCGACCCTGGGCATCTCTTTTTGTTGTCGGGTGTGGTGGCGAAGTGGACGGGGCGGGAGGACGAGGGAGACAGTAGTGCAGAAAGACATTCCTGAGGTCATCCATGATATCATCAACAAGATGATTTCCAGGGCGGCAACCAATGGCCACAGATGTAACCACATCACTGACTTAAGCAGGGTGCTAAAGAAAGACCACAAGTCAAAGAGGTAATCGGTTAAATAGTAGAGATACAACAACGTACTTAATTGGAAGGCATACGGTCTTGGGAAAAAAAGATTTAAAAAATGTGTTGCTTTCAAGTTTGTCTCTATTTAAAAAATGTAACATTTAACTCTATCATCATCAGGGCCGGATTTACACTTGATTATGCCCTAAGCTATTTGTGATAAGGGGCCACTCGTAATTTTAATTATATCTTCAAAATGAATGGAAAGATTCTTTGGGGGCCTCTAGCAAGCTTTGGCACATGTTCCCTATAGGTAAATACAGCAATAATGCCTAAATTAAAGCTTGAATGTTGTTATAACGTCATATAAATAAAAATATGCCGTATTAAACAAACTTGATATTATCGTATTTAATGATATGTACCAGCAAGCATTTTTCATAGAAACATTCTCAAATAATTGTTTATTCTTTACAGATTCCTTACATCGTAGAGAGTCATATTATAGATTAATCGATGAACGCACAATACTTTCTAAAATGCAACGGACCACATTACAGTTGTAAACATGGCACTTTCAACTCTTCTTGAGAACCGCTGTGTGTTTGAGAGGCTAGACGGTCGGCAACTGATCAAGTGGTAGCGTGAATTGAGTTTTAGTTACTTGAGTTTATCTAGCCACCAGCAGGTCTCAGTTGGACAAGTCAAAGGGGGTCGTTTACATAAAACGTTAATCTCGTATTAACTTCCTATTAGTTCACATACACATCTGCCAGGTCTAGAACAAGAAAAGAAGGGGACGACTAGAGACTTGTAGAAGTTGTTTCCCTTTACGCGCAATCCCACTCAGTTGGTAAAGTATTCTGTACTTCATCCCTAGTGCTATTAGAGCATGGAACGGGTGGCCTGAGTCAGCCAGGAAAACCATTGACTTAGCAGAATTGAGGTCATTGGTTAATATGCATGACTACATGCATGACGCGTAGGACGTAATCATCTTTTTTGAAGTAACGTCTGTATTATATAAGATAAGATGAGTACAGTAGTGTACAACCAGGGATGCGCGAACCCTTGACGGGAACTCCTGAGTAATTTTGAGCAACTAATTAACTTCTGTTTATTTTAACTTCTTACTGAAATGTTAATTAATAATAATAGTTTGTATTTATAAAGCGCTGTTAACAAACAAAATGTAACTCAAGGCGCTGTAATAACATTACAAACACAAACACGACAGTTTGAATGACAGTTAATTTTAAAAAGTTTGAAACAGATAGGTCTTAATGTTCTTCTTAAAAGTGGTGTAGCATGTTGTCTGTCTGAGATCAATGGGGAGTGAGTTCCAAACCTTTGGTCCGTGAACTGAAAAAGCCCGCAGACCGTAAATTTTAGCGAGAAACGTGGCACTACTAAAAGCGAGGAGGATTCAGGAGTTTTACTGTATTGCATTTGTGATTCTCAATCTTATACATCATTGCCTTAGTGTGATGTGGGCAGGTTAAATTATTTGTTGATGTTTTTTTAATGCGTCATCCATTTATGACGTCATCGCGGTTGGCTGTGGAGTCAAGTAGAAGCAACTAAATCTAGATCAATGTAACAGTCCCATGTGTATGTCAGCTCCATCTAAACGTGACGCACATTAAATGTAAACACAATTCTATTACAAGAGGTTGTGTCTAAAAACAATTCTGAGATCCACTGTCATCTAGTTACTTTCCCTGGCAACAATAACAGGTTGGAAAGAGACACTCGAGCAAGGTCGAATAACTCTTACAATAGAAACTAAGAAGAGTTGTCTGTAACAGAGGTCATATTACACACTCTACTAAAGGAAGAGAACGGCTTGAAATTGACCTCGACAATTCGGGTCATGAACTTTACTGGCGTTCAATGCTGACATGTTAGAAGGAAGTGATATAAGAGGCATGACCCTGTTATGAAAAGCGGACCTCTCCAAAAAAGGAAATAAATAGGAAAGAACAACACAGAACAATGTTATGTTCTTTGACCTCGAACGCAACCTTTAAGTATTACGCCCTGTTGGCTTAAGTTATGGGCGAAGTAAGTCTTAAAGGAGTCGGAGAAACCCTCCGGTGGACAAAATGTGGTGGACAGGGCTCGGGTTTTAGTTGGTTGGGTTTTTTAAAATCGATATTTTACTCAGTTTTAAATTGAAGAAGTTTCTAATATTCTATGATGTCTATCAACATTGATTTGTCCTAATGGATTTCTAGTGTTTATTGATGGTCATCAGTCTGAAATGAAGTTTGTTAAAAAAAGAAACTCGGAGATCCGAACACAGGATAATGAACACAGACTTTATTTTGAACAGATACTTTATAGAAACAGACAGCCGGGTGGACGAATGGGTGTAAGAACGTAAGGAGATGGATAGAACGATAGCGAAAGATAGAGAGACAAATAGATAGATAGATAGATAGATAGATAGATAGATAGATAGATAGATAGATAGATAGATAGATAGATAGATAGATAGATAGATAGATAGATAGATAGATAGATAGATAGATAGAGAAAGATAGAGAGACAAATAGATAGACAGACAAATAAATAGATAGATACATAGATAGATAGATAGAGAAAGATAGAGAGACAAATAGATAGATAGATAGATAGATAGATAGATAGATAGATAGATAGATAGATAGATAGATAGATAGATAGATAGATAGATAGAGAAAGATAGAGAGACAAATAGATAGACAGACAAATAAATAGATAGATACATAGATAGATAGATAGATAAAGATAGAGAGACAAATAGATAGATAGATAGATAAAGATAGAGAGACAAATAGATAGACAGACGAATAGATAGATAGATAGATACAGTGCTTTTTTTGTGATGGTACGCACCAGTAAGGCTTACCGGCACCTTTTCCAATGTGGGGAAAAAAGTAATACTTTTCTTGTATTTGAACGTTTATTATTAATTCTTAAGTAGTTACAATTTAGGCAATCCATCACTGAGTACTGGCACCAGTTTTTATACACACAAAAAAAGCACTGGATAGATAGATTAATCAATAGATAAGTAGGTAGAGAGAGGGTTTGCGGACTTATATTAAAATGTAAAGATCTTATAATCGAAGATACGCGTATGAATCTGAATGTGTCCAAGTTTGACTGGGTGGTACTACTTATTTAATACTTGGCATTGATTTGTATTTATGTTCTTACATCGTAGCTTTTAAACGAATTCTTCTGTCTATGTTGAGTTCACCTGCAACGACCAGGTGAGATGTGGACATTATGAGATTTGTATCCGATTAGAACTAAGTTCAACAAGTCACTTGCATCTTATACACCAGTTACGAGCAAAATACGGCCCGCTGGCAGGAATGTGGTTCTATCCGGCCTGGCAGGAACGTGGTTCTATCCGGCCTGGCAGGAACGTGGTTCTATCCGGCCTGGCAGGAACGTGGTTCTATCCGGCCTGCCGAAATATCGGCACAAAGTGTAGAAAACAAGGTGACAATAGTATCTTTACCTAGGGCCCTCACTTTTTCTCTGATGGATTGGTATTATGACCTTTAACATTTGTATATTTATGAAATGGGACTCTGAATGTAGAGTCTACCAGGAAAAGTGAAGAGGCTGTTTAAAAAAAAACAAGATATAAACAGCATTATAAAACAAAGACGACAGCATTCCTGGTTTAAATCGCAAATAAAAGATTATTGAACTAAGCCTGGCTGCCTGGTCGTGCGGTTTGCGCGCTGGACTGTCGTACACATTTATCGATGGTACAGGGTTCAAACCCTGTCCTCTCCCATCCCCGTCGTCCTGCGGGAGGTAATTACTAGGAAGTAATTATCTTCAACTCTGAAGGAACATCTGAAACATGTAAAACAAACAAACAAGCCTAGAGATTGGAGAATTTATCAGAATATTGACCAAAAAGAGACAAGACAATGAGTCGGTTGTTAAGCTGGCTACAATGCTGCTCATATTTGAAGTAGAGAAATGAAACCATTTTCTGACGCGTACAAACAAACCAACAACTTCAAATGGGTTTCGAAATAAAATAGTTTCAGGTCAATTGAATCTCGTTAAGGAAAAGTGCAGCATTTAATTTGGTTCTGCAGATCCTGCTGTGACCTATATATCTTGTCACAATTGAGTTTGACGTGAATGGAAGCATTGTCTGTTGTCTGCTGGGGATATTTCAGAATTGTCTTATTCACCATCAGTGTCTGTCTCCTGTGATTACTTTTTTAAAATAATAATTTTTAATTTAATTCGCACACAAAAAATACACACAAACACACACACACACAACGCGATAACTGAAGAAAAAAAAAACAATGATTTCCCTTTAGACAATCGTACTACTTCGGTCACAATGTTAGGAGTAAGATTAGAACTGTATATCGTGAGAAAGAAACTGTAAAGGCCTCAAACTATTTGATCACATGGACAACAGGTTAAAATGGCGTGCCATTAGGTTGTATTTCAAATTATAATTCCTGTGACCCGAGCAAAGTACAGACAAATATTTTTGACAGTTTAAAGAGTTGTCTAATCTTGGAATTATATGTTGATCATCTAAATTATAGAAATCAAGATTTTGTTTATATATCTTGTCAAGGTGACAGTGTGATACTGTTGATTTTTTAAACATATAATACCAAGGAAAATGAGTTTATTTTGTTTAAATTGGCAAATTTGGCTACAAAGTTTTCAGAAAAAAAACATATTTTGCTTGCTTATTGACTACATGTATGCAAACAATGGAGAGGATAAAGTAAGAGGATGATAAGGGTTAATGATGTTGTTGGTGTCAGTAACTGAGCATGATAAGGGTTAATGATGTTTTTGGTGTCAGTAGCTGAGGATGATATCTATCTCGACCTCTTTTAAAAAACAAAAAGCGATATTTTGCTAGCTGATAGTAAATCTAAAGGCAGATCTGAATGTTTTAGTTAGAAAACTATCATCTACTGTAGATGGCTCGTAAAATTAACTTGACAGTAATTTTCTACTTTGTAAAGTATGAATAAATGCAAATATGAATTTATTTTCTAATACTGAATCTTAATTTTCACGTATTATCCCTACCCAGACTGGGCACCGCGCAATTCGTTTCGCATAGGGCTCCGCGATCTGTAGGACCGGCCCTGGGGCCAAGTTGTACTACGATGTCCCTGTTTCCTCGTAATGGCCTCCATGTCATCGCACACTTATTATTCGTAATTCATTTTGTTGGAGAACATGTCCCGCAAACCTGATGCGACGCTCTGTCACAACCTTCTTAGGGGTCGACTCCCAGTTCGGCATAGGATTTCCTTGATTGAGACCCGATCACTATAACTGACTTCTAAAATCTGTCTTAGCTATCTTTGTTGAGCCACATTTAGTGTTTTTCAATTTCGGCAGATGACTATTCACTGCACTTTATTAATGGAGCCCAGCCACAGGTAGTAATTTGTAACCTCTCTTGGCTACGCTCTTGGAATTAGGAGACTGTAGTTTGCATTAGATTTTATATCGAAAAGGAAAGTTTTATCGTCAAAATCATTTTGGGGGGATTTTAAACTACAAAAAAATGGAGTTTTTAATTGAAAGCCCCTAAGCATCATGCCGGAACGTGATTGCAGAGTTTTAATCTTGACGTCTGATGTTTGACACATTTTCTCATGGCCTATTGGGACATAAGTCTATCCCTGAGCAGTCATGCAGTCACAGACAATACAAAATATTCCGTAACGGCTTTACAGCAGTATTGAATTTAACAAACGTCTAACATTTCCAAACATCTACTGTTTGTTATCCTGACATGTTAGCTAGTTCCGTCAGTTCCGGATCACTGGTTCTTTTCCAATTCTGTCAATCAAAGCATCTGACTTAGTGACGTAAGCATGCACAATGCAACAGTTAGTGGGGGTAAATTGTGTGTGTGTGTGTGTGCTTCTGAGAGACTTGTTTTCTAGGCTAGGGAACAGAACTGTTCTTTGTTCGTCTGTTTGATTCCTGTCTAAACATATTTTCAGGTTACATTTCTTACCTACGATTATTACTTTTAAATGTAGATTTTTTTTTTTATATTCTTTTGAAGCATACATCATGTTTTTGTATACAGGTCATGTTCAAGGTTCGGATATCACTGGGCTTAGAAATGTGTTACATTTAAAGTGTTTTTCTTAGAACTATTTTTCTAACCACTGACATTGTTTTGTTGGATCAGATAATTACATAACCAGGCTTCGTATTCGAAATGAAAAGACTGCCTAGGTCTGCACTTTCAGAAGGATATCGTGTACGCTACAGTAGCCAACAAATTGTTCCACGAGATTTTCCAAGTTCCAACAAAAAGTCACGAAATGTAAAACCAAGTTTATTTCGTGACTCTGAGCAGCTGAGAGTTCTATGTCCATGTCTGCTACAGTTTAGAACACTGATGCCCATAGTAATTTGACCCGGGGACCATTTTAATTTCCGACATTCGTGTCGCGGGCCACATAAATGAAAAGGTATAAAAACGAAATTCAATTGATCTGAAACAATTTTATTTCGAAACCCGTGGGCATCTAGTACTTACATTGATTAATGAGATATTTGAAATTTATTATTTTTTTTACGCGTCGGAAAATGGCTTCATATCTCTACTCAACATAAGAGCAACATTGTAGCTAGATTTACAACCGACTCATTTTCTTATCTCTCTTTGGTAAATATTTTCATAAATCCTCCAATCTCTAGGCTTATTTTAATAATCTTTTATTTGCGATTTAAATCGAGAATGCCGTCGTATTTGTTTTATAATGCCATTTATATTTTTTTTTAAACACAAACAGTTATCCAATCTATCTTGGCTTTTACAAACACGAGCCAGATGTTTCTTAATGCGTATTTAAAATAACAACAAATTTATGTTTTGTCCCTTAGCTAGCACAATGTCTTCTTCACACTAATTATTTATAGATAATAAACCCAGTGCACTGCCTCTAAGAATTCAAGTAATTTGGTTTATAAACAAAATAATACGCACGTTTTCCACCTGTTTTGAAACACGTTCTCATGTTCTAAAGATAGCGCTTACGTTAACTTTGCATAGCCATAGGGTCATAGTACCATATCAAAATCTTATTACTCTCCTCCTAGGCTCCATGTTACATTGTAAACGATATCCTGTTGATTTATTAAAGAAAGAGTATTTCATTAGTGCCGTCGGAATGCTGTTGACGTCTGCCAAATTTACATTTGCTAGTGATACTGGATTCAGAATTACACATTGGTTGGTCGGGTTGTGCTGGCCACATGACACCCTCAATATAAAAAATGATCTAGTGCTATAAACGGAAAAGCAGTGCTAAAATGTGGACACGATTATCAGAAAATGTTAAAAATAGCTTACCACTATTTTTTATTTTGTACACCAACAGAAAACTAGCTATTTATAGTTTTTCAGCCATGAAAAAAAAAATACTAGAGAGTCCATGAAAACAATAATAAAACTGTCTTTGTAAACTTAAACCGAACTCTCACAAAACCCAGCCATCATTAGAATTCTAAACTAAAACCCAGCCATTACTAGAATTCTCAACTAAAACCCAGCCATCACTAGAATTCTTAACTAAAACCCAGTCCAATAATAAGTTACCCAACTAACTTTAAAAGGAACTGATTAGCGCAATACAAACACAAATGGTAACTCTAATGCTTCTGTTAAGCTTGACCTAACTAAAGCCTTAGATTTCAATCTTGAAACACTTGCTTCTAAGGTCAAATCGGGATGTCTGTAATGTCCCCAGTTCTCTTCAATATCTTCTTAGAATCTTCTTTTGTTTAGTTGGCTTTTTTTTTTTTTACATGTTTCGGATGTTCCCTCAGATTCTGAAGATAATTACATTCTAGCCCAAACCTCCTGCAGGACGACGGGGGATGGCAGCGGGCAGGGTTTGAACCTGGGACCTTCGAGACCACTGAATGACAGTCCAGAGCGCATACCACAAGACTATACAGCAATTATACGTGTTACTTAGACAATGTGTTCAAGAAAGTAAGTGATTGTAAACACACAAACACACAAACACAAAGGTCCTTAAAAACACAGACACGCCCACATTTGAATTTGTTAATTATAATGTATGTTTTTAGAACTTAGTTTGTGTTTTGTAGACCTGCCAGAGCTGAATGAAAGCTAAATGATAAGCCCGACAGTTTGGAGAACAAACTAACTTTGTATATGTATTTGACTAGTGAATAAAATGTCAAGGCTTGTTATGGAAAGAGAGTAAGAGAGAGAGTATTTCTATGGTGACTATGGGAAGAGGTTAGCGATTGGTTGTGAATGATACATAGGTGGCATTGTCGTAACTTCGTCTTAAGACACACGACTCCAGAACACAGACTGAAAGGTTGTGTTATTGTAGTGAGTTAGATTTTGTTAAGAAATATTATTACGTAAGTGTGCTACAGTTATTTTACCCCATTTCAACTTGATTGTATTTATATTATAAATAAAGTTATATTTAGCATTTGTTCACAAGGAAGTTATACAAGTTAGTTCAAGTTTTATTAGTTATATATTACGCCTACAACGGTTTTAATTGTCTACCAGCAGTTTGGTGTTACAAGACAACGACCGGTAACAACAAGGGCTGTTCAGTCATCTAAATCTGTATTTCAGTCAGTGATGAGGAAAGAGTTCGTTATTGCATTCTACTTACAGTCTTTCATTTTAGCCTGACATCTACATTCTGACACCTGGAATCTGGCATCTAGATTCTGACACCTAAGTTTTGAAAACGATAATCTTATTGAGAAATTCTCGGATTGAGGATTTTATTTCTAGAAAAGTACAGGCTATAATTATATCTTCCCATGAAGACCTTCGAGGGATGTAAAAAGTGAATGAAATTGGCTGCTAATGACCAAAACAAATTTTGTAATGAGTTGTTTTTTTTTTAATATATTAACAAGAGTGTGTGGGTGGGCTGGTGAAGGAAGAGAGAGAGAGAGAAAGTAGAGAAAGATAGAGACATGTTTAGCAATCGATCCAGTGCTGGCTGGAAGCTCTAGCTGTGAAAACAAGATAATGATTTAAAAAATAAAAGTTGGGATAGATCAGTTTTTGATGAGAGGTCATTGACCTTTGAACTGTACAAGTCAAACAACATTGGAAAAGAAAGGAACAAGAAAATGTTAGAGGAAGAGCTGGCAGAGAGGGCAGAGGTGGTAGAAAGGGCAGATGTATCAGAGAGAGCAGACCAGAGAGGGCAGAGGTGGTAGAAAGGGCAGATGTATCAGAGAGAGCAGACCAAAGAGGGCAGAGGTGGTAGAGAGGGCAGATGTATCAGAGAGAGCAGACCAGAGAGGGCAGAGGTGGTAGAAAGGGCAGATGTATCAGAGAGAGCAGACCAGAGAGGGCAGAGGTGGTAGAAAGGGCAGATGTATCAGAGAGAGCAGACCAAAGAGGGCAGAGGTGGTAGAAAGGGCAGATGTATCAGAGAGAGCAGACCAAAGAGGGCAGAGGTGGTAGAGAGGGCAGATGTATCAGAGAGAGCAGACCAGAGAGGGCAGAGGTATCAGAGAGAGCAGACCAGAGAGGGCAGAGGTGGTAGAAAGGGCAGATGTATCAGAGAGAGCAGACCAGAGAGGGCAGAGGTGGTAGAAAGGGCAGATGTATCAGAGAGAGCAGACCAAAGAGGGCAGAGGTGGTAGAAAGGGCAGATGTATCAGAGAGAGCAGACCAAAGAGGGCAGAGGTGGTAGAGAGGGCAGATGTATCAGAGAGAGCAGACCAGAGAGGGCAGAGGTATCAGAGAGAGCAGACCAGAGAGGGCAGAGGTGGTAGAAAGGGCAGATGTATCAGAGAGAGCAGACCAGAGAGGGCAGAGGTGGTAGAAAGGGCAGATGTATCAGAGAGAGCAGACCAGAGAGGGCAGAGGTGGTAGAAAGGGCAGATGTATCAGAGAGAGCAGACCAAAGAGGGCAGAGGTGGTAGAGAGGGCAGATGTACCAGAAAGAGCAGACCAGAGAGGGCAGAGGTACCAGAGAGGGGCAAAGGTGGTAGAGAGGGCAGAGAGAGAGCAGATGTATCAGAGAGGGCCGATGTACCAGAGAGGGAAAAGGTGGTAGAAAGGGCAGACCAGAGAGGGCAGGGGTACCAAAGAGGGCAGACCAGAGAGGTCAGAGGTAGTAGAAAGGGCAGAGGTATCAGAGATGTCAAAGGTATCAGAGCGGTTAGAGATACCAGAGAGGGCAGACGTGGTAGAGAGGGCAGGGGTACCACAGAGGGCAGAGGTACCAGAGAGGGCAGAGGTATCAGAGATACCAGAGAGGGCAGAGGTATCAAAGATGTCAAAGGTATCAGAGCGGCTAGAGATACCAGAGAGGGCAGACGTGGTAGAGAGGGCAGGGGTACCACAGAGGGCAGAGGTACCAGAGAGGGCAGAGATACCAGAGAAGGCGGAGATACCAGAGAGGGCAGAGGTTGTATAGAAGGTAGAGATGATTGAAAATGCAGAGCGCGCAGAGTTTACTGAAAAGGCCGAGCTGATTTAGAGGACTGAGTGACCAATATTTAAAGATATTTTTTTGTTTTAAGCGTGCCAAGAAAAGTATTAGTTTGACTAAATATGGAGGCAAGTAAACAAAACAAAAATAATTTAATTTCCGACTTAATTACCAGCCGCTGTTGTTGTTGTTGTTGTTGTTGTTGTTGTTTTTTTCACTACAAATTTTTTTAAAGTACTTGTTCAATCTTTCATAAGACACCCTAAAGAAACTAATTCAACTTATACCACCTCATCTGTCAAGTACAATTTCTTTCCCTTGTTCGACTCCAAATAAAATAATTAGTTACCAAAAGTTAATTAACTAATTGTTTAATTTTTGTTATTAATTCTAGTTTTGTCGGGTTCAAGAAAACATGTGAAAATGTTCATCTTGATCCGAGATTGGGTGTGGAAGAAATAACGATTAATTTTTTTTTTCAACAGACAGACAGAGTTCTTATAAGATGGTATATTTTTATGTCTATGGTTGCTCACCAATCACCTACGAAAATCTGAAAAATGGTATTTCCGCCCATGCTTTTGGCCAGATTTTGAAACAAGAATGTACACGATTTTAAAATGCTTTGCACCAGTTAAGTGCCAAAAAGTTTAATTGTCTGAGAGTCTATATTTAGTGATGACCCTGTGAATATTCCTGAAGTTCTCTTGTGATAGAAAAGTCCTTGTTAACATAGTGCTAAATAATAGCACGCTAGCCTAGTGAAACTATAAAACTGTGTTTAAATAGTACATAAATAGGGTTATAGTTCTTATAAATACTTTGTATCTAGCCTTCAATACAATAGCAGTAACAAGATCAAATCAAGGTGTTGAGTATCAAGCTTGTTATTAAATAGTTCATGTTACCTTCTGTTGAGGCTATTTCGAGCCTCTAATTATTGTTGCCTTTAGAAAGATTGTCAACAATCGACAAGGAAACTTCGGCCTTGATATTTACTTCATTTGCCTACCCCGCCAGGGGCCTCTCTCCAGCCCGACCTCGTGGGCCGGCTTTGATCTGCATTGTATCCGATAGATGGCGCTACCAGTTTTTATACTAGCCGGTATCAATCTGTTTGCAACGCTATTAATATAATAGGTAGGCGGAAATAGGTTTCAGTTCATTGCTGGGTCAGCATCGATTTGTATGGCTTTGAATAGCTTTCATCTTCTTAGCACATCAGTCGCGTTCAGTCAAGCAAACACACATACATACTAACGTTGTTTTAAATTATTTTTGTCTAAGATCCAAGAATTCTTCTCCCCCACACTCATGCGCACATACATAGATAGTTATTAATAGTGTTCAAACATAAGTACAGATCAATACACTTGCTGGAGGGCCCCTCCTCTTCTATCTCCCTCTCGCTCGCACTCGCTGGTTGTTGTTTTTGTTTGGATTTAAGGACAACCTTGACCCGCTCTCCACCTGGTTATCCCAGAGTTATATAACAGATTGTGTGATGTTGTTGTACTGATATATTCAGCCACATCACGCTATTCTGTGTTGCAGCCTGGACTAGCATTACCACGTCGATAACTAATGACTTCTTGGGCTAGATATAGAAATGAGGACTTTGTAAAAGTGTTGACAAACAGATTATTAGGAGGTACTTAACGGTTCCACTTTGAAGATGCGTTCTGTTGCACACTGCTGCTGAAATATATGATGCGTAGATATACTTCCAAGACCCCCCACTCCCCCCAAAAAATTACTATAACGTGGATCCTCAAGTCTTTACACAGCCGGTGTTAAACATGGCGCTCGACTCGTGTCCCTTCCATCTGTTATGTTATACATGTATAACGAATAAACAAGTGGTGTAACTCCTCATAGCAACACTAGAGTGCAATAGTTATTGAATGAAGAAAGTGAAAAAACTATGATGAAATAGGTTCAAACGAAGACTTGAATCACAGACCTCCAGCTTGACAACTATGCCTAACAGTGAACAATGTATCAAGTTTGCTTCTGACTTGACCATCTAAATTCTGTTTTGTATTAGATGTTTCGAATGTTCCTTGATAGTTGGAAGACAATCTACAAACCTCCCGTAGGAGGATGGTAAACCCAGGACCATCAAGAGACGACTGAACGACAATCCAGCGCGCATTTCGCACGACCAAGCAGCCATTCAAGTAAAAGAGTTTTTTCCGGTCTGTAAGAGTTAATTTTGTGTAAGAGTGGTCGCTTGTTTTCTTGTTTGTTGATTTACTTTTTGAATATGAAATCGTCTTCAAAACGAGGCCATGTGTAAAGCGAGAAATCAAATATTCTAACCAATGAGATTAAGAAATTGTAAAGCATGTCTGACACGTCCTGTGAATGAATCTATATTTGTTATCGTGTCTTTTTATTTGTTTAATTTTAAGTTTCGTTCATTTTCAGCCTCCATCTTCCTTGTCATCACCTTGGAGCCGTTTGGGCGTGGCACGTACATAATGTATAGAACTCAAAACTTTTCATAAACAAAGTTACAAAGACAGTTTGTGTGGAAAATCGGCCCCCGAAGTGGTCCACCCAGGCAGGTATCAATATTTTTAGAAAGAACATCAGAATGAAATTCTATCAAAGACAAATGACAGAGAAGAATGGAGAAAGAAGGTTGACTGATCTCGTGTGGTGCCCCAGCGGTCCAGCAGACCAAAGGATAGGTGAAAATTAATGTGAAGTCATCAGAATGAAATTCTATCAAAGACAAATGTCAGAGAAGAATGACAGATCTCGCGTGGTGCCCCAGCGGTCCAGCAGACCAAAGGATAGGTGAAAAATTAATGTGAAGTCAGATGTGAACCTGGCCTAACTGATGTCTTAAAATGAATATCTAATTGATCTAATTGTTTTGTAAAGGTCAATCTCTTATTCAAATCCTCAAGAAAAAATTAAAGTAAAAAATGTTTGTGTTTAATGTAGTAGTTAGTATGACAGAACGTACTTAACTTAGCAATACAAATGTAAAATAAAAAATTCATTTGCATAAATGTGTTGAGAATGTGTACCAGTGTGTATGCATTACTAAAGAGCCTCCCGTATTTGTTACTATTAATAGTGAATAGTTGTAAAAGTGGTGTATCTTTATGAAAAAACTGCTTGCATAAGTGATTTAAAAAATTCGATTTTTCGCTTTCAGAAAAGAAAAAAAGTAACCTTTGCATCAGAACTTTGAATGGTCTAAAATATTATGATGTCGGATTTTCACTATCTTTTCTGGTTTACGAGATTTAAACGGGACGGACGGACGGACGGACAGACATTCCACACAAAACTAATAGCGTCTATTCCCCTTTCGGGGGCCGCTAAAAACGTAAAAAAAAAAAAAGTGTAATTTTAAAAGTCTATTTCTTTATTGTGAAGCTGATGACCTTGTAGATGAGCGATGCCCTTGTGGATGAGCGATGACCTTGTAGATGAGCGATGCCCTTGCTCTCAATGCATGATAGAAGGAACGTTTTATATCCCACTCCAAATCCATCTCCCCTCCCCCCAGTTCCGAAATAAATCATGGCTGCGAGCATGTATAAATCTATTCAGAGTATATAAAATTCTTGATTGGTGATATAGATTCAGGCTTTGAAACATGCAAAGACAGTAATCTAGTCTAGAACACCAGCCCCCCCCCCCCCCCACCCCAACCCTTTTTTTTTTTTTCAGGAAATAAAAAAAATTTTTTTTGACTATTTCAAGAACGGAAATTGCGAATCAGAGATGGCTGCCCGGTCATGTAGTAAATGCTCTGGACTGTCGTTTTGATGGTCCCAGGTTTGAATCCCTCCCTTCGCCATCTCGCGCCGGCCCTGTGAACAGATAGAGCTAGGACCCCGTAATAATCTTCTGTTCTGGAGGAGCATTTGTCACATGTAAAACATACAAACCAGGAAAGTTCAGATTCCAACCTGCCACCACGCTAGTGACACCCCCAACCCCCATCAAGGCATGTGTTCTCAGGACCTTACTGTACGGCAGTGAGTCGTGGACTACCTATGCAAAGCAAGAGAGAAAACTAAATTCATTCTACTTGCGCTGCATCCGAAGGATCTTAAAAATCACTTGGCAAGAGATAATGTGCAACACTGAGATCTTTGCTCGAACGGGTCTTCCCAGCATCTTCGCAATCCTCAGACAACGCCGCCTGCGCTGGCTTGGTCATGTTGGCCGGATAAAGAACAATTGCATCCTGAAAACCATTCTTTACGTGCAACTCGCGTCTGGCTCAAGAAAATCTGGTCGCCCCCACCTCCGTTACGAGGATGTAATCAAACGAGACGTCAAAGCAGTGAATATTGATACTGACCATTCGGGAGACATAGCCCTAGACCGCATGACATGGAGAGTTGGTGACCAAGAAAGCCATGGACATCGACAAAAACAAGCCTCATCTCTGGAAGAAAAGCGTTCCGTACGAAAAATGGCTGGTTTCGTTACCACTAAAGCGAAAGCCACTTTAACCTGCGATATATGTGGACGGGAGTGTCTCACCAAATTAGGGCTCCACAGTCACATGAAAAAGTGTTCTAGGTATTCTAAAGTCGTTCTACGACTGAAGGAAGCCAACTAAATACCATCAAATTAAATTTTCAGGTGTTTTATTTTGTTTTCAGTCAATATTTGAACTCAGACATACATTCTAATGTTAGAGACATCACAAGAATTATACAACCTGACCCGGAAGTTATCTTCCACTTCACTCACACACACAAGACTTTTCTAAATGTTAAACCGGATACATGGATAAATCTTGGACTCTGGCCAAGTATACATTCCCCTCTTGTGTGTACTTATATGTAAACACGACTTGTTCTCCCCCCCCCCCCTCCAAAACAATTTTTTTTACTAAGTTTATATCAACTCTGTCTGTCTGTCTGCTCAAAAGTGTGTACACATTATTTCTCCCACACCCTATTTCGGATCAAGCTGAAACGTCTGCACAATATGCTCTTTTATCTGACAAAGCAAGAATGAATAGATAAAAATTAACCAATGCATTAAAAAGCTATTGGTAATAATTATTTTGGTTGGTATCTCGAACAAGGGAAAGAAATTGTACTTGACTGATGTGGTGGTAAAAGTTGAATTAGTCCCCTTTATACTTTGTAGAGAGAAAAGTTTTAAACTAACAATAGAAAACTATAAACCTTCTACTTTCATAAGCAATTCCCTGGCACAGTGGTTAGTGTATTGGCTTGAGGAGGCCTAGGGAGGCTTTATCCCTCGAGTTCGCTAAAAAAGAAAAACTATTGATATCAATATTTTAAATCACACAGATTGACTATTGTTAGTCTAGATCTATTACTACTTTAATTACATGACTGATCCAAATTAATTGATACAATTACATTTAATATAAGCTTTTGTTGTTGTTTTTTTTAAGTATATTTTTTTTTCTACAAGTAGAATCCGTAAAACTATTTCATTAAGTGTATACATCTAGATATATAGCTTTTATTTTGCAACAAAGGCATTGTCTTCAAGAAAATAAAAAGCAAACAATGTTACTGGTTTTTTAAATCAGCAAAGAAAACAAGTGTTATCTAAGTATAATGTGGCCAATCCTTACTTGATGTTAAAAGCATTAACTAAACATTCATACTTTACAAAGAGACAAAACACTGGCCAGTATGGAGCTAGAAAACCCACGACATTTTCTACTATCTACTATTACTATCTATCAACTCAGCAATGCAGCAATACTTCTATGAGCGAAATTTTAGATTTAAAAAAATTACAATTTTTACGTGTGCTTTTTATCAAGCTCCAACTTTAGACCACACAGTCCCCACTCTTGAACATTTATTACTTTTTGTCAAGCTCCAACTTTAGACCACACAGTCCCCACTCTTGAACATTTATTACTTTGTCAAGCTCCACCTCTAGACCCACAGTCCCCACTCTTGAACATTTATTACTTTTTGTCAAGCTCAAACTTTAGACCACACAGTCCCCACTCTTGAACATTTATTACTTTTTGTCAAGCTCCACCTTTAGACCCACAGTCCACTCTTTAACATTTATTACTTTTTTGTCAAGCTCCACCTCTAGACCCACAGTCCCCACTCTTGAACATTTATTACTTTTTGTCAAGCTCAAACTTTAGACCACACAGTCCCCACTCTTGAACATTTATTACTTTTTGTCAAGCTCCACCTTTAGACCCACAGTCCCCACTCTTGAACATTTATTACTTTTTATCAAGCTCCAACTTTAGACCACACAGTCTCCACTCTTAAACATTTATTACTTTTTGTCAAGCTCCACCTTTAGACCACACAGTCCCCACTCTTGAACATTTATTACTTTTTGTCAAGCTCCAACTTTAGACCACACAGTCCCAACTCTTGAACTCTTATTAATATTTTTTCAAGCTAAAAATTAAGGCACACAGTCCCCACTCTTGAACATTTATTACTTTTTGTCAAGCTCCACCTTTAGACCACACAGTCCCCACTCTTGAACATTTATTACTTTTTTGTCAAGCTCCACCTTTAGACCACACAGTCTCCACTCTTGAACATTTATTACTTTTTTGTCAAGCTCCACCTTTAGACCACACAGTCCCCACTCTTGAACATTTATTACTTTTTATCAAGCTCCACCTTTAGACCCACAGTCCCCACTCTTGAACATTTATTACTTTTTGTCAAGCTCCAACTTTAGACCACACAGTCCCCACTCTTGAACATTTATTACTTTTTGTCAAGCTCCAACTTTAGACCATAAAGTCCCCACTCTTGAACATTTATTACTTTTTATCAAGCTCCAACTTTAGACCACACAGTCCCCACTCTTGAACATTTATTACTTTTTGTCAAGCTCCACCTTTAGACCACACAGTCCCCACTCTTGAACATTTATTACTTTTTGTCAAGCTCCACCTTTAGACCACACAGTCCCCACTCTTGAAAATTTATTACTTTTTTGTCAAGCTCCACCTTTAGACCACACAGTCTCCACTCTTGAACATTTATTACTTTTTTATCAAGCTCCACCTTTAGACCACATAGTCCCCACTCTTGAACATTTATTACTTTTTGTCAAGCTCCAACTTTAGACCACACAGTCCCCACTCTTGAACATTTATTACTTTTTGTCAAGCTCCAACTTTAGACCACACAGTCCCCACTCTTGAACATTTATTACTTTTTATCAAGCTCCAACTTTAGACCACACAGTCCCCACTCTTGAACATTTATTACTTTTTTATCAAGCTCCAACTTTAGACCACACAGTCCCCACTCTTGAACATTTATTACTTTTTGTCAAGCTCCACCTTTAGACCACACAGTCCCCACTCTTGAACATTTATTACTTTTTATCAAGCTCCACCTTTAGACCCACAGTCCCCACTCTTGAACATTTATTACTTTTTGTCAAGCTCCAACTTTAGACCACACAGTCCCCACTCTTGAACATTTATTACTTTTTGTCAAGCTCCACCTTTAGACCCCACAGTCCCCACTTTTGAATATTTATTACTTTTTGTCAAGCTCCAACTTTAGACCACACAGTCCCCACTCTTGAACATTTATTACTTTTTATCAAGCTCCACCTTTAGACCACATAGTCCCCACACTTGAACATTTATTACTTTTTGTCAAGCTCCAACTTTAGACCACACAGTCCCCACTCTTGAACATTTATTACTTTTTGTCAAGCTCCACCTTTAGATCACACAGTCCCCACTCTTGAACATTTATTACTTTTTTGTCAAGCTCCACCTTTAGACCACACAGTCTCCATACTTGAACATTTATTACTTTTTTATCAAGCTCCAACTTAAGACCACACAGTCCCCACTCTTGAACATTTATTACTTTTTGTCAAGCTCCACCTTTAGACCACACAGTCCCCACTCTTGAACATTTATTACTTTTTGTCAAGCTCCACCTTTAGACCACACAGTCCCCACTCTTGAACATTTATTACTTTTTGTCAAGCTCCAACTTTAGACCACACAGTCCCCACTCTTGAACATTTATTACTTTGTCAAGCTCCACCTTTAGACCCACAGTCCCCACTCTTGAACATTTATTACTTTTTGTCAAGCTCAAACTTTAGACCACACAGTCCCCACTCTTGAACATTTATTACTTTTTGTCAAGCTCCACCTTTAGACCCACAGTCCACTCTTTAACATTTATTACTTTTTGTCAAGCTCCAACTTCAGACCACACTGTCCCCACTCTTGAACATTTATTACTTTTTATCAAGCTCCAACTTTAGACCACACAGTCTCCACTCTTAAACATTTATTACTTTTTGTCAAGCTCCACCTTTAGACCACACAGTCCCCACTCTTGAACATTTATTACTTTTTGTCAAGCTCCAACTTTAGACCACACAGTCCCAACTCTTGAACTCTTATTAATATTTTTTCAAGCTAAAAATTAAGGCACACAGTCCCCACTCTTGAACATTTATTACTTTTTGTCAAGCTCCACCTTTAGACCACACAGTCCCCACTCTTGAACATTTATTACTTTTTTGTCAAGCTCCACCTTTAGACCACACAGTCTCCACTCTTGAACATTTATTACTTTTTTGTCAAGCTCCAACTTTAGACCACACAGTCCCAACTCTTGAACTCTTATTAATATTTTTTCAAGCTAAAAATTAAGTCACACAGTCCCCACTCTTGAACATTTATTACTTTTTTGTCAAGCTCCAACTTTAGACCACACAGTCTCCACTCTTGAACATTTATTACTTTTTTATCAAGCTCCACCTTTAGACCACATAGTCCCCACTCTTGAACATTTATTACTTTTTGTCAAGCTCCAACTTTAGACCACACAGTCCCCACTCTTGAACATTTATTACTTTTTGTCAAGCTCCAACTTTAGACCACACAGTCCCCACTCTTGAACATTTATTACTTTTTATCAAGCTCCAACTTTAGACCACACAGTCCCCACTCTTGAACATTTATTACTTTTTTATCAAGCTCCAACTTTAGACCACACAGTCCCCACTCTTGAACATTTATTACTTTTTGTCAAGCTCCACCTTTAGACCACACAGTCCCCACTCTTGAACATTTATTACTTTTTATTAAGCTCCACCTTTAGACCCACAGTCCCCACTCTTGAACATTTATTACTTTTTGCCAAGCTCCAACTTTAGACCACACAGTCCCCACTCTTGAACATTTATTACTTTTTGTCAAGCTCCACCTTTAGACCCCACAGTCCCCACTTTTGAATATTTATTACTTTTTGTCAAGCTCCAACTTTAGACCACACAGTCCCCACTCTTGAACATTTATTACTTTTTATCAAGCTCCACCTTTAGACCACATAGTCCCCACACTTGAACATTTATTACTTTTTGTCAAGCTCCAACTTTAGACCACACAGTCCCCACTCTTGAACATTTATTACTTTTTGTCAAGCTCCACCTTTAGATCACACAGTCCCCACTCTTGAACATTTATTACTTTTTTGTCAAGCTCCACCTTTAGACCACACAGTCTCCATACTTGAACATTTATTACTTTTTTATCAAGCTCCAACTTAAGACCACACAGTCCCCACTCTTGAACATTTATTACTTTTTGTCAAGCTCCACCTTTAGACCACACAGTCCCCACTCTTGAACATTTATTACTTTTTGTCAAGCTCCACCTTTAGACCACACAGTCCCCACTCTTGAACATTTATTACTTTTTGTCAAGCTCCAACTTTAGACCACACAGTCCCCACTCTTGAACATTTATTACTTTGTCAAGCTCCACCTTTAGACCCACAGTCCCCACTCTTGAACATTTATTACTTTTTGTCAAGCTCAAACTTTAGACCACACAGTCCCCACTCTTGAACATTTATTACTTTTTGTCAAGCTCCACCTTTAGACCCACAGTCCACTCTTTAACATTTATTACTTTTTTGTCAAGCTCCAACTTCAGACCACACTGTCCCCACTCTTGAACATTTATTACTTTTTATCAAGCTCCAACTTTAGACCACACAGTCTCCACTCTTAAACATTTATTACTTTTTGTCAAGCTCCACCTTTAGACCACACAGTCCCCACTCTTGAACATTTATTACTTTTTGTCAAGCTCCAACTTTAGACCACACAGTCCCAACTCTTGAACTCTTATTAATATTTTTTCAAGCTAAAAATTAAGGCACACAGTCCCCACTCTTGAACATTTATTACTTTTTGTCAAGCTCCACCTTTAGACCACACAGTCCCCACTCTTGAACATTTATTACTTTTTTGTCAAGCTCCACCTTTAGACCACACAGTCTCCACTCTTGAACATTTATTACTTTTTTGTCAAGCTCCAACTTTAGACCACACAGTCCCAACTCTTGAACTCTTATTAATATTTTTTCAAGCTAAAAATTAAGTCACACAGTCCCCACTCTTGAACATTTATTACTTTTTGTCAAGCTCCACCTTTAGACCACACAGTCCCCACTCTTGAACATTTATTACTTTTTATCAAGCTCCACCTTTAGACCACATAGTCCCCACTCTTGAACATTTATTACTTTTTTTCAAGCTCTAACTTTAGACCCACAGTCCCCACTCTTGAACATTTATTACTTTTTGTCAAGCTCCAACTTTAGACCACACAGTCCCCACTCTTGAACATTTATTACTTTTTGTCAAGCTCCAACTTTAGACCATAAAGTCCCCACTCTTGAACATTTATTACTTTTTATCAAGCTCCAACTTTAGACCACACAGTCCCCACTCTTGAACATTTATTACTTTTTGTCAAGCTCCACCTTTAGACCACACAGTCCCCACTCTTGAACATTTATTACTTTTTGTCAAGCTCCACCTTTAGACCACACAGTCCCCACTCTTGAAAATTTATTACTTTTTTGTCAAGCTCACCTTTAGACCACACAGTCTCCACTCTTGAACATTTATTACTTTTTTATCAAGCTCCACCTTTAGACCACATAGTCCCCACTCTTGAACATTTATTACTTTTTGTCAAGCTCCAACTTTAGACCACACAGTCCCCACTCTTGAACATTTATTACTTTTTGTCAAGCTCCAACTTTAGACCACACAGTCCCCACTCTTGAACATTTATTACTTTTTATCAAGCTCCAACTTTAGACCACACAGTCCCCACTCTTGAACATTTATTACTTTTTTATCAAGCTCCAACTTTAGACCACACAGTCCCCACTCTTGAACATTTATTACTTTTTGTCAAGCTCCACCTTTAGACCACACAGTCCCCACTCTTGAACATTTATTACTTTTTATCAAGCTCCACCTTTAGACCCACAGTCCCCACTCTTGAACATTTATTACTTTTTGTCAAGCTCCAACTTTAGACCACACAGTCCCCACTCTTGAACATTTATTACTTTTTGTCAAGCTCCACCTTTAGACCCCACAGTCCCCACTTTTGAATATTTATTACTTTTTGTCAAGCTCCAACTTTAGACCACACAGTCCCCACTCTTGAACATTTATTACTTTTTATCAAGCTCCACCTTTAGACCACATAGTCCCCACACTTGAACATTTATTACTTTTTGTCAAGCTCCAACTTTAGACCACACAGTCCCCACTCTTGAACATTTATTACTTTTTGTCAAGCTCCACCTTTAGATCACACAGTCCCCACTCTTGAACATTTATTACTTTTTTGTCAAGCTCCACCTTTAGACCACACAGTCTCCATACTTGAACATTTATTACTTTTTTATCAAGCTCCAACTTAAGACCACACAGTCCCCACTCTTGAACATTTATTACTTTTTGTCAAGCTCCACCTTTAGACCACACAGTCCCCACTCTTGAACATTTATTACTTTTTGTCAAGCTCCACCTTTAGACCACACAGTCCCCACTCTTGAACATTTATTACTTTTTGTCAAGCTCCAACTTTAGACCACACAGTCTCCACTCTTAAACATTTATTACTTTTTGTCAAGCTCCACCTTTAGACCACACAGTCCCCACTCTTGAACATTTATTACTTTTTGTCAAGCTCCAACTTTAGACCACACAGTCCCAACTCTTGAACTCTTATTAATATTTTTTCAAGCTAAAAATTAAGGCACACAGTCCCCACTCTTGAACATTTATTACTTTTTGTCAAGCTCCACCTTTAGACCACACAGTCCCCACTCTTGAACATTTATTACTTTTTTGTCAAGCTCCACCTTTAGACCACACAGTCTCCACTCTTGAACATTTATTACTTTTTTGTCAAGCTCCAACTTTAGACCACACAGTCCCAACTCTTGAACTCTTATTAATATTTTTTCAAGCTAAAAATTAAGTCACACAGTCCCCACTCTTGAACATTTATTACTTTTTGTCAAGCTCCACCTTTAGACCACACAGTCCCCACTCTTGAACATTTATTACTTTTTATCAAGCTCCACCTTTAGACCACATAGTCCCCACTCTTGAACATTTATTACTTTTTGTCAAGCTCCAACTTTAGACCCCACAGTCCCCACTCTTGAACATTTATTACTTTTTGTCAAGCTCCAACTTTAGACCATAAAGTCCCCACTCTTGAACATTTATTACTTTTTATCAAGCTCCAACTTTAGACCACACAGTCCCCACTCTTGAACATTTATTACTTTTTGTCAAGCTCCACCTTTAGACCACACAGTCCCCACTCTTGAACATTTATTACTTTTTGTCAAGCTCCACCTTTAGACCACACAGTCCCCACTCTTGAAAATTTATTACTTTTTTGTCAAGCTCCACCTTTAGACCACACAGTCTCCACTCTTGAACATTTATTACTTTTTTATCAAGCTCCACCTTTAGACCACATAGTCCCCACTCTTGAACATTTATTACTTTTTGTCAAGCTCAACTTTAGACCACACAGTCCCCACTCTTGAACATTTATTACTTTTTGTCAAGCTCCAACTTTAGACCACACAGTCCCCACTCTTGAACATTTATTACTTTTTATCAAGCTCCAACTTTAGACCACACAGTCCCCACTCTTGAACATTTATTACTTTTTTATCAAGCTCCAACTTTAGACCACACAGTCCCCACTCTTGAACATTTATTACTTTTTGTCAAGCTCCACCTTTAGACCACACAGTCCCCACTCTTGAACATTTATTACTTTTTATCAAGCTCCACCTTTAGACCCACAGTCCCCACTCTTGAACATTTATTACTTTTTGTCAAGCTCCAACTTTAGACCACACAGTCCCCACTCTTGAACATTTATTACTTTTTGTCAAGCTCCACCTTTAGACCCCACAGTCCCCACTTTTGAATATTTATTACTTTTTGTCAAGCTCCAACTTTAGACCACACAGTCCCCACTCTTGAACATTTATTACTTTTTATCAAGCTCCACCTTTAGACCACATAGTCCCCACTCTTGAACATTTATTACTTTTTTTCAAGCTCTAACTTTAGACCCACAGTCCCCACTCTTGAACATTTATTACTTTTTGTCAAGCTCCAACTTTAGACCACACAGTCCCCACTCTTGAACATTTATTACTTTTTGTCAAGCTCCAACTTTAGACCATAAAGTCCCCACTCTTGAACATTTATTACTTTTTATCAAGCTCCAACTTTAGACCACACAGTCCCCACTCTTGAACATTTATTACTTTTGTCAAGCTCCACCTTTAGACCACACAGTCCCCACTCTTGAACATTTATTACTTTTTGTCAAGCTCCACCTTTAGACCACACAGTCCCCACTCTTGAAAATTTATTACTTTTTTGTCAAGCTCCACCTTTAGACCACACAGTCCCCACTCTTGAACATTTATTACTTTTTGTCAAGCTCCACCTTTAGACCACACAGTCCCCACTCTTGAACATTTATTACTTTTTGTCAAGCTCCAACTTTAGACCACACAGTCTCCACTCTTAAACATTTATTACTTTTTGTCAAGCTCCACCTTTAGACCACACAGTCCCCACTCTTGAACATTTATTACTTTTTGTCAAGCTCCAACTTTAGACCACACAGTCCCAACTCTTGAACTCTTATTAATATTTTTTCAAGCTAAAAATTAAGGCACACAGTCCCCACTCTTGAACATTTATTACTTTTTGTCAAGCTCCACCTTTAGACCACACAGTCCCCACTCTTGAACATTTATTACTTTTTTGTCAAGCTCCACCTTTAGACCACACAGTCTCCACTCTTGAACATTTATTACTTTTTTGTCAAGCTCCAACTTTAGACCACACAGTCCCAACTCTTGAACTCTTATTAATATTTTTTCAAGCTAAAAATTAAGTCACACAGTCCCCACTCTTGAACATTTATTACTTTTTGTCAAGCTCCACCTTTAGACCACACAGTCCCCACTCTTGAACATTTATTACTTTTTATCAAGCTCCACCTTTAGACCACATAGTCCCCACTCTTGAACATTTATTACTTTTTGTCAAGCTCCAACTTTAGACCCCACAGTCCCCACTCTTGAACATTTATTACTTTTTGTCAAGCTCCAACTTTAGACCATAAAGTCCCCACTCTTGAACATTTATTACTTTTTATCAAGCTCCAACTTTAGACCACACAGTCCCCACTCTTGAACATTTATTACTTTTTGTCAAGCTCCACCTTTAGACCACACAGTCCCCACTCTTGAACATTTATTACTTTTTGTCAAGCTCCACCTTTAGACCACACAGTCCCCACTCTTGAAAATTTATTACTTTTTTGTCAAGCTCCACCTTTAGACCACACAGTCTCCACTCTTGAACATTTATTACTTTTTTATCAAGCTCCACCTTTAGACCACATAGTCCCCACTCTTGAACATTTATTACTTTTTGTCAAGCTCCAACTTTAGACCACACAGTCCCCACTCTTGAACATTTATTACTTTTTGTCAAGCTCCAACTTTAGACCACACAGTCCCCACTCTTGAACATTTATTACTTTTTATCAAGCTCCAACTTTAGACCACACAGTCCCCACTCTTGAACATTTATTACTTTTTTATCAAGCTCCAACTTTAGACCACACAGTCCCCACTCTTGAACATTTATTACTTTTTGTCAAGCTCCACCTTTAGACCACACAGTCCCCACTCTTGAACATTTATTACTTTTTATCAAGCTCCACCTTTAGACCCACAGTCCCCACTCTTGAACATTTATTACTTTTTGTCAAGCTCCAACTTTAGACCACACAGTCCCCACTCTTGAACATTTATTACTTTTTGTCAAGCTCCACCTTTAGACCCCACAGTCCCCACTTTTGAATATTTATTACTTTTTGTCAAGCTCCAACTTTAGACCACACAGTCCCCACTCTTGAACATTTATTACTTTTTATCAAGCTCCACCTTTAGACCACATAGTCCCCACTCTTGAACATTTATTACTTTTTTTCAAGCTCTAACTTTAGACCCACAGTCCCCACTCTTGAACATTTATTACTTTTTGTCAAGCTCCAACTTTAGACCACACAGTCCCCACTCTTGAACATTTATTACTTTTTGTCAAGCTCCAACTTTAGACCATAAAGTCCCCACTCTTGAACATTTATTACTTTTTATCAAGCTCCAACTTTAGACCACACAGTCCCCACTCTTGAACATTTATTACTTTTTGTCAAGCTCCACCTTTAGACCACACAGTCCCCACTCTTGAACATTTATTACTTTTTGTCAAGCTCCACCTTTAGACCACACAGTCCCCACTCTTGAAAATTTATTACTTTTTTGTCAAGCTCCACCTTTAGACCACACAGTCTCCACTCTTGAACATTTATTACTTTTTTATCAAGCTCCACCTTTAGACCACATAGTCCCCACTCTTGAACATTTATTACTTTTTGTCAAGCTCCAACTTTAGACCACACAGTCCCCACTCTTGAACATTTATTACTTTTTGTCAAGCTCCAACTTTAGACCACACAGTCCCCACTCTTGAACATTTATTACTTTTTATCAAGCTCCAACTTTAGACCACACAGTCCCCACTCTTGAACATTTATTACTTTTTTATCAAGCTCCAACTTTAGACCACACAGTCCCCACTCTTGAACATTTATTACTTTTTGTCAAGCTCCACCTTTAGACCACACAGTCCCCACTCTTGAACATTTATTACTTTTTATCAAGCTCCACCTTTAGACCCACAGTCCCCACTCTTGAACATTTATTACTTTTTGTCAAGCTCCAACTTTAGACCACACAGTCCCCACTCTTGAACATTTATTACTTTTTGTCAAGCTCCACCTTTAGACCCCACAGTCCCCACTTTTGAATATTTATTACTTTTTGTCAAGCTCCAACTTTAGACCACACAGTCCCCACTCTTGAACATTTATTACTTTTTATCAAGCTCCACCTTTAGACCACATAGTCCCCACACTTGAACATTTATTACTTTTTGTCAAGCTCCAACTTTAGACCACACAGTCCCCACTCTTGAACATTTATTACTTTTTGTCAAGCTCCACCTTTAGATCACACAGTCCCCACTCTTGAACATTTATTACTTTTTTGTCAAGCTCCACCTTTAGACCACACAGTCTCCATACTTGAACATTTATTACTTTTTTATCAAGCTCCAACTTAAGACCACACAGTCCCCACTCTTGAACATTTATTACTTTTTGTCAAGCTCCACCTTTAGACCACACAGTCCCCACTCTTGAACATTTATTACTTTTTGTCAAGCTCCACCTTTAGACCACACAGTCCCCACTCTTGAACATTTATTACTTTTTGTCAAGCTCCAACTTTAGACCACACAGTCTCCACTCTTAAACATTTATTACTTTTTGTCAAGCTCCACCTTTAGACCACACAGTCCCCACTCTTGAACATTTATTACTTTTTGTCAAGCTCCAACTTTAGACCACACAGTCCCAACTCTTGAACTCTTATTAATATTTTTTCAAGCTAAAAATTAAGGCACACAGTCCCCACTCTTGAACATTTATTACTTTTTGTCAAGCTCCACCTTTAGACCACACAGTCCCCACTCTTGAACATTTATTACTTTTTTGTCAAGCTCCACCTTTAGACCACACAGTCTCCACTCTTGAACATTTATTACTTTTTTGTCAAGCTCCAACTTTAGACCACACAGTCCCAACTCTTGAACTCTTATTAATATTTTTTCAAGCTAAAAATTAAGTCACACAGTCCCCACTCTTGAACATTTATTACTTTTTGTCAAGCTCCACCTTTAGACCACACAGTCCCCACTCTTGAACATTTATTACTTTTTATCAAGCTCCACCTTTAGACCACATAGTCCCCACTCTTGAACATTTATTACTTTTTTTCAAGCTCTAACTTTAGACCCACAGTCCCCACTCTTGAACATTTATTACTTTTTGTCAAGCTCCAACTTTAGACCATAAAGTCCCCACTCTTGAACATTTATTACTTTTTATCAAGCTCCAACTTTAGACCACACAGTCCCCACTCTTGAACATTTATTACTTTTTGTCAAGCTCCAACTTTAGACCATAAAGTCCCCACTCTTGAACATTTATTACTTTTTGTCAAGCTCCAACTTTAGACCACACAGTCCCCACTCTTGAACATTTATTACTTTTTATCAAGCTCCAACTTTAGACCACACAGTCCCCACTCTTGAACATTTATTACTTTTTGTCAAGCTCCACCTTTAGACCACACAGTCCCCACTCTTGAACATTTATTACTTTTTGTCAAGCTCCACCTTTAGACCACACAGTCCCCACTCTTGAAAATTTATTACTTTTTTGTCAAGCTCCACCTTTAGACCACACAGTCTCCACTCTTGAACATTTATTACTTTTTTATCAAGCTCCACCTTTAGACCACATAGTCCCCACTCTTGAACATTTATTACTTTTTGTCAAGCTCCAACTTTAGACCACACAGTCCCCACTCTTGAACATTTATTACTTTTTGTCAAGCTCCAACTTTAGACCACACAGTCCCCACTCTTGAACATTTATTACTTTTTGTCAAGCTCCAACTTTAGACCACACAGTCCCCACTCTTGAACATTTATTACTTTTTATCAAGCTCCAACTTTAGACCACACAGTCCCCACTCTTGAACATTTATTACTTTTTTATCAAGCTCCAACTTTAGACCACACAGTCCCCACTCTTGAACATTTATTACTTTTTGTCAAGCTCCACCTTTAGACCACACAGTCCCCACTCTTGAACATTTATTACTTTTTATCAAGCTCCACCTTTAGACCCACAGTCCCCACTCTTGAACATTTATTACTTTTTGTCAAGCTCCAACTTTAGACCACACAGTCCCCACTCTTGAACATTTATTACTTTTTGTCAAGCTCCACCTTTAGACCCCACAGTCCCCACTTTTGAATATTTATTACTTTTTGTCAAGCTCCAACTTTAGACCACACAGTCCCCACTCTTGAACATTTATTACTTTTTATCAAGCTCCACCTTTAGACCACATAGTCCCCACACTTGAACATTTATTACTTTTTGTCAAGCTCCAACTTTAGACCACACAGTCCCCACTCTTGAACATTTATTACTTTTTGTCAAGCTCCACCTTTAGATCACACAGTCCCCACTCTTGAACATTTATTACTTTTTTGTCAAGCTCCACCTTTAGACCACACAGTCTCCATACTTGAACATTTATTACTTTTTTATCAAGCTCCAACTTAAGACCACACAGTCCCCACTCTTGAACATTTATTACTTTTTGTCAAGCTCCACCTTTAGACCACACAGTCCCCACTCTTGAACATTTATTACTTTTTGTCAAGCTCCACCTTTAGACCACACAGTCCCCACTCTTGAACATTTATTACTTTTTGTCAAGCTCCAACTTTAGACCACACAGTCCCCACTCTTGAACATTTATTACTTTTTGTCAAGCTCCACCTTTAGACCACACAGTCCCCACTCTTGAACATTTATTACTTTTTGTCAAGCTCCAACTTTAGACCACACAGTCCCCACTCTTGAACATTTATTACTTTGTCAAGCTCCACCTTTAGACCCACAGTCCCCACTCTTGAACATTTATTACTTTTTGTCAAGCTCAAACTTTAGACCACACAGTCCCCACTCTTGAACATTTATTACTTTTTGTCAAGCTCCAACTTCAGACCACACTGTCCCCACTCTTGAACATTTATTACTTTTTATCAAGCTCCAACTTTAGACCACACAGTCTCCACTCTTAAACATTTATTACTTTTTGTCAAGCTCCACCTTTAGACCACACAGTCCCCACTCTTGAACATTTATTACTTTTTGTCAAGCTCCAACTTTAGACCACACAGTCCCAACTCTTGAACTCTTATTAATATTTTTTCAAGCTAAAAATTAAGGCACACAGTCCCCACTCTTGAACATTTATTACTTTTTGTCAAGCTCCACCTTTAGACCACACAGTCCCCACTCTTGAACATTTATTACTTTTTTGTCAAGCTCCACCTTTAGACCACACAGTCTCCACTCTTGAACATTTATTACTTTTTTGTCAAGCTCCAACTTTAGACCACACAGTCCCAACTCTTGAACTCTTATTAATATTTTTTCAAGCTAAAAATTAAGTCACACAGTCCCCACTCTTGAACATTTATTACTTTTTTGTCAAGCTCCACCTTTAGACCACACAGTCTCCACTCTTGAACATTTATTACTTTTTTATCAAGCTCCAACTTTAGACCACACAGTCCCCACTCTTGAACATTTATTACTTTTTGTCAAGCTCCACCTTTAGACCACACAGTCCCCACTTTTGAACATTTATTACTTTTTATCAAGCTCCACCTTTAGACCCACAGTCCCCACTCTTGAAAATTTATTACTTTTTGTCAAGCTCCAACTTTAGACCATAAAGTCCCCACTCTTGAACATTTATTACTTTTTGTCAAGCTCCAACTTTAGACCACACAGTCCCCACTCTTGAACATTTATTACTTTTTGTCAAGCTCCAACTTTAGACCACAGTCCCCACTCTTGAACATTTATTACTTTTTGTCAAGCTCCAACTTTAGACCCCACAGTCCCCACTTTTGAATATTTATTACTTTTTGTCAAGCTCCAACTTTAGACCACACAGTCCCCACTCTTGAACATTTATTACTTGGAAGAAATATGAGCTAATAGTTGGAATTACCAAAACAAAAATTTATTATGTTATTGAAGAGGCTGATCTCAGAGGCGTCGTTTGGCATTCACTTCACAGTTATTGTAATGTGCCACTAACTTGCTAGCCAAGGTGAGCGACGATTATAGTACTTACGGTGTGTGTGTGAGGAGAGGGGGGGCGAGGTTGTCTGTGTCATTTATTCGGTGACTTTCGAAAAGGACTGGCACGTGACACTAGACCACGTGACACTAGACCAATCCTTTTCAAGGTGGTCTATTGTGTATACGAATCAACAATTGACTTTGCGCTAACCTTCGAAGTACAGTTTGTCTTCATACTGAAGGGGGGGGGGGGGCTAGGAGACAGTAAGCGAAAGAACTCTTCTGCTGAGAAAAACACAATGTTTATGCGCTGAAATTGCGATTGATGAACCCCATAACGCTTGTCTGGTGACCTCCAACCTCTGTTACCATAGCAATTTGGCCTCTTGAAACAAGAACAAAAGTTAGCGGAGTGTCGAATTGAAGCTTTCACTTTTTAAGATTGATATCATTAATATCTTTGATATAGAATGAATACGTTTTTGTTGTTGTTTTCATTATCTGTAGACGTCAGTCTACAAAAGTTAAAGGTACTCCTTCCCTCCCCCAAATGTGATCTATGGGGGCTCACCTCTTTCTCTGGCCGACGATCAACAACGAGGGTATCATGAGGCAAGCAAAACGACCAACAGCCTTGACTTTCTCTATTAGAGTTGGCTGCACCATGGGAGGTCCTAAAATGTAAGTTGAAACTCCTCACCGGATCTAGAAATCGAGACCCGTTAGTCTGGATACCAACTGGTTTACCACTTGGCCACAAAGACTCAACTCACTTTTAATTTTATATACTTTCGTATTTGTGTATGTTATAATATATACATGTTGGTTGAGAATAATTGTTAATAATAAATGATCAAGTTCAATGCCTCTAATTAAACTGTAAGCACTTCTAGTAGTAAATTTGTTTTCAATATATATAAATACTGATGTATTCTCCGAAGATGAAACAACAAGCCTGCTGAAGTTAAATTCTCCCCAAAATGTCTCAAAAACGTTGACGTCAAATGTACTTAAACGCTCGCCACGTGTGGCTGAATGTGGATACATTAGGTCTGTTTAAAAAAAATATATATTTATGCTTTTCTTTTTTTTTTAATCAGTTTTTTACAGAGCCTGATTGGGATTGCGATTATGGGGATTTTTTTTAGGAGGAAGAGAAACTACTTCAGTGTTAGACTATGGAAAGTCTTGATTAAAGCGAATTAGAAATAAATGTAGCTAGACAGATTCGAGATTGCTCATTTCTTATGATATTAGTTTGTGAAAATTTGAAGCTAGAATAATACAACATGTCGTAGTCACTAATGTTTGTTTTTTTAGCGAGTTTTGTTCTATATGACTATACATTAAACACGCATATTTGTTTTATATGTTATACGGACGAATGCTCCTTCTTCCCTAGTGCTATTAGAGCATGGAATAGGTTGCCTGAGCTAGCCAGGAAAACCAGTGACTTGGCAGAATTTAAGTCATTGGTTAACATGCATGACTAGCTGCATGACGCTTAAGACGTTATCTTCTTTTTTTTTAAGTAACGTCTGTATTTTATAAGATAAGATAAGACTTATCTATTAGAGTTTAGCCAATTTTTGATATATAGAAACTCATTCACTAGTTTTATATTAGCCGAAGTTGAATGTTATCCAACCTCATAACATTGGGCCCTATACGTTTCCAGTGGTTTGAAGGCTCTACTGAGAGTATGCTGGAGGGGGTGACTAGCTTCGGATGAATCTGGCCTGTAGATCTTTGCTAGTATTTGAATAAAACTGGTGTTAGCTAAGATCGATCTGAGAATCATGTGATAATCTGATCTGAAAATTGAAACATGACACATGTTGACATCTGTCATACATAAGATAATTAAATTGTCGTCAGGTGTGCAAGCATACATAGTGACCAGATGGCTAGCTGTGAGCCGCTACCTATATACAATCAGACTAAAGGGCCAAAACACAGTGAACTATTAGACAGAATGACCACTAAACTGAATAGCTTCTACATTAAACGACTAAATGACTCAACGGCCACTGCAATAAATTACCACTACACTGAATGGTCTCTGCACTAAACGACACCTACACTGAACGGCCACTAAATGAAAGACCACAACACATAATGGCCACTACACCAGCCAGTCACGTCAAATGACCACGCCACACACCCCGGCCCTACTTCACATCAGACGATAATGTTGAACGACAAACACACAAAAAGGCCTGTCACACCACACGACCACAAGGCCTGTCACACCACACGACCACAAGGCCTGTCACACCACACGACCACAAGGCCTGTCACACCCACACGACCACAAGGCCTGTCACACCACACGACCACAAGGCCTGTCACACGACCACAAGGCCTGTCACACCACACGACCACAAGGCCTGTCACACCACACGACCACATGTCTGCACCACTACTTACGACAATGACTCTAAATTACGTCGTTGGACATCACCCTAATCACGTTGCACGACCACGCCCACCATGTCATGTTTCACTACACCTCAGTCACCACTTCTTACGACCACACCCCTAAATTACAATAAACCACACATACACACCCACCCTACATAACGCTGTACGACCACACTACCACATCACGTCGTAAGATCACGTCCAAACATCATGTCGTATCACTACGCCCCAACATCACGCCATAAGTATAAGACCACACTACCACATCATGTCGAACGACCACGCCCCTTCATCACGTTATACGACCACCCTATACATCAGCTCGTGCAACCACGCCCCTACAACACGTCGTTCGACCACGCCCATTACACAAGCTAATGTTGGCGACAATGGTACAGCGTATGTGCTTTGACATTTGTGCTCTCTTTAAGACACCCGTGATGCTTAACACATTTACATCTCGTGACATCAGGTCCACGTTGAGTTTTAAGATTTATCGAACTATTGATCGGCAAGATGACTAATAAGATCAAATATTGACACAAGAGTTGGACATCGTACGACTCTGGCAGGATATGCAGAACAAGACATTGAACAAGAACGATTGGCTATTAAAATATAAATAAACAAAAAAGAAAATGGACGGAATAATTAATGAAGAAAGTGTCATTTTTGTAAGGTTTGTTTTAACGATTCATTCTGGTAAAAGATTATAATTGCACGCTTTTTAATCCATACAAATAGTTCTTTGATCATTATAAGATTATTTGATCTTGAATAGAATAAGATTACATATTGACACATTAAGCTCTGAAGTAACCATTATTAATTTATTAATGTTATAACTGTTGAAAGCTGAAATAAAAAAAGCAGTGTTTCTCAAGTTTCTGCGAAGAAAAAAACCCAGACATGTTAAACCCTTTCTCTTGATAGTTCGGGGGTCTGGGGGAGCGCTGCAAGGCTCCTTAGCGGGGTTCGGGGCGAAGCCCCGACGCCAAAAATGTTTTTTGCATTCGTCACTGTAGAAACGCATTATACTGACATTTACAGCTCATTATTTATCAGTGGGGTTCGGGGCAAGGCCAAAATCGGTTTCTTGCATTTTTCACTGCTGTAACGCAGTCTCCTGACATTTACAGTTCATTATTTATCAGTGGGGATCGAAGCGAAGCCCCACACCAAAAGCGTTTTTTAGCATTCTTCACTGCAGAAACGCATTCTCCTGACATTTACAGCTCATTATTCATCAGTGGGGTTTGGGGCAAGACCCCGACGCCAAAGGCGTTTTCTTGCATTTTTCACTGCTGAAACGCATTCTCCTGACATCTACAGTTCATTATTTATCCTATTCAAAATGACCTTTTCAATAATGTTTGACTTGAAATAATATTCTAATATAAATTAGAAAAGCCCTTACTACATTGCAAAAAAAAAAAAAATATTTGAAGATACCCCACATATTTAGATTTTGGCTTTGAAGATCGCCGACGAAAAAAAAAAAGAATAATATTTGTGTTTATTTTAAGTTCATTTGTAAGTGATAAATTTTGTTCACTAAGCATGTTTGTAACTTTGTTTTGTTACAGAACTATAATTCAAAGCTCTAACGAAAAGTTTCGGAAGTGGCAGGAGAAATTAAGTGGACCAATTAGACTATACTCTAAATTTGTTTGCATTTTTAGGATTGAAGCACAAATTATGAGCTATATTCCCAAATTTATTTAACTAGAAAAATAGCAGATTGAGTAAAGGTTGGAAAAAGGTGACTAGGAAAAGAATATTTGGGTTCAGAACTCATCTCAATTGTTACTCTTATTCTGAAAAATTTCGTATGAATTCTAATTTTTTCCATGGCAAAGTCTTTCTTTAAAAATTTATGATAAATTTATGTGAAATTACATAAACTCTGTCGCCATATTTTACCTTCTTTTTTTAAAACATCATGTTTTCGTCTGGAAAGGGGAGGGGTGGTAGAATGAGAACGATTAATCCTCGCTAGTTTTTATAATTTCTGTTAATGATTGCATTTGGCATTAAAGAATAGGGGTTGTGCGACTCGATATAATAATTTATTTTATACCACATATAAAGTATATTAGTGACAGATTTTTCTAATAATTTTGTAATTTCTTAACTATAATTCAAAAAGAAAAAGCATTGGTTTGTCCGATGGGCGGAAGGCGATTGTATGTATCGCCCCTTCCACCTAGTACAACCCTTTTTTCATTTGATATTTACTAATGATAAAATTTGAGATTAGAGTGTGTGTGCGACATAATATACAAATGGGTTCATATATCAATACGTAGCTTATATTATATAGATATTCAACTAATTTTGTTCAAAAACAATGATTTCCCCATAAAAGTAGGACCGCCCCCCCCCCCTCAAAGGGTTTAGGTGGGAATGGCAGTAGATGTATTCGGCCCCCCCCCCACCCAATCGGAAAACAGGGGAAAGACATAATATAAAGATCGGTTAAAACACCAATAACACGTTTTAATCATATATTTATTGAATTGATTCTGTTAGCAAGCTGTGATTTATACAAATTTATTGGACCACCCCCCCCCCCCCACTCGAGATCGCCCCTACCCCCCCCCCCCCCTGAATCCGCCAGTGATATATGTCTGTAGGTCTATAAGATGTTTAATAATTATTTGATTATAAAAACATGGGTGTACTAAAGTATTTTTAGTCTTAAGACATTTTCTACTTTCCCTGGCGCTGAACTGGTCATTCTATAGAATACTTAGGCAAAGTAGTTAATGGAGAATCATTTCGTACCCTGTGGCATTTTACGTCTCGAGAGACGATCTTTTCCCTTTGCAACTTCTTGTGTGACTAAAGAGGCCAATCCTTGATACACAGCTGCGATCGCAGGTTGGGCATATATAATCACCAGGCGCCGTTGCATTTTCACCCTTCTTTCTGCTTCTGTTGTGTATGGCATCTGCAATCTTTGACCCTTCCTTTATGCTCTCTCTCCATGAGGATCTGTCCAGTGCCACCTCTTCCCAGTTGCCAGTGTCGATTTTGAAGAGCTTCATGTCGCGTTTGCATACATCCGTATAACGTAAAAGTGGGCGACCAGCGGCTCTCCTGCCTTCATTTCGTAGTTTGCCTAAAAAAAGTAAAAAATTAAATTAGATTTGTCTAATTGGTTGTTTGGTTTGAGCTCTGTATTTTGATCTCAAAGCTCCCGGATTCGAATCCTGCCAACCGCTATCACTCACTATCTTGAGTAAGGTATGGGTCGATGGTATAGCTAGATCTAGATACAATGTTGCTCAGACTTTAAGTAGAGAAATGACGTCATTTTCCGACGCGTATATCTGGAAGTATCTGTGTATATCTAGAACTATATGTGTATATATTTGGAAATATCTGAGTATATATCTGGAAGTATCTGTGTGTATATCTGGAACTATATGTGTATATATTTGGAAGTATCTGAGTATATATCTGGAAGTATCTGTGTGTATATCTGTAACTATATGTGTATATATTTGAAAGTATCTGAGTATATATCTGGAAGTATCTGTGTATATATCTGGAACTATGTGTGTATATATCTGGAAGTATCTGAGTATATATCTGGAACTATATGTGTATATGTCTGGAACTATATGTGTATATATCTGGAAGTATCTGTGTGTATATCTGGAAGCATCTGTGTGTATATCTGGAACTTTATGAGTATATATCTGGAACTATCTGTGTGTATATCTGGAACTATATGTGTATATATTTGGAAGTATCTGAGTATATATCTGGAAGTATCTGTGTATATATCTGGAAGTATCTGTGTGTATATCTGGAAGTATCTGTGTATATATCTGGAAGTATCTGTGTATATATCTGGAAGTATCTGTGTGTATATCTGGACGTATCTGTGTGTATATCTGGAAGTATCTGTGTATATATCTGGAACTATATGTGTATATATCTGGAAGTATCTGTGTGTATTTGTGGAACTTTATGAGTATATATCTGGAACTATCTGTGTGTATATCTGGAACTATATGTGTATATATTTGGAAGTATCTGAGTATATATCTGGAAGTATCTGTGTATATATCTGGAAGTATCTGTGTGTATATCTGGAAGTATCTGTGTGTATATCTGGAAGTATCTGTGTATATATCTGGAAGTATCTGTGTATATATCTGGAAGTATCTGTGTATATATCTGGAAGTATCTGTGTGTATATCTGGAAGTATCTGTGTATATATCTGGAAGTATCTGTGTATATATCTGGAAGTATCTGTGTGTATATCTGGAAGTATCTGTGTGTATATCTGGAAGTATCTGTGTATATATCTGGAAGTATCTGTGTGTATATCTGGAAGTATCTGTGTATATATCTGGAAGTATCTGTGTGTATATCTGGAAGTATCTGTGTGTATATCTGGAAGTATCTGTGTGTATATCTGGAAGTATGTGTGTATATATCTGGAAGTATCTGTGTATATATCTGGAAGTATCTGTGTGTATATCTGGAAGTATCTGTGTATATATCTGGAAGTATCTGTGTGTATATCTGGAAGTATCTGTGTGTATATCTGGAAGTATCTGTGTATATATCTGGAAGTATCTGAGTATATATCTGGAAGTATCTGTGTGTATATCTGGAAGTATCTGTGTATATATCTGGAAGTATCTGTGTATATATCTGGAAGTATCTGTGTATATATATATCTGAAGGTATCTGTGTATATATATCTGGAGGTATCTGTGTATATATCTGGAACTATGTGTGTATATATCTGGAAGTATCTGAGTATATATCTGGAACTATATGTGTATATATCTGGAACTATATGTGTATATATCTGGAAGTATCTGTGTGTATATCTGGAAGCATCTGTGTGTATATCTGGAACTTTATGAGTATATATCTGGAACTATCTGTGTGTATATCTGGAACTATATGTGTATATATTTGGAAGTATCTGAGTATATATCTGGAAGTATCTGTGTATATATCTGGAAGTATCTGTGTGTATATCTGGAAGTATCTGTGTATATATCTGGAAGTATCTGTGTATATATCTGGAAGTATCTGTGTGTATATCTGGAAGTATCTGTGTGTATATCTGGAAGTATCTGTGTATATATCTGGAACTATATGTGTATATATCTGGAAGTATCTGTGTGTATTTGTGGAACTTTATGAGTATATATCTGGAACTATCTGTGTGTATATCTGGAACTATATGTGTATATATTTGGAAGTATCTGAGTATATATCTGGAAGTATCTGTGTATATATCTGGAAGTATCTGTGTGTATATCTGGAAGTATCTGTGTGTATATCTGGAAGTATCTGTGTATATATCTGGAAGTATCTGTGTATATATCTGGAAGTATCTGTGTATATATCTGGAAGTATCTGTGTGTATATCTGGAAGTATCTGTGTATATATCTGGAAGTATCTGTGTATATATCTGGAAGTATCTGTGTGTATATCTGGAAGTATCTGTGTGTATATCTGGAAGTATCTGTGTATATATCTGGAAGTATCTGTGTGTATATCTGGAAGTATCTGTGTATATATCTGGAAGTATCTGTGTGTATATCTGGAAGTATCTGTGTGTATATCTGGAAGTATCTGTGTGTATATCTGGAAGTATGTGTGTATATATCTGGAAGTATCTGTGTATATATCTGGAAGTATCTGTGTGTATATCTGGAAGTATCTGTGTATATATCTGGAAGTATCTGTGTGTATATCTGGAAGTATCTGTGTGTATATCTGGAAGTATCTGTGTATATATCTGGAAGTATCTGAGTATATATCTGGAAGTATCTGTGTGTATATCTGGAAGTATCTGTGTATATATCTGGAAGTATCTGTGTATATATCTGGAAGTATCTGTATATATATATATCTGAAGGTATCTGTGTATATATATCTGGAGGTATCTGTGTATATATCTGGAAGTATCTGTTAACGCAAGAAATGCTACTAAAGCTTCGAGAGATTTCTTTGCCAACTCTAAGCCTAGGGAACGTGGACCAAAAAGTCTATGTAGTCACTAAATTAGCAACTGTTCTCTCTTGTTCAGACGTTCTTGTTTTTGATTGAAAATATTTGTGATAGTCCTAATTTCTCATTAAAATCAATGAAGCAGTCGAAGTTTAAGTTTTGGAATATTGTTTTTAAATTTAGTCTTTTACTAATGGTATAATAAAAAAAAACTCTTTTGTTGACCTCATCATAAAACGGCGTAGCCCACTTGATATTTAACAACATGATTTGGACAAATACCTGGTTTTTGTAGTGGGACATCTTCTAAGATGTACAGTCAGCAATGTTCATAGGCTATTTAGCCAAATTTACCTGCCGGTACTGACCTATATCAATTTAGCCAACCCGGATTGATCGTAAACAGATATTTTGGCGTGACCTAGTAACACGGGGGTGAACTCTGGGCTGAAGTGGAGAAAAACATGTTTACTTCCCCCTGAGTTCCTCTGGGCGAGGCACGTGCCCTCTGTATGGGCGAGTGAGTCACATGACACGCGAAGTCACTTAGTACCGTAGTTCCCCCCTCCCCCCCCCCCACATGTCTCGTGCGCTATCCTCGTTTCGGACATGAATGACCCGCTGTGTCCAGCCTGTCCAGTTATTGGATGTTAAAAGGTCAGAGGTTAAAGATGAGAATAGACCAAAATTACTTCACTGAGCACGCGCACCTTTCAAATACCATAGTCCAATTTCCTGTCCCTGATTCAAAGGTCAGAGAGAATCTAGATCTACCTTATATTAGAAAAATTTAATAATCTTATTCTTGACTCAAGTTGTGCATAGTTTAGTCCTTTTAAAACCACACCGCATGTATACCTAATGAATGTACCATATAAAACCTAATACTTCTTTGCATGTTTTCAGTAAAAGTTAAGAAAATTTATTGCTTTAAGCACGCCTAAAATTAAGTGGTCTGAAAATCCCAGAAGGCCTACAGTTAAGTGATGTACAAATCACAACAAAATTATGGCTATCACTAAGTCCTATTGCTACAAAACAGATCAGACTTTAACAACCACATTAGGAATATAAACCATCTCAGCTACTTCTGTAACTTCCAGCCACTTAGTCACCAAAGGTAGCACAGCAAAAGTCACCAAAATTAGCGCCACTAAAGTCATCAACGTTAGCGCTTCTAAAGTCACCAACGTTAGCGCTTCTAAAGTCACCAAAATTAGTGCCACTAAAGTCACAAAAAATAGCACCACTAAACTTAGGTGCCGAAGATCAATCACTCATGTCTAGTACCTAAAGGTAGAATGACTGAGAAATTGAGAATGCAGAGCAACTCACCTACAATTAAAACTTGTCTAATGTGGTTGTACCAATAAAGAGATACATCTCGTCTGAGTGCTCATAGAGGTTATTGCATTGACCCAGCTGGTCTTCACATCGGTACAAAGTGATGGCTTTGCCTTGCAGTACAATTCCAACTATAGATTTAAAGGTTCTAAATATTCATTTATTGTAATAAAATAAATCCAAACAAAATATCATTCATAAAGATAACGAAGGCATGTGCACATCTGCCGAAATACACGCGCGTTCTAGCGTGTCTACTTGAAAAGTAGTTTGAATTCAATCTTATTTACTAAGTTACTTTTAACAAA